>VZSE01000992.1:75359-109633 GCA_013398275.1 Promerops cafer | reverse complement strand
CGCAGCGCCCCCAGCGCAGCGCACCCAGCGCAGCGCCCAACGCAGCCCCCCAGCGCAGCCCCCCAGCGCAGCCCCCAGCGCCGCGCCCCCAGCGCCGCGCGGAGCTTAGCCGGCAGTATCGGGGAGAGCCGCCCCGCCGGCCGACAGCCAAACACAGCCGTACCTTCAGTTTGTCCCGCAGAGACGAAACCTGGCACTCCAATTTCTCCAGCTGGGCTTGCCCCTGGTCGCGCGATCTCAGCAGAGTGAACACTTCCTGCAGAGTCTTGTCAATTGACTTTGCGCGCCCATCTGGTTTGAGGTCATTTGCAGCATTCCAGCTTTTCTGGCTGATGCTTTCCTGCTCTGCCAGGCGGCGGTTCCGGGCCTGGCTGAAAGAGTCTCTCCTGCCTTTGTGACGGGTGGGAAAACTGGAGGGGCTCCTGGGGAATCCATCCACACATGGGGTCTTCTTCAGGATGTCCAGAGTGCTGTGATCTGGGAGAGGATGCTGCCGCTCTTCCGCTCCAGCCTCTTGAATAATCACCAGTGGCAGCATCCTGTGCTCCAGGGCTGGCGTTGTACTTCTGGATTCTGCCCCTTTCTGATCCTCAGAGCTGAACGAGTCTCCCTCGCTCGTCTCCGCAGGGTTGTGGGGCTTGTTCCTCCCAGGGACATCGAAATCACAGGCAGCCAAGTAGCTCAGGATGCTGGGAGGCTGGGCTTCCTCCCCTCCACCCCCCGGGCTCTGCCTCTGCTGCAGAACAGACTGCGAGGAGATCCCCAGGTGAGCCTGGGGACAGCTGGAAAGCCCGAGGTCCCACCTGGGAGAGGGGACTGTGTTTCCCTGGCTCCCAGCTTGATCCCCACCACAAACTACTGCAGCAGACACCCACACCCCTACTATTCCAGCTGCTGAGCAGTGTTGTTGAGGTTTTTCTAAAATGTTTTACAAAATCTAAAATAGATCTCAAAAGAATAGAGGTTTAAAGAAAAAATTAACGAAGCCCCAAAACAAACGGCAAAGGTGCCAGAGTGCTGTTTTCACAGTTCTGAGTGTGCTTCTGAACAGTCTGATCCAACCCAAAACCCCAGCCCCAGGTCTGTGCTTTGCCTTTTGCTCTCCTCCCTGTACTCACCAGGTAATACCTCTCTCTGAAGCTGGGGGTGTTTGGGGGGGTCCAGTTGTACAAGGAGCTCTTCCTGCTACCCACGGAAAACTTGGCAGTGCTTCCAGGGGACAGAAACAGGTTCTCTGTGTCAAAGGGGCTGCAGAGAAAACAAAGGCCCAGGTGTCAGCGAGAGCAGAGGCACAGAGGTGTTCAGCTGCTGGTAGGATCTGAACAGGGACATTTAGTCAGCAACACACAGAATAAAAGGAAACAGAAACTGCCTCCCTAGCCAGTGTCTTTGACTGCTCCAGCAGAGAGAGACACAGGCAAAAAGGCTGTGGGTTTTACAGAGTTCTCAACAGCCTTTAGACAGAAACCTGTGCCACAGTCTTTGGAAGAGGAGCCCAGTGGTCCCAAGGCTGAAGTGCCCTGTGACACGGCGCTGGCCCGGGCCCTGGGCAGTGACACAGGCACAGAGCCATAGAGGAAGGAAATACAACACATGCAATAAAGGAGAACTGCCAGCTTCCCTCCTGCAGAGCACACACCACCTGGAAAAACCAATAAAACCCCTCATTATCCTTCACCCATTAATAAACAATTCCTTTGGCTGGCAGAGGAAGCCTGTGCAGTGCTGCTTGGCGGGTTCTGTGGTTCACACAGGCGGGGATGAGCCAGTTCCAGCCCCAGAGGATACTGGCTGTGGTCTGCCAGGGTTTGTCAAGTGCTGCTCCAAAGACTTCCTCATTACCTCCTTCATCTCAGCCATTAGTTTCTCAGCTTCTTCGCAAAGCAGTCTAAGGAAACTCAGATGAATGATCCCCTGGGATGCAACTCAGCTAACCAGGAGACGGAAAACACATTTCAAGTTAAGTAAAGCAGGTTTGGTTTCTATTTGTGTTACTTTTTGCTGCCTACTGACATGCCTTGTGGCACCAAAAGAAAGTTTGTTTTTCCACTTGAGTACTGGCATTTTGAAAAAGTGAATTGTTTGCAACAAATCTGCAGCCTCAGTGATTGGATATAACAACCAAAGAGCAGGATAAAACCAGCTGAATTCAGCTGTACATTGCAGGAGATGCAAGTGATAATGAGGACTAATCAATTGCAGGGAAATTAATTTCTGCTCTCTAGCAAAAGTTGAAAAGCAGAGTCCCAACCCTCTCTGGCTTCTCAAGTTGCACAGGGACAGCTCTGCAGAGCATCCTGCAGTGCAGCACTGTTCTTCCTGAGCACAGAAAACGCTCTGGGAGCTCCTGAACCCAGGTTAATTGGCTGAATGAGGCAGTGTCACCCAGCTGGGCTCCATCACAGCCCCGCTCCTCAGAGCTGGGAACAACCATCTGCACTGACTCATGGGCAGAAATAAATCGGGTTTCTGACAGCAGGAGCCTTTCAGCCAAAGCCTGCTGTGTTTACTAATGAAAGCAAATTACTCCTACCCATGGCATTCCTACCAAGAGTCACAGGGATCCATTCCTCAGATTTTTCATTTTTAGCTTTTAATACCATGATGCAGTAATGCAAAATGACACTTCCAGGAGAGGAACAAGAACAAACAAAATCTGCTTTGCCCCTTTGACCATTCCTAACAGCTTCCAGCAAAACGCAGCTCTTCAGCTGCCTCCAGACAAGCACAAGCCCCTGGTCCTGCAAGGAATGACTGAGAGAGCAGAGCAGAAGGGGACAGCAAGAATGGAGTGTGCTCTGGAGCTTCTATTATCTCTTGGCTCGGAGCTCCTTGGGCACGATCCATCATCTGCCTCCACATTTCTCCAGCAAACAAACCCTCACTCTGGGACAGCTCCATGAATCCATCTCTCCCAGCATTCTGACACAGACAGAACCCAGTCGGGGATATTCCAGGGAAAACCAGAGGAAGTCAGTCAGAGGGAGTGGGCTTTCCCCAGACACAGCCTGCAGATGGAGGCAAGCCATCGCTGGGATCTGTCATGCAGCAGGCTCTGCAAGCAGACTATTGCCTTTAATTGTCCCTGGCTTTACCTCAGTTTGTTTAGTCACTTCCTGAAACCATTGACATAAAACCTCTGCATAGGTAAAAGCCATGCAGGAATGTCGTTGTTTAACCTTAAATTGTGGAGCAAGTACTTCGGTGGGGGGTGGCTGTGGCTGAACTGAGAGAAATAGTGCCTCCACATTTCCTGTCCACATTTCCCAGCCAACATCCACATGCCTGCACAGGGCTTTTCAGGACTGAAAAACTCTATTAAAAAAATAAAATCTAAAGTGACCCACAAGTCTGATCATCTTTGCTATGCCCCAATCACTCCCCTCCTGTCCAGCCACTCCATGGATCCAATACCCCCAGACCAGCAGTGTGGGTAGAATTCCCTGCCTGAACCCCTCTGCTCAGGCCATGAATCCAGGCTTACATTAACATCCCAAAAAAAACCCTCAATTCTAGTCCAGTGGGCTGCACTCGCTGTTAATAATGAGATTTTCCTTTCCCCGATTAGGCCGTGGGGAAAACGCCCCTGGAATTTAGCAGAGAGGTGGTTGTTGGGTCTCACCCACCCTTTCCAGCCCAACAAGCAGTCTCCAGCTTATCCAGCCTGGCTCAGCTCCAGCTGTGAGAGCACAGATGCACCTCTGGGTCACTGCCTGAAGGTCCTGCAGGAGGAACTGCCTCTCCACCTCAGTCTGCATCTGTGTGAGCAAGACTGGCAGTAGGTATGCATCCCAAAATCAAAGCCAGACCTTCCTTTTCTACTCTCCCTTAAGGTTTTGTCCCCCTGCTCCAGGAGCCCTTGTGAGCCAGGCCAGCAGTGCCCAAAGCAGTCACCAGAGTGGGTCTGCCTGGCTCCCAATGCAGGGCACTCCTGGAGCTCTGAAAAGAGAATACAGCTCTCTTTATCCTGCATGTGAGACACAGAATTCAGACTGCTGTTTAGGTTGGCAAAAAACCCAAAGCCTTTTGCCAAACTGGCCAACAAAGCCGTTCTGCAGCGGCCCCAAGCTCATTCACACTCCTCATGGCACAATCTATAAAGGAGCTGAAGGCACTTTTGTTTGAGCCCAGAAGACCAGAGGCCTATTTAAAGAAAATGTACACTTAGAAGCAGAAGAGAGATCTACATTTGGATTTCTCACAAAGCAGGTCTAGACTGAAAAATTGCCTCTCAGGGAACTTCGGGTAAATCAGATGGATTTGTTTAGTTATTCTTAAATCAGAGGGAAAAGCAGCTGTTATTATGAGTGCTCTATCTCTGCAAACAGAAACACCCTGAGTTATCAGCACACAGCTCCTCTCTTCTGTAAACAGCCTCAGCAAACAGGCTGTCAGACAGGAGAGGCCAGCTCAGCACAGAAGAGCTCTGGAGAATCCACTTGGTGGGACCCCAACGCCTCTCAGGAATCCTGAGCACAGCAGAGACACAGAGCCGAGCTCTCATGAGTGGGGAAATTCCAAGGGGGATTAACTCCCAAAGAAAATGAGTCACCACCAGCCCTGCTCCCAGCTCAGCTGCTGCCAGCTCCAAGGGCTGTGGGATGCTGACCCAAAGCCCACGAGCTCCTCTTGCCAGCCCCAAGCTGCACTCTGAGCTGGAGACCGCAGCCAGAGAGCGTCAGCAGCACTGGGATGGGAGATTTCTGGAGAGTTCTGCCCCAAATACAATTTGCTGTGGAGACTCAGGTTATGAGGAGCTGTGCAATAGCCCAGAATAGGGAGGGTTTTCCTCATCCAGCTCTTTTGCAAGAACAGCTTATGTGCATGATTAATTCTGAAGTTCCTGACAGTGAGGACAGGAAGGGAGCAGATGCAGCAGTGTGGAGGAAGGACTCTCTGTCAGTGCCACTGCTGGGGCTTCACAAGAAGAGAGCAGAAGTGATTTCTTCCAGACTCTACAAACTCCATATGCTGCAGCCACTGTCAGATCCCAGGAGGAAAAAGCATCATAAACAGGGGCAGGAAAAACTCTGCCAAGGTGAGTTTATTTCTTACTGACATCAAGCAATCTCTGTTTGAAAATAATTTTCAGGTGCTGTGGGCTGTTTTTCAGCCCAGTTGCAGGTACAAGTGTCAAGAACTGCAGCAGGCTGAGGGGCTGGTGTAATCCTGGACACTGGCAAATGGAAATGGGTTACAAAGTCTTGATTTGTTGCAGATGGGTCTCTCGGTGTGACACAACAGTGCCACAAAGCAGAAATAACAGAACTACCCCAAAACCCTGTGCTGGTGAGTCTGGAGGGAGGAATAAGTGCCAGTGCACCATCCACAAGTGAGAATTTACTTCTAATAACAGCAGTAGTCCACTACAAAAATCAAATTACAGAATTAAAACATAAAACAATTTAACAAATCACAGGCACCGTGACAGTGCTCAGCTATTTAGAAGTACATCTGTAGCAGCTTCCCTGGAGTGCACAAACAGCCTTGGATCCACAACTGCTCACAGTGCACAGTGTTTTAGTGTCCTAAAACATCAGCTGTGTATTTTTTCATTGTGCCCAGCAACTGCTACTTCCAGTTTCATTTCATCACCTCAGATTATTTTCCGTGTTTTGCAGACACACGTGCATTGCCTGGAGGAAGATGGAATGCTCCTTGTGAGGAGCAGAGAGCTAAGTGAGGGCACTGGTGAAGTGCCATGGCTGTGGTGGCACGGAAGGAAGAGCTGAAAGGTCACAGGAACCAATTCTGTCCCTCCTCCTGCCTGCTGCCACCACCAGACCCTGCCCAGGTGGGAGCACGGGGCTGTTCTCTACCCTGCTCTCAGACAGAAAGAGGACCATGGTGTTGAATGCAGCTCAGGGACACTCTTGGGAGCCCTGAACTCTTTCCAGTGTGTCCCAGCTGCTGCTGCTGAGGCTGTACTTACTTCCAGAGCACCTCCAGCCGCAGCTTGATGGTGCCCAGCTCGGTTATATCCACGACGATGGCCTGGGGCTTGGTGGTGAAGAAGCTGATGCTGTCACACGTCACCACCCCCACCAGGATAGTGGCCAGGCCTCGCAGCTCTGTCACCTGCAGGGACACAAACACACCCAGTTGCACCTCACCAGGCAATCCTGAATGCCCTGCCCGGGGAGGAGAACAGCCCAGGGCAGATCTGCTCTGGGCCCACAGCAAACCAAACCCTGGCACGCAGCTCTGCTCCACCAAAGCTGGGAGCCACTGGCCCCACAGGGAACACCCCACGGAGGGCAGGGCGTCCAGCAGCTGGGGACACACAGCAGCACAGCTTTTACTTGTTTTAAAGCTGCTCTGTGTTTGCACTGGGCAAAGATTGCTGAGCCCTACGTGGGCAGAGCAGGAGGTGTGGAGGACATTTGTCAGTGACTTCCATCAGCTGACAGAAAGAGTAAAACTGTCACTGTCACACAAAGTGATACGAGTTTCTACAACAATTATGGTAAAACAGGGATCTGTTATCTTCTCACCTGGTCCTCATTGTGCACTGAAAGCAAAAAGCCACCCCCAAGCCCATGTCCAAAGGCAAGGTGCCAGAGAGTGTCTCCTGTGTAACCCAGCTCCTGTGCCGGGGCAGGGCAGCTCTGCAGGAGCTGCTGTAGCTTCAGCAGGCTGCCAGAGCCCACAGGCTGCCCTGGCTCCCTGCCCAGTAGGACAGCATCCAGCAGAGCCTGCAGCCTCGGCTCCTGGCTGCAGAGCCCAGGCACTGCCCCCACCTGCAGGGCAGGGCCACTGCCAAGGCTGGCGATTGCAAACAGGGATTTCTCTCCTCCAGCACAGAGCAGGCACCCAACATCCACGTGGGGGATAAGGGTGATATCTACGTGCACATCTGGCTCTGCACATCCAGGCTGCGGCCTAGAAATCCCCAGATATTGATCTAGGACTGCTTTAAAAGAACGAGCAAACACAAAACCCTAAACACAACCACACATCCCAGAACGTGGATAAGAAAGCAGATGGACTAATACAGCTACGAGTGCCAAAGGAAAAGCAGAAGTAACGTCCCTTCCCTAGGCAGAGCTTGGATTAACTGCCATCTTTTACAAAAAGAAAACTATCTAGGAATTTTGAGAAACCCTTGGTGGCCTAAGAGGGAAGCAGCAGAAGACCTGTTAACCCACTGCTGCCAATCCAACCATTATACACCACACCTTGATTTCAAACTTCTCATGCAGATTGGGTATAAAAATCTTCTCTTCCTCGTCCCATGTTTGGCTGTCATCAGTCTCAATTTTGCCTTTCAGCCTCCATTTTTGGCGCCCCAGCCGCACGAACACCTGGAAACCACAAGAAAAGAGGGTGTTGGACCAGCATGTGCCAGACTCTTCCCTTCAGCCCACAGGTCCCCCACTGTCCCAGGTCACAGGAGCAAAGCCACTTGCCCACTGGGAGCCTGGATACAGCTGAAAGCTGGGGACAGGAATGGGGGAGCAGCTTTTAACCCTGAAGTCAGCACCAAAGCCACGTGCCAGCCACTGGAGAAGAGCCCAGAGCACACTGCACTGCAGGTGGGGGGGCTGAGGAGCCAGGCTGGGATTCCCTGGGAAAGGGGAGAGCAGGAGAGCACCCAGGGAGACACTGAGGGCATTCACATCATGCCAAGGGCAAGCCTCCAGCAAACAGGCAGCCCCTGCTCTTTGATTCCAGGGCAGCTCTGAAGGCAAAGGCCTGGAAGCTGGGTTTGGTAGGCAATCACTGGCATCATTTGAACCCTCCCAGAACACCCAGACCACATCCAGTCCCTCTGTCCCTGCCCAGCCTCCCAGGGCACAGGGAGTGTGCCAGTGCTCTCCTCAGAGCAGAGCGTGGCTTTATCCCAGTCTGGCTCCTGCTCTCCTTCCACACCTCCCACCCCTGCCCTCCTGGGCTGCCACTGCACCCTCACTCCAGAGCAGAAAGGACAAAATGCACAAATGAGCAGGGTACTGCACCTCGTACTGGTCTCCTGGGCAGAGCCGAGCAAAGCCCACCAGCCCTGCAAAGAGAAGGACAACTCCAGTGCTTGTAGAGCTTTACAAAGCCCCCAACACCACAGCCTGCAGTAAATCAAGTGACTCTCTGGGGAGCCCTCCCTCTTGTCCTCAGCTCTGGGCAGAAGCTGCACCACCAGCCCAGCACACTCTTAAAAGGACAACATTTAATTGAGCTGAAAAAAGAAAGCTTGTCAGCTTTGTATTCAAATATAAAATACCATGGCAGGTCTGTTTTATAGCACTGGAGCAAAAACCAGAATTCTACCCAAGGTCTCACTGAATAACTGGGCTCTCAGTGGATCAGACTGCTCCCCAGAAACCCCACATCAATGAATCAATGAAATCCCAAATCAGGGAAGGAGGAAAGGAGAAAGGAACCTACCTTTCATCTTCACATGAAACTCTCCCAAGTGCACCTCCAGAGCCCCCTCTATAAAGCACATGTCCTAAAAGAAAGACTGCACAGTCACCAGCACTGCAGAGGAGCTGCTCCCCCACACATGCCATTTCTTCTAAAGGACTTCATTTCTTTAGCTTTTTTTTAGAGGACACACAAACATTTTCACAGTAAAGGCAGAAAAAAGTAATATGAATGGATTCTGTACAACAGAAAACCTTCCACAGAAGAGTGGAACTCCTTGCGCTCGTCACTGTCAGCTACCTTCCATCACTGCTTTTGTACAAACAGCACAGCCTGTTCCTTCAATTCTCATCCCACACTTCCAGAGGCAGTCAGGAGAGACCCCAGCAGTAAGGATTTTCCATACCATGTACCTGTATTTTATTCACACACCTTAAGTTTTTAATGCACACCATTAAAAAAAAAGCCAGCAGCAACTCCCAGACCATTTTTGTGAAGGAACAGGCAGGTCCTGGTTACGAGTGTGAAGGATTTCCTACCTCTGTGCACTCCTGGACGTTCCTGTAGAGCTCCACCAGGCTCTCCCTGGAGGCTTTGGTGGCAGGGGACAGGGAGAAGGCCTGTTTCATGTTGGTGGCCCCGTCCCGCAGCCTGCACTGGATGCAGTAAGCTTCATAGAGCTCTTCTACCTTTGGAACACGGGAGAGAAGGAACTGGAATCACCCTGGCATAGTTCAGGGGTTTGGAAAGGAACATCAGCAGTGTTTCCTGGCAAAAAACCCAACAACCAAGCCAAACCCCTCTGCCAGAGCACTGCAGAATGCTGCAACTCCTGCATCCTACAGAGTGCTCAATATCCCACGCTTTTTCAGGAATACAACCAGCTCTGCTTCTTCCAGAGCAGAGGACAAGAAGCAGAGGAACGCTGCTGACAAGGATTGCAGAGCAGGAAACCAGTTCCCTGAGCACAGACTGAAAGCCCTGCAGTGTAGGCTGTGCCAGAGGAGAGGCTCAGCCTCTGGAAGCAGTGGCAGGCAGCAGACACACAGCTGCCCCTGTGGCCCCTCATGGCAAGGGGGAGGACACCTCAGGCTTCCCAGAGCAGCATTTTCTGAATAAACTGGCAGAAAATGCAAACTGGCTTCACAGGAAAACTCAGGTTGGGTCGTGCCCAACATTCAGCCTGAATAGAACCATTCAGGAAAATAAATAAATAAAAATCCCCTCCTCCTGTAAAAAGAGTGGCTACAGCTTTCAGCAAGCCCCCAGCATTCTCCCCTTCCAGGGGATTATAATCAGTGTTTTCCATGTGGATAGGTCACTTACAAAGCAGCGTGAGCCCTACAGGCACAAGGTAGAAACCCCTTACCTTGCTAATGTGAAACTCCAGTTTCCTGATGTATCTCTCCACAGAGCGGATTTGCTTTTCAGGAGGGCAGAGAGAGAGAGGCATGTAAGAAATTATTTCCCAAATGTGTCAGTAGGTAACACAGCAGACAGAAAATCACCAATTTCCCTCTATTTACAACATTCCACCCCATCCCCAAGAGCCTTACCTTATCCAGGTCATAGTAGAAAGCCTGAAAGAGAAATGGCACAGGCTGAAGAGGGAGCACCTGGATTTGTACCATTAATGATACTTTCATATGTACTGCAAGACTCACTAGGAACGTCCTAGTTTACCCCAAATTAATATTACAAACACTGGTCACTGAGCAGACACAAGGAGCTACAGCCCAACAAAGAGACACGATCTGAAGAGCACTGCTGGGTATTGAAAAGGAGACATTTCAAGTTAGATTCTCACAGTCTCTGCCTTGCTTGGGAGATTTCTGATTGTGCTGCTTTGCTGGATCCCACCTGGGTGTTTCAACTGGACAGCCCCTGGGAGTCCCAGGTGGGAGAGAACACCTACTTCTGTGGTTTTTATTTAAGTGTTTAACATTGAAAACACCTTACCAATCTAGAGTTCCTTTTGGTATCTTTGTGCCGACCAGAGAGATAATCCAGCTCTGCCTGATGTGCTTCCAGGTATTCACTGGAGAGAAAGAGAGAAAGCCCACCTTGGATCCTGGTGTACTCACCAGAGATTCTCAGGTGAGGTGTTTTCAGCAGAACGTTGCAAGGAGGAGAATATCAAGTTCTAACACACTCATAAAGCACAGACCTCCCTCTCAGGCTGCTCTAACTGCTCCTACCTGACCCTCTCCTGTAAGGCAGCAGGAAGGTTCATTTGCTGGGGAGGTCTCTGCTTAGGGTGGCTGAGGAGGAGGAACTCAGCAGCCAGCTCCAGAGACCTGCCACACGGAGCACCTGCGCTGCAAGCCCAGCCCACAGCAGCCCTGCCCAGGTAAGGGGGGCAGATGCCACTCAGGGTTTTAGCAAGCAGAGCTGAAGACCGTGTTCAGGCAGTTTCTTAATCCTTTTTCCAGGATGAGAACTGTTCTGCAAGGTGTGAAGCCCTTGGTGCCAGTTGGCTTCTCTAGAGTTGCTTGCACGCATGGGCTGTGCCTTCGGACTTTCCACAGGGCCTGAAACCTTTTCAGCTGGGACTCTTCCAGCTTTGCTTTAAATGCAGAGCAGACTTAGGTAACATTTTCCTCCAGCGTTTAAAAGGGAACCAGAATCACCTGGTAAACACTACATTCTTAGACACAGTCTCCCAGCAGTCGAAATAATTTCGTTTTAGACAGCTACACTTCCACACATTTGCTTTGATGCATTTCATTTTCTCACTGTTCCAAAACCAGTCCCCCAAGACATCCCACGTCTGCAGCACTCAGCTGTCTGCTCCTAACACCTGCCCAGCAACAGCTCAGTGAGCAGCAGCCAAGGCTGGAGGCAGAAAAGCATGCACTTACCTTCTAGAACAGCTTCACCACTTCTAGCTTTAAGCACGTTAGAATTATCAGCTCGATGGAATGGCAGCCAGACAGTTAACAGAATAACGAGTTATTTTCTATAGCTATAAAGAAACAGGCACGTAAAATATGTTCTGTACTAAAAATTCAAGTCACTCCAGGACCGAGTGGACTTGGTCTGCATTTACTTAAAACTTGGCCTTTGCATTGCTATTTGATACAGTTGTTTTCTGTAGGTTACTTCAGTCCATTAGTCAGCCACTCACTCCTGGCAGGAGGCTGATCATGTGCCACTCGCTGCAAAACTGGGAACCCCTTCTCATCCACTTAATAGTTTCTCCTCCCTAAGCTCAGATAAATTCTCAACTCTGCAAAAACATTTGGTTTCCTTGTTTCTTTTAAATCTAAATCCTCTAACAAGGCATTGGTGGATATTTTTAGGGCGAAGACTTCACAGTCTTTTATTGGACTAAAAACGTGACACATCTGACTTTATGAAGTGTTACTACAGTGCATTTGATGTTCTTTGCTTAAGGAAACAAACTATGACCAAAACGAATACAGCAGCAAAATGTGGAGGACAGCAGTAAGACACTGCAGGAACTGTCAGGAGGGTGCCAGCAGAAAGAGCTACAGGGTTTACAAATCCAGGGAAAGGTGTTTTATCTTCTGATAGCAGCTGCAGGGTGTAAATGAAGTTCCTGTGATAATAGACTCAGAACATTCTGGGAAATCCAAAAGCTGAAGTTTTCATCTGAACCTGCTTAGACCTTTGCCTTACAAGACACCCAGAGATCACAGAGTAATTTTGAACTGCAGAGTTTAATTCTATTAAAAGAGGGAGGCAAAAAAATAAAGAAAAAAACAAAAGACCCATCCTGACAGCCTCCTTACACTCTGTAAGTGTTCAGTAATTAGCACAAGGAGAATAGAAGTGCTTGATGAACCAGCCTCACCCCCCTGCCTCTGCAGGGCACACCCTAATTTTCAGACTCAATTTTAACTCAGCTGTTTGAGCCAAAGCAAACTCCACACAGTTCCCACTCCAGAAACGTTTTGCCAATCACTCCCCAGGTCTGGCTGTCCCATCCCTACCCTGCCACCCTCAGCTGCTGCCCAGGAGAGGGACAGTGCTCCTGTCCCTTTTTACAGTGGAATAAAGCAGGAACTAAGAAAACCAGCAGAGCCCTGTGCTTGCCAGCAGGCTGAGAGGGAATGAAACTCGTTTTGCAAGGTCCCAGGTCTGGGGCAGTCACCACACTTGTTCAGAGATGCCAGATGGAGACAGAGCACAGTGACACACAGACTTAAGCAGCATGGCTAGGTAGGGCAAATTACAATATTGAAAAAGTCCTTACTTAAGTCCTTTCTTCAAAGCTTCAAAAATTTTCTTCACCTGCAGTGGCTTTGGATCCCAGATGAGTGCCCCCTTCTGCAGGGAGTTATAGGCCTTGGGGGGTTTCAGTGACATCCTTGATCTCACTGAACTTCTGCTCAGGGACTTGCTGTAGGAAGAGAAGAGAAATTCAGGAAAGGAGCAAAGCCCATCACTTGGGAGACAAGAGATGCCTGAGGCACAGAACTTCAGGGTACAGCTCTATCCAACCCCATGGACATTCACCCAGAACCGCCAAGCTGGGGCACCTGAGAGCAGGCAGGCAGTCAGAGGAGCCCCACAGTGCTGGCTCTGTGTGCCCAGCAGGGCAGGGCTGCGGCCAGGGCACAGCGGGGTCACCCCCAGGGCCACCAAAGGCAGCCCAGCTGCAGGGCCAGGGCAGTCCCCTCGACCCCCACCTGCAACCCAGGCAGCAAACCTTTCCCTGCTCAGGGTCTGAGTGCCAAAGCTCACCTAAAGAGCCTTCAGAAGCTGCTCTTTCCTTGCCTGCAGTCACCATCCAGTTAAACCCTGGCTCAGGGCACTACTCAGTTTCAAAAGGCAACTGCCAGGCCCAGACTGCACACAAGATATAATTACCAAGGGTTTTTTCAGCATCTAACACCTCAGCTAATTACTTTTAAAAGCAACTGCAGAATCAAAATTAAATATTGTTTCTACCAGAATTCCCCCACGTAGAATTTTTTGTGCCAACCTAAGGAGTTAGAACACCCTGAAACAACAGGTGGAGACACCATTAAAGCAGAAAATGAGCTCTCTGCAAATAATTCCTGCCTGGCTTACCTCTCTCTAAATCCTCCCCTAAGTCTTGTCTATTTTTACATAGGTTTGTTAATAATCCCTCCAAGAAAAGCCTCTAAAATAACATTACCTAGAGAAGTTTCCCATCTACCAAGGCAAGCCAAACCAGCCAGCTGCTCTCTGAAAAGCTTTTTACCTTCTCTACAATTTCCATCCTAAATTCTGCTCACCTGCAGAAATTACAAACTCCATCAGGCTCAATAGTTACCCACTGGTTTCAGTTCCAGGCTTGTAACTGAGGCCTGAGGAGATTATTGTGCTGGGTGATTAAAGCCCAGGCCCAGCACACCTGAGAGCTGTCCCTAGTCCTATTAGAGAAGCCCCTGAGTACCTACTTTAATTATCCTTGTCCTAAATTTCCACTTAACTCCAGTTTTTATATCTATTCTGCAGAAAAATCTGATAAACTAGGGGTTGCCAAACATTGGTGGATACTTAATTTCTTCCCACCACTGATTATCTGGATTTTTCGTGATACTTTAATGGAAAGTGTTAATTAACCAAACCATTTGGAGCTCAGGTTACCTACAACAAGGAACATAACTGTTAAATTAGAACCTTACATTAATACTGTTTTCTTTATTATGGTAACGTATTTTTGGGAATTCCATGCAAAGTGAGAGAGTTTCAACAGGAATAACACTGGAAGGGGCAGTCTGACCAATAAGAGCAGTTGAAAGAGTCTCCTAGAATGCTCATTGCTTAAAATTCTTTCATGCTAAGAAGAAATAGCATCCAATTCCAAGCTCCAGAGTACTCTAATTAGCAAGATACCAAATAGAAGAGACAAGATAATTCTGTTTTGAAATTAAAAGCCCAGATTACTCCTGGGTTTTGTTTCATTTTGGAATTTACCTTCAGATTTTTGGAGATCCTAAATTCTGGAAATGCCTTCCCTTGTACAGCATCTCAGCACTGCACACAGGGAGGTTGGGATTTCCCACTCCCCCTTCTCCTCAGCCTCTCCCACTGCCTGCTGCAGCCCATCTGAGCACTGGGGGTAAGAATCCCATTTCCATACATTTCATACAAAAGTGAAGGAGCTGACATGGCCTGCAGGGCCAGTAGCTAGGAGCTGAATGTTCTCATGCTGCTTTCCCTTGTGAACCTGATAATTTCAGTATCAGATTTCCCACTTTACAGATAACAGTAATAACATTTACTTCCTGTGGAGACCACGGTGGGGAAATACAGAATTGTGTCTGACTGAGAGACCCAAGGGGAAATTGCAAAAGAAAAGCAAAAGTATATTTAGCATCTGCTGAAGAATGTCCATGTGGGCCTGATTTGTGTGTCCTCCTTGGACAGACCTTGCACAGGGCCCCTGCGAGCTCCTGCTGAGTTTTGCAATAGTGCCTGAGGGAGAGATCACTTAGAAAGGGTGATTAAAAAATTTCGTGTCTATGCCAGGGCAGGCTCTCATGTTCACTGGGCTGTGACTGAGAGTCCAGAATCTTCCTTATTGCAGCGACTCCTGAACTAAACTGCCTGTCTAACACTCCAATAATGAAAAACAGCATCACAGGAGTGCATGAAGAGAGGCACCTGGTCAGGAAAGCTTTGCAGGGAGAGGATAACCCTAAGGGACATGTGAATCTTTGTGGCTGGAGCACTGGGACCCTGCGGGGCTGTGCCTGTTGGAGGAGCAGCTGCTCAGCGCTGCTCCTGGTAGATCCTGTCCCTGCTCTGGGCTGCAGCTCAGCCTGCCTAGATAATCTGACAGAGTTTTCTCCAGATCTCGGCAGCTGCTGTGATTTTGGATATCTGATCTTTGCTAGGGGTAACATTGACTTTCACTTTCACCAACAAATTACTTTATTCAAATTGAAGACTCCTCAGTTGCATCTCAATCATACAGGGATTTCATTTTTTGCTCATACTTAATCATACTGTGTTTAACCAAAAGTTTAATTCGGTCATCTGGTTCTCTGAAAAGATATTTCATTACATGAGTCAGGTATTTTGCTGATACACAACTGGATTTTTTTTTGAGTACAATGCTCCCGAGGCACATTTCCCAATACTTATATATGGTGCTGCTAAATGATTCACTTTGTTATTGCTCTAGCATGCACCGGCAGTCAGAGATCGTGTTAATTTCCCATTTATAGGTCATATCTTCTGAAAGCACTCGAGATTTACAGGGATTTACAGGGATTGCTATATTCACAAAAAGCACGGGATTTTCAGTGGGACGGCTGCAGTTACCACACAGAGCAATGCTGCCCGAGGAGTTATGGAAGCAAGAGGGGACGGTCAGGGCCGGGTGGCTCAGGGCCGGGTGGCTCGGCAGTTATGGAAGCAAGAGGGGACAGTCAGGGCCGGGTGGCTTGGCAGTTATGGAAGCAGGAGGGGACGGTCAGGGCCGGGTGGCTTGGCAGTTATGGAAGCAAGAGGGGACAGTCAGGGCCGGGTGGCTTGGCAGTTATGGAAGCAGGAGGGGACAGTAGGGGCCGGGTGGCTCGGCAGTTATGGAAGCAGGAGGGGACAGTCAGGGCCAGGTGGCTCGGCAGTTATGGAAGCAGGAGGGGACGCTCAGGGCTGGGTGGCTCGGCAGTTATGGAAGCAGGAGGGGACGGTCAGGGCCGGGTGGCTCGGCAGCTGGAGGCCAGCCCGTGGCTGAGCTGCAGCCTCGCCTGGGCTCTGGCTGGGGCTGCGAGCAGGAGTTTGCAGGGTTTGATTCCTCCTTCCCCTGCCGAGGCGCTGCCAGGCCCCTGCCCTTGCTCCATGCGCTGCTGCTCTGCCTCCACAGCTCCCGAGCATTTGCCTCGGGCCCAGTCACGCGTTTTGCCAGGATCCACCAGGAGCAGGCCCGGGAGATTTCGGGTTCCCACGGCTGCTCCGAGGGTCGGTCAGAGCTCAGCAGGCAGCCCTGGCTGGCAGCAGGAGGGGCTGCGTTCTCCCGGCAGGAATGGCGCTTTCCAGGCCGGCCGCGGCCTGTGCGGCCCCGCTGGCCCTGCGGTGCCGGCAGCGCGGCCGCGGCGCCTTCTCAGCGGGCCCGGGCGGGCGCACCCCGGCCTGCTGCCAGCACCTGCCGGGTTCTGCGTCACTTACGCCAGCTTCCTGCTCTGCACAGTGCTGAACCCAGTGAAGGAGCAGCTCCTGCTGATGCCACCCCCGTCCCCGGGGGACACGAACGTGAGCTTGACCGACATGGCTCCCAGTCAGCGAGGCGGCTGGCTCCTGGAGCAGAACACAGAAACAGATCAGGCCAGCCCTTCTTGGCAGTTCTCGAGCTGCTGCAAGTGGTGAGCTGCAGGGAAGTGGAAAGTCAAAACAACACACGGCGGAATAAATTGGAAAAAAAGGCTTGTCTGCAATTCACGTTTCCTGTGTTGCCATCCACGGTACAATTAATAAGGGATTGAATAGTCTAAAATGAAATCTCTCATGCCCTCTTCAATTTCTGATTGATTTTACAAACTCACTGTGCAAAAGCCAGAATAGCCTCAACTCAGAGGCTCTCTACATTTCTGAATTTTTAAAAACCCTGTAATTGTCCCAGTGCTTCAGGAGTGCAGGCCAACCTGTGCTTTTCCAAATCAGTGTGGATGCCAGAACAAGACTTAAGCTCCAGACCCAGCTGGGTCCAGAAAGCAGCTCCTTGCATCTGTGCAGAGCCACACTGCAGTCAATGGTAGAATTGGCTGTGGGTGCTTAAGCCCAAGGCAGAAGTCTGGTTTCAACTGTAAATTTCAGGTTCATGCTCCTCCCCTGGCAGGGTTTCTCTTGGATTGCTCTCTTGTTTTCCATCAGTCAAACTCTTTTGCCTTTTGGAGAATTGTGTTCTCTGCCATATGTCTATAGAATCCAAGTCCCAATATAAGTAACAGACATATCCTTCAAAGCAGCTGCAGAAAATCACCCAGACAGTTCATATACAGAAAAATTCCCTTCCTTTCCCCCTCAAGCTGGTGTAATGTAAACACCACAAGTGAGTAAATCTGGGTATAACAAAAAGCTGGAGGATGTGTCTGGAGGGAGAAGTACAAACTCCAAGAAGGAGCTCTGAATGCTCCATGCAGAGGTTTGTCCCACATTACAGAAGGTGCCCTTAATCCATCAGTGGATGCTGGAAAGGAGCTCTGCACTCAGCCCTTGTGCCGGACATTGTCCCTTTAGCATGGCTACCACTGGCCAGCCTACAAGCCCAGAAATGTCAGTGTAAGACTCTTCCCTGGCCCTGCCACTAACTCGGAGAGCAGCCTGCTCCCTGCCTGTCAGGGCTGCCTGCACAGCAGGCACTGAGTGGCTCAGTCCTTCCCAAGAGGAAGGGATTTGGGAGTATTTTGCTGGTTCTGGGCTAGTCTGCAGGCACAGGGAATTACTGCAGTGACCACGCTTTGGGCACCATCTCCTGAAGCAGGAACCAAAGCTGTCCTGGGTTTCCAGGAGCAGGGATCCTGCCCGTGCAGGAGAAGCCTCTGTCATTCCCTGGGCTGGGGTTTAATCTCCTGTGTCCTTGCCTGGTCTGTGGGCTGTGCCAAGCTCAGGAGTACACCTGGGAGAAACAGGCAGAACGCTGCAGAACAAGAGGTGACAATGATAACAGAGCCAGCAGACCCTGCTTTGCGAGGCCTCCAGCGTGCAGAGGTGCTGGGCATGGCCAGGAACTTCAGTGCTCAGAGGAGCAGAGTCCACGGGACTCCACAGCCTCAGGAGGATCCACAGAAATCTGTTACACGGAAAACTCAGCTGCTCTTCCCCACCCTTTCATCAAACCATCCAGCACTTACATTGTCTTGCTCTGAAAAGATCCTCCTTAACACCCTTAATCAGAGCTCCGACTTGCATCATATCACAGCTGAAGTTTCAAAATAGTTTCCATTCTTCCCTCTAGTTTTCAGATGTTTGTTAGTCTGTGAACTGTCACCCCATCAAAAGGATCATTAGCTTGAAGAAAGCATGCAACTTACTGAAAAATGTAATTGCATAACAAGCTGTTAAAGGAAGAAATAAAAGGAATAGCCTTGTGGTTATTGACCACATCCCTCATCAAGGCTAAGCCAGATTCCCAGGATCTGTTTTTCAGCTCTTTAACCTGGGAAACTCAGTTCATGGGTATAAGGGAGGAGGAAAGTGCAAGAGCAGCTGCTCCAAAGCCTGCCTAACATGACACTGAGAGCCTTTGGAGCACACAGATATGGAACAAACACAACCAGGCAGACCCTTGGCAGGGAACAGAAAGTGGAAAATTATGAGAAGACTCCTGAAGTAAAATCTGTGGCACTGAACTCTAGATGTGAAGGACTATGTGGGAAATGTACAGACCCCCAAGACCCCTAAATTGCCCAAATTGCCTGGACCTGGCCACGTGTGTTTATAAATCCAATATAATTCTGGGTTGCCAGGAGATGCACTGTTGCAATTCAGTAGAAGCCAGAGATGCCCTCACATTGGCATGGCCAAAATAATCTCAGCCCCTCTGGGGTCATTTGCTTTCTGCAACTGCCCAAAGCTCAGTCCCCAGGCCACTGACCCTGCCCTGTCCTGCTCTAATGCGCTGCCCCTCTCAAAAGCAACTCACAAGCACATCTTCCCAACTCCCTAAGAATGAAGAGAATTTAAATAAAGCACCATTTAAGGGGTCATCGCTTCAAAATAATGCCAACAAAGCCAAGCCTCTTGGTACATACTTGCATATGGATTTTTTGTTGTGACCTAGAAATCTCGTGGCTCATTTCACACTGCTGAACAGAAGACCATAAGTTGGATGTCAATAAAACATTTTATTTGTAAGAAAGACTTATAAGTGCAGTTGTTTAAACAGAGGGTTTGCTAGCTGGAGTGTCTGTATAAAAGTGCTGAGCTACACAAGTGCCCCTGAGAAAAAGCATCTGGACACATCTCAGATTCTACCCTTCCTCTAGGGTAGAAATAAATCAGATAAGGACCCCCGACAAAGTTCAGCTCAAATCTGCCTCCCAGCCTGTAACCTCTGCTGTGCAGGCCAGTGTGTCCAAAAATCTCACAAAACCAGGGATTGAGCCCTGGGGAGCAGAGGAGCTGCCTCCCTTTTACTCCTCCCCAAAAGCAGGAACGTGAATGCAGCAGTGAGCCAGGGGCTGCAAATGCAGAGCACAAAACCAGCAGGACAAAATGAAGGAGTCTATTGCCAGGGGCAACTGGAACACCAAACTGCTGCAAAAGCCACGGAGTCTGGACAAGGTCTTATAAAGCTTGTGAGTCCTGGCCACCCCTCCCAGCTGCCAGGGACTCACTGACTGTAATGTTTTAATACGTGTGATTTGTCCAGTTGAGACTTCAGGTCTCAGAAATGTATCTTTAAGTCAAAACAGAATTTTTTTTTCAGGTTAAATGAGTAGGTTTGTTTGGCCCTGTTTCAGTGGTCCATTTGCCATGCCAGATTTTGGTGTTTCAGCTCTGGTGTGACCAAGTGGCCAGGCTGGGGCTCCTCTGGGAGCCAGGACACACAAACTGCACCTTCTGCTCCCTCTCTCTGAGGCTGGGGGTGCTCCTCGAGCCAAAGGACCTTCACCTTCTGCAAACTAAACAATGCTGTCTGTTTCTGTTTATGGCTAAACTCTTCCAGCCCAACTCACGTCTTTAATTGTTTCTGGGCACAATGGTTTCAGCAATTTTATGAGGAAAATATGACTCACCGACTTGCAAAATGTTTCTGCTCGTGTTTTGTGCTTTAAATGAGTAGCCATGTTCTTGTGTTAGCATCTCGAGAGGTGCACTTGGTGAATCCTTGCTAGAGGAAAGAATTCCTGTTTCCCTGAAGTCTGTAGTGTTGGGAATGGGCAGTGGGTGGGGGACACTTTCTCCTGGCTGTGTTTCTGCCCAGGCTGCACCAGCTCCTGCTGCCCTGAGCTGCCTGTGGGCTCTGGCAGCCTGGCCAGGGCTCCAGACCTCACCACTGCACTACTGCTGCTCACTGGCACAGCAAGAGCCAGGCTGAAATCAGCAGGTCACTGCAGGAAATGACCAGCTACTGACAGACACCAGCTGTTAACAACTTCAGTGCCTGAGGCTCGCCTTGGTGACTGTGGGTGCATTATGTGATCATGACAATTTGCCTGCCACTGCCTGGTGCAAACCTCCCCCTGACGCTTTCAGACCCTTGTTAATTTTCTACATAATTTCATTTGTAAATATGCACTCGCTTTGCTTGGAAAGGCAAGAGAGCCATCTTATCTTCTACTTGTGGGAACCAAACAGAGTGGATTTCATTTGGTATTATCACAACATAATACTTAATTCAGTATCTGGGAAGCCCAGCAGGTCGTTGCAGGGACTGGAGCCTTCCTTGGATTTGTGCCTATCAGGAGCCTCCCCTGGTGGATTTGTGCACAGCAGAGCACAGGAGTTCATTGCAGAGTTGCCACCTGGAATTTATGTCTCTCATAGCATGGTTTTATAAAATCCACTTCATGACAGCCAAACAAAGGTGACATTGGGCTCTGCTGGTTCTGCACCATCTCTGCTGAAACTCAGCAGAGTTTCACTGCACAGGACCAAAACCAGCAGTGGCTCAGTACATGAACATTTAGGGCCTCCAGAGACCTTCTCTGGACTTCAGGAATGAGCTGTGATTCCAACTAATCATCGGCTGTCTCAAAATAAAGCCAGTCAAAGCTGCTGGGTCCTCATTCTGCTTCCCTGGATCTATTATAATTCTAACAGAATAACTGTTTTGCTGCTACAATTGCATCAGGATCAGGGTTTTAGCTGAAAGAAATATACACTGCAAGCACTTCATGGGTGAAAAGACAACCCTAGCATAATTACACCAGCAATCCTTAGCTTTAGGACTGGTGTTGCAAACTGGGCTGTTTGCCTACATCACATTGATGTAATCACAATTATTTTTCCTCTTGCTTATTTCAAAGCACAGGGACAATGGATTTATCTGCCCCTTCTGGGTGCTGCTGAGGGTGGTATTGCAGCAGACAATGGCTTTTGTCTTTCCTGATACTGATGAAGAAAAAAATCAGATCTCCACCCTGGAGTACGATCCTGTCAAAGTCTCAGGGCTGCTCTAGGCCTGACCCACTGAAGGTTTTGTGATTTCAGTGGAATAGGTGGAAATGTCTGGGCCTTGGCACTCTCTTGGCAGTGCTGGAGTGTGGAGAACCCAGACCAGGGAAGGGATGAGAGGGGATGAGGTCCTGACTCAGCCCTGTCACCCTGAGGTGGCTCTGAGGAAGGGTGGGTGAAGCAGCAGTGAAGTGACTGTCAGGGCACAGCCCCGGGCTGAATCCACTGGGACAAACACCCCGGGTTTAATCTCTGCTCTCCAGCATTCCTCAGGAAAACCATTGACCTCAGGAGCAATGTCTACTGTGCTACATAAACATTCCAAATTTATCATTCAGACCCCTTACATTTTAAGTGGTTTTGTTCAGCTCTTTGACAAACATTCTATTTATACAGTTATGGGCAGAACTAAGAAAAATTTATCTTTCAAAAGAAGAAAAATAATTTGAGTTAGGGAGACACACAGTGCCCTTGATCTCAGAATACATCTCAAAATGGGTATTTTAACACAACATCACACCCAAATAGGGATCTTTTCTTCAGACACATCCAGTCTGTGGCAAGGACTGCCAGCACTAGGATTCCCAGCAGAATCTGAGCAGGCTTGGTGTAATTCCCTCCAAGAGGGCTTCTGACCTGTGGCTCCCACTGCTGTGAAGCTGGTGTGAGCTGGAGCTGCCCAGCACACACAGGGGAGAGCCCCTGCACACACAGACACGGGAAATGTGTGCTTGACATGGAGTCTGTATCTGGTGAAGCATCTGTGAAAAGGGAGAGAGGGGACACAAACAGCTTCCACCCATTCACCAGACATTTCTGCTGGGTTAAGATTGAGCAATACGAGCAATTACATCACAGTTTTGCTGTAGGTGGAAGCTTTTGCTCCCCTGTGTAGCTGCACACGGTCCACGGAACTCCTTGACCTAAGCCTGTTTAACTCAGAGTGTGAGATGGGCCCTTTACCCTGCACCAAACTCACATCTGTCAGGTCAGCTTTTGAAAATGTCAAATGATTCAGGAATACAATCCCCACTCTCATAGGTACTTTAGGCTCTTAAGAGCTACTTCAATTGATTTTTAATAAGAACTGCATTCAGAGCTTGCATTATTTAGAAAGACAGGACTTCAGTGTGTAACTAGTTTTGGTACTTTTGCAAATTTTACCTATGCAGATTCAGCTCTTGAATATATATTTAAATACTGCACATCTGACATACTTTCCTCCTAGCCATACTTAAGCCATTGAAAGAAAATCAGATGAACAGCTTTGATCCACGTTATTGCTTTACTCATTAGGCCCTCCCATAGCTTCATGCCAGCTGCTGGAAGTGGCATTCTGGAGTCCAGGCTTCCTAGGAGCAACAGGTTTGAATATCACAGGCAGTGCTCTCAGACAGCTTGTCCCATGCTGGAGGTCAGGTCTGATGGCCCCATTTCTAGGGGGTTCTTTGAACACAGGACTCAAATTTCAAGTCCAGGGCGAGCTGCTTTTCAAGCCTGCCCCCCAAGTGTTCCTGTTCCCAGTCACTCTCCATCTCAGCACGCAGCTCCAAGTTCTGCTCTCAGTGACAGGGTGCGCACCCAGAGGAAATTCATCAGCCTCTTGTTCCAGATTCCCAGCAGAATCCTGCAGCAGGAGCTGGCCTGCCCTCGTTGCTGACCTGGAAATTCTTTTCCAGGTCGTGATGCCGTGGCCTCTTGGTGCCTCCCAGCAGCAGCAGCTGCCAGCGAGCACCGGGGAGCCCAGCACGGATCAGGCCACGGGCTGTGCACCTTTCCCTCACGGGAATGTGGGAATCACAGCTGCCTGCAAACCCCCCTGGGGCCTTTTGGCAACGCTGGCCTAAGAAAAGCCACCCTGACTGCCCCTAACCCAAGGCTGCTGTCCATCCTCTGCCAGCCCTTGGCCCCATTCCCGCTCGCAGCTCTCCGGGGGCTGGCAGCCCTCTGGACTCTGGCTTCCCTCCTGGGGAGGCACAGGGCAATTCTCCCATTGCCAGGTGATTTGTGAGCACGGCCTCGCTGTGCTGCCCTGCTCCCAGCTCCCAGCTTGCTGAACACTGGCAGGGCTGGATCGGGGCTCAGGAGCGCCGCAGCTCCGCGGGCTCGCAGCTTGCCCAGAGCTGCACATCAGCTGTGGGGACACTGCACCCAAATTCCCAGCCTGGACAAGCAGAAGGAGCTGAGGCAGAGCAGTTCACAGGTGATGCACAGGCTCCTCCGTTGGGACAAAGGAAAACTTGCCTGGCACTGAATCCCACCAGCTCTGGCCTTGAGAGATTCCTCATTATTGATGAGCCCCAAGGATCATTCCTCTGTAACACAGACCTCATTCTCCCTGCTTTCCCCAGCCCGTGCCTAATGTGTGTCACAAACACACCTGGAGGTGTGGCCATGGCTCCAGCCAGCCTTCTCCTGCAGGAGCCCAGCTCCAGGCTAAGTACCACGCAAGGAAGGTCCTGCATCTCAGCCTTAGGGGTGTGGGAAGTCCCAAGGCTAAGTTTCAATAGCAGCACCACGAAGGACGGGGAAATGCTTTGATTATTGCACTGAAAAGAGTATTTAACCAAATCAGATGACAAACTCCCAGCAAGAGAGAAATCTGATGTCTAACAGCATGGGGCATGTAATTATCTTCAAAAACTGAATCCTGTGAATCACAGCATGCTGGTGCTTCTGAAGTGGGCCAAACCATGTCCCATTTACCTGTCTGACCAGGAAAACTGTCCCTTTACTGAGAACTGAACCACCCAGCCCACCTCCTATGGCAACCATGGCTTACTCCCATAAATGTCACCAAGATAATCTTGTGCCACAGAAATAAAGAAGTTGCTAGGTTAGGATCAGTATCCCAAAGAACACTGGAAAAAGATATAAAATTTCATAGAAGAGAGAAATAGAAGGGACAAAAGGTTTGTGCTTTAAAGCCAAATATTTGCTTGTGGAAAAACCCAAGGACTTTGAATGTATGCAGGTATATCTGTACTTTTCCCTTCACTTCTTACCAGTTCCTAATACACATGCTCTGACATTCGTGGCTCACATCTTTTACGTTGTTATTCTCTGCTTTTATTTGATTTGGGCTTGTTTTTAATGAGGTGAACTTTGCACGGCCCAGCTCTAGCTCCCATAAAATCTGTGTCTTAAATGGCCAGATTTAGTGATTTTTCTGTGGAGAGAAAAAGCCCTCCATCCTAACCAAAGCTGTACTTGGAGCCAGGTGTCTCACCCCCTTTGAACCGAGCTAATGAGGACAGGAATATGGTCAGGAACTCTCCTGTCCAGGTCCTGCCTTTGGAATTATGGAGAGAGTGCTGCAAAGCCTGGTGCTTCCACAGAAAGGAAAGGCAGGAGGATGGTAATTCCTCCAGGAGGAAGATCTGCAGTGCTGCACTTGCTTGGAGGCACTTGCACCCCACAGCCCTGCTCATCCCAAAATCACTTCTACCCCTTAACCCACGCGGGGGTCCCCGGGGGGGCAGGGTCCCCCAGGTGATGGAGCTGCTCTAACCCTGTTCAGCCCCTTACAGGACCAGGGGCTGCCTCTGGGTCACCTCTGCATTCAGCAGCTCCGAAGGGACTCTGAATTACTCCCCTCTGGACTTCTGTAAAACATAAAGCAGACCAGTTCCTGAGGATCAGCTGCTGTGAAAGCCATAACTTCTGACAGAAATCTGACTCAACAAGAACATTTTTTAAACTAACTTTGCCCATCTGTTTTTAAAATATAAAGAGTCCTCTGCTGCTAGTTCAGAAAGAGATAAGATTTTCAGGACCATCACTCCTCTGCCCAGTCTTGCTCCCATCAGTGTCTGGGAGCATTGCCATCACTTCAGAGATGATCAGCAAGAGCTTGGAGGTCATGATTTGGCACTCAAACTGGAAAAATGCATAAGTGTGGCCTTTTCTTCTTTATTAGAAAAGATGCATCAGATTCTCCCTCTGGTGCCTAGTTTAAGCTTCTTTAAAACAATGATTCTTGATTTGTTTTTATGTGCTCTTCATCAGCCCCTTCCTGCAGTGTGGAGCAGGTCCCTTGCACTGAGCCACAGCAGCAAAAAGGAATCTTCTGCTGAATAAAGTCTTGTGAGACACAGTCATTACATGCAGAGGAAACTGGGTTTAGTGGGGCCCTAGTTCCCCTGGGGACTCCCATAATATAAATTATTAATAATAAAAATAAACATTGGCTAGCTTGAACTTCTCTTCATTCCCTTCGAGCTTATTTTTGTGATGGAATTAGCTAAATAAAGCCCACTTGAAAGAATGTTTAATTGCAAACTATCCAAAGAAAACAAAATGGAACTAATTGGTTCTTAGATATTAAACATTCAAAAGGAGATGGCTTTGGAAACACTGAAAGACTAATGTGCATTAGGATACAAATGGTGCAGTGAGCAGCTGAGGAAAATGCAGTCTAAACTGGACTACATTTACTTTTAAACCAGATATTCAAGTTTAGTCAGTCTGGCCCTGCCTGGAAGAAAGCTTTGGATTGTTTCAAGCCTAAACAGAATCACAGCAACACTCTCTGGAAAGGTATGAAATCAGAGGAGGCAAACTTGTGTACTGACTTCTGGGCATCATTTGCCCAGGAAACACTACAAAACCTACAGTGACTGCTGCTGCCTGGAGTGCCCCTTGAACCTCCTCCAGCCTAAAGACATCCTAGCAAGGGCTGCTCCAAGTGCTTTTTCTAAAGCAGCTGTTTTCCTGCAGGCCTGGTAGGGAGGGCTCACAAAACCAGTTCTGACAGCACATCTCCAAAGGAGAGGGGTTGTGCTTCCATCAGAGCTCCTGACAGCTCTGCCTTGGCCTCTGCAAACTCCCTCCCCTCAGCCCTGGGGTCTTGTCCCTGCTAGTTAATTCAAGTGGTTCACAGGCAGCAAATAGAACCTGCTTGGCCCTGTGAAAACCCCTCTTGGTGCTCATTAGAAGTTAAATAGTAGCCACACTTGTTTCAGAAGTGTTTCTAGCAAGACTAGGAAGTGATGGCTCTAACGTGACTGAAATTTGTAAACAAGAAAAAACCCTCTGCATTAAAAGGCAGAAGGTAGATAAGTTATAACAAAAATCACACAGTAAAGGGAATTTTAAAAATGAATGAGTGCTAGAAGAATTTTTCTCTGGAGGACCACAGTGTGCAATGAAATCAGACTGGTGCTCAGCCACTGAAGGGGCACTGTCTCATCAGCAACATGTTTACTTTCTCATTTATCAGTGACTGACAGGGACGAGGCCTCTGCCAGAGATAACAAATTCCTGGAAATGTCAGGGCCCCCAGAACACCCAGCCCAAGCACACGAGAGCTGCTCCCTGGAAAAAAAAAGGCACACACAACTGGAAGTGCTAAGCAGAATTTGCTCAGCAGGATCAGTCATGATCAAACCACTTCAACATTTAGGCCAAAAGCTAATGTAATTTAAGGTCCCTTGAAATGTTATGAATACCATCAACAAACACGGCAAGAGTCACTCATGAAAATGCATTTCAGCTTTGTGCACAAAAAAAATCAATCAGCTCTCTGTCTCAGACTTCTTCAAAGACTGTGAACCCAACTGTTTGTTCCCTGAGGACCCAAAGCTTTTACTGCAGCTAGCACATCTGCTTAGTGTTTCCTATTTTTCAGCATCACAAGGAGTTTTTCTTAGACCTTGGACTGGTTTGCTCAGCATCCATGGACCAGTGATCTTCTGAACTCCCACTGGGGCTCCTCTGCAGAGCTGCCATGGACAATGCACAGGCCAGAGACCTTCCTGGCTGAAAGTCATCCTTGGGTTATCTTCAAAATTTGGAAATGGCCACTCAGATACAAAACATATTGACAAGTGATTCCAGCAGCTCACTAATGCAGCAGCAGGATTAAATCAGACTCTGACACAATTGCAGCAGCAAGGGCAGGCAGTGCACTCGATGTTCTAACAGAAACGTGGAGCTCTGCTCCGTAAGACTTGGCTTCTCCAGGGAGATATTTTACAAGAAGATACAGTTTTACTGTATTGTAAACATAATTTGACAATTACAGGTCAAAGTAGCCTCACTTATTGCTTTAAATGAAACTAAAAGTAGTCAAATTCATACATACACACGTGGGGGAAAGATTCATCGTGTGCTACTGCAGCTCTGGGGAAAACAGCACAGAAATTATGTCTGCACTGGAGACCTTACCAGAAGATGCAGTGTGTGTTCTCATCCAAAGCCTTCTCCTGCAGAGCATGTTCTCCTTACAACTGTGGTTTTGTTCTTGGAAGAGCCCAAGCTCAAGCAATTTTGAGATACTTTGCATTGCTCCTTAAATGTTTTGCACTTCTGCTGCTTGTTTGCAGGCAGCTGGGATGCCCACATTGATTTTCTAAGGCTATTTAAATTCTTCTTTATTTGTTAACAAATTATGTTGTTGCACAACACATTGGCATGTGAACCCTTCAGAAAGAGGGAGAGGCACAGCTCGGCCTCAGTGGAATTAGGAAGGAGCTGCAGTGACCTCACAGTTACACCAAGGACAGCTCTATTGTCTCCGTGCCTGACTGAAGGGATATTTCTGAATGTCAGGGCTCTTCAGAGGGGGCCTCACCTTCCAGATCAGTGTCCAGGGCTCCATTTCAGACAACAGGCACACATTTCCATCCACTCTGGGCATTTGGTGCTGCACTAACAGCACTGAGAGCTGTGCAGTTACACTTACAGCCAGCTTGCACAGCCCTGTGTGCTACTGCAGGACTCAGACCCAGGCATTTCCACACACGACCCACCCAATGTAAATGCTCTTCTCTTGTCTGCCACTGTAAAAATCCAGGCCACCAACTTGCTACAAACCACTTACCTTCCAGCCTTTAGAAAAGCCAGTGAACTTTCTGTACAGGCCAGGTCTCAGCCACATCCATGCACTGGGCTGCAGGGATTGCTCAAACAGCTGCACTTGGAGCATCCCTTTGGAAAACCCTGGCCTACTGTTTTAACTGTACAGATCCCATCAAACAAAATCCTTCCTTATAATCTGGAGAAACCTTCTAAACTCTTTTTGTAAAATTTCGATTACGTAATGGAAACATTTCAGACATTCAGTGCACAGGGAAACTGAAGGTTATTGAGGTGGTGTTTCTTCTGCACTGGTAAAAGTACAAACCTATTCACGCCAACATTAAAGCAGCAAACATTCAGATTTTAAAGCACACTGAGGCCTTGGAATTGCCTCCCTGTTTATCTGTTCAGGCCCAGTACTGGAAAATTATATTTCCCTCTTCAAGTCTGTAGCAATTTCAGTAATAAAACAGAGGTTATGTAAGTGCAGAGAATTATGGAACAATATAAGTGGAAAGTACATAGTTTTCAAATTCATTTGAATAACTCAAATACAGCTGAACTGACATTATTCGCACTTTCCAGTCTTAGTCAGTTCTGGATTGAAACCAAGCACAAGACATTTCAGGCCCAGAGGAGGTTTTTATGAAATTCCAAGCACCTATATCTCCAGTTTACAATGCCTGTGTGGGAAAGCCTAAGGGAACAGCAGCTGCCTTCTGCCGGGGTCCAAGAGCAGGGATGTGAGCTGATGGACAGCAATGACAGGGATGTGAGCTGATGGACAGCAATGACAGGGATGTGAGCTGATTGACAGCAATGACAGGGATGTGGGCTGATGGACAGCAATGACAGGGATGTGGGCTCATTGAGGGCACCTTTGGAGCAGCCTGTAGGCTCGGGGGCTGATCCCAGCCAAGGAGCTGGCGGGGCAGAGCGCTGGGTGCAGTCAGAGGCGCCCGCACTGCAGGCTGGAGCGTGCCTGCAGAAGGAATGCAAGGGAGAAAGGAGCTTCCTATCGGCCTGGCAGACCTTGCTGGGTGATGCAGATGCCTGTGGAGCTGCCAGGACATGGCCTGCAGCCCAGCTCCGGAGCTGCGAGGCTCCAGCCCAGTGAAACAAGGCTGAACTCTTGTCCAAAGCATAAGCAACTGCTCCTCACTCGGGGGTGCCTGGATACATTTCTGTTATTAACTCTCATCAAAGGAAAAGTGAAGATCGCAGATTTGTGTAAAACAGGGAATAAATTGTGTATTTCCAGGCTCAGGGGCATTGGAAAGTCTGGCTATAAGAAAATAGATTTAAGAATCATAAATCTCACAGGGGGGAATACTAAACACACAAATAAGGACAGGAGGTTTCTCAGGATAACCTTGTGTGTGCATTCCCTCCCAAACCATGGGCAGCATCGTGCATACAACTGCCCATGGCAAAATCTCTCCATCGCTCCAAAGAGACCCAAACTTCACCTTGGCTTTTGGTAAGATAAACCAGTTATGGCTCTTCCAGTTCCACAGCCAGCAGTATTGCAAAATGTGCAGGGACAAAGACCTCCCAAATGCATGAGGCACAAAGAAGTGTGGAAACAAGGCTCTTTATGTGTGGATTGTGGCCTTTTTGAAATTTTGGCAGGGCTGGGACCTTCCTGGATGTTCCTCTCATCACTCTCCCCAAACAGAATGCAAACCTGTAGGATAAAGATGCTGTGCTGTGGTCAGAAATGTCAAAAGGACATATTAAGGTAATTCACATTGCATTTTGTCCAGACAAATATTTTCATAAGAGTTGAGAAAAGAGTGTGTTGAATAGAGCATCCACTGTTTTGAGAAAAAAAAATGCCAGCTAAAATCAAGGGCTTTGGCTACTTTAAGGCTTCCTAGGCAAGATTAAATCAAAATATTTCCTGTAAACATTCCCTCTTTTCATCAGCATGTCAGTTGTAGTAAGGAGAATGTGATCCTAATTCTCAGCATCAAAATCTGGGATAACTATAAAGTCAAATGTTTTCCTACTTCCACAGAAACAACTGTGACTGGAAATATTTTCCAAAGCATGTTGCAAGTGGAGGTAAGTAAATCAGCTAGCACACAGCACGTTTTTAAAGGGAAAAAGTTTCTAAAACTGAATCAGGATTTAATAAAAAATGTCTCTGAGGTACATAAGTCATGCCCATAATAGAATATTTTTCAATTTTCAACCCTGTATAGAGAATTTTAAACCACTAGCAGATGTACAAAACAAAAGCAAAATTGTCCCTTATTCTCTGCTGTGCACACACATAGATAGAAACAGGGAAACCAAGGAGAGGCTCTCAAGCATTTTCCACAAGAAAGACAGTTTGCTCACAATTCCTTCTCCCTTTAAATTGTTTCTGTGGCAACACATCTGGTGCTGCACTTCTGGGCCAGAACATTAACTACCCTGAAAGAAGGAGGTTATGTTGCTGTTCTGTCTGCAAGAAGGTGAAGCAGAGCGAGATCTGTGAGCACACGGAGCCAGGTCACCCCTTCTGCCTCCCCAGGCACACGGGACATCAGCTGTGCATCTTTGTGCATAGCTTAAAATTGCAAGTTTGGAAACATCTCAACGATGGTTAGAGAAAGCTCTCGTGGCAAACACAGTCCGTAAGCCAGGGGGTTTTAAAATAAAATGATGAGTGCTTTGCTACTGCTGTTCCTACCGTGTGAAATGAATGAATTGTCCAGCTCAGAGGAACAAGGTTCACTCCCCAATCATAAACATAACTCTCCCTGTGTAATGGAGCAAGGCTGATGCTGATTTCTTATCTCCCAGCACTGCTGGTGACAAACATTGCTGCTGGTCACCGCTTCACTCCCGACGTGCAGGAGCACGCGAGGCCAAAACGCCTCAAGTGTCTGTGAGACTCAGCTGCCCCAGGATGAGCCACCCCTCCCAGAACCACAGAATCAGCCAAGCTGGAAGAGCCCTCCCAGAACATCAAATCCAAGCTGTGCCCATCCCCACCCTGTCCCCATCCCCACCCTGTCCCCAGCCCAGAGCTCTGAGTGCCACCTCCAGCCCCTCCTGGGACACCTCCAGGGATGGGCACTGCAAACCCCCCTGGGCAGCCCCTGCCAAGGCCTGAGCCCCCTTTCAGTGAAAAAATTCTTCCCAAAACATGCAGCCCTGGGCTCTTCAAGCTCTTGAGGACCAATGGATTTTACGTTATGGAAATAATGGAAGTAGATTTTTGCTACCTCATCAAGCAGATCAGGGGTGGATTCATGGAAAGAACATATCTGATGAGCAGTAAAACATCACTGACACAGTTACTGTCCCAATAATCATTGCACATGTTCTCCATAATATTGTTATTATTATTTAATTTGAAACAGCTAAATTCACATCTAGAGCAGTTACATATAAATCTATTTGCTAACCACACTTATGGTATTTCTGTATTAATGACAAGATCATCTTAATGTTCTGATCTTCTAAATTACTGGTGATTAAATGCCTTGCCTGTCTGAAAACCAAGTTTTTGCCCTAAAAAGTTGAATTGAATAAAAATGATAGTTTTCAGGCACTCTGTCTTTGAAGACATACTGGTTTAAAGCAGTGTGTCCTCAGGGAGAATAAACTGGCAGCAGAAATGGAAAAGTTGGAAAAAAGTGGATAAAACCTGGTATTTCATAAATATGTATGTCCCTCTCGTGCTTCCAGAGGCAGCATCCGAGGATGGAATTAAAGCCAGGGCCCTGAGCACCTGTAGCCATTAAGGGCTGGCTGATGTCCTTTGCACGACTCGCTGTCTGTAATTTTGGATTGCCACCAGCCAATCACCTTCCAAAATCCAGTGCTGGCCAGCAACAGTCTGGATAATTCAGCTCTGTCTGTTCCCTCTTTCTCAGCCTTTTGGCTAAGATCAAGTGTGCAGATTTAAATAATATTAAACATACTATTTTGCACAAATTATCTCCTTCATTTCCAGTCTTTCTATTTGTTTCATCCAAATGGAACAAATTAATAACCCTTCTGAGACAGTTCCTCCTCCCCTGCTTTGTCTTGGGTAACTTTCTATACCCAGAACCTCTGCTTTGCCCTGGTGCTCTGTAACCCCTCATTGTCACTCCTCAGACCCCTGAGACACACATGAGGACCATAACTTTCCCCTCCCCACAGACTGAGCCTGGTTTCCCTTTCTAGCCAGAGTGGCTCTGTTCCATTTCTCAGACTCTTTATGAGGATAAGGCAAAGGAGGATTTGAGAAGGAATTATCTGTGGAAGAGAACAAAGTGGCACTGGTGGATGTGCAGTTACAGGATCCCAGCTCCCTGCCTGGATTGCTCCTCAGGAGCCCGGGGCTGGGGAGAACATTGCAGAGCATCTGTGCAGCTGCTCTTTGTCCTGACAGAAGGAAACCATCCCATCCTTGCCCTGTGCCTGGGGAATCCACTACATAACTCCTTCTGGCCCCTCTCCCCACGGCCGGCTCCTGCTGCTGACAGACACCCTGCAGCTCCTGACAGCCCCCGGGAGGGAGCCCTGGGCCAGGGTGCAGGGCCTGTCACCTCAGGGAAGCCCCTCCATTCCTCCAAGGGTATCCAGGCTCTGCCTGGAGGACAATGCTGCCAGGCTGGTTGGTCACCACCAGCTCACCCGTGTGGCGTCCCACACGTGTCTCCCCAGACCTGGGGCACGAAGAGGCTGCGCCTGCCACTCCACCACAGCTCCAGCCCATTTTGGCAGGGTTTGTGCAGCTTCTCCTGCTCTGCTGCACGTGGTGCTTGTGTCATTCACTGTGCAGGATCCAGAGCAGCAGCAGGGAAGGGATGAGACACAGGAGTACAACAGAGAGGGAGTTTCTCCCTGCACACTCCTTCAGCCACAGCATCTCTCTCAGGTGGGCCTCTCCATTCCACATGCAATATTCCCTCAGACACATTTTGCACTGTTTACTACCCTTGCAGTGATCTTCCTCTGCTTTTCTTGTTTTCAATTAAGGGCTTTTAAAAAAATGTGAAGCACCTCATCAATAAGTGTAGTTCTCACTTTGCAGCTGTGAAAACACAGGTATGGACAGATTAAGTCTTGATCCCAACAAAGGAAATTACTGAATCAGGAGTTTGAGTACTGGTGCTGGTTCAATACTCAAGAAATGGCTCCAGAAATATATAACCTTATTTTTCAAACTCCTTCAAGTTTCTTTGGTTGATGAACAGCTCTACTTCCATATGGCCCAACTTATTTAAAACACTTTTTAAAAGGGGAAATTAAACTCCGTCTGAATCAAAATGCAACTGGGCTGTGACCCAAAACCTCAACTTGTATTTACACGAATAAGCAATAAAATAAAAAAAAAAATAAAAAGAAAAAAAAAAAAAGTCAAATAAAGTGTAATCTTTGCACAGACAAAAAGAGTTAACTAAAATATAACCAGCTCATGCAACAACACCTCCAAAAGACAAACTCTATGGGATGGCATAAACCTCATCCTGCTCCTCTCACTGTTCCACCTGCTCCAGCCAGGTGCTGTCCTGCCGGGGGTTCCGGGGTGTTTCCTGCCGGGGGTTCCGGGGTGTTTCCTGCCGGGAGTGCCTTTACCCCGGATAAAAGGCGACGGAGCATCCCTGCGCGGCTGCAGGAACCTTTGGGGCTTGCCCTCTCACAGATGCTCGCCTGCCCCACAGGTGACCGCACCCCCCGAGGTGACCGCATCCCCCACGGGTGACCCCATCCCCCGCAGGTGACCGCATCCCCCCGAAGTGACCGCATCGCCCGAGGTGACCGCACCCCCCGAGGTGACCGCATCCCCCCGCAGGTGACCGCATCCCCCCGAAGTGACCGCATCGCCCGAGGTGACCGCNGGGCGCGGGCGGCCGGGAGGGCCCCGACAGCCGCGGTTTATCGCCGCTTATCGCCGCTTATCGCCGCCCAGCCGGGCTCCGCTTCCAGGAAGCCGCGGCTCCGGAGCGCTCGTTTGCCGCTGGATGCCGAGGGCTCCGTGCCGCTCGCTGCTTCCCTTCTCTCCCCCTCCCTCCTTCCCTCCCTCTCTCCCTCGCTCCCCCTCCGCCCCCCCCGGGGCTGGC
>VZSE01000992.1:44939-64259 GCA_013398275.1 Promerops cafer | reverse complement strand
GCCGCGGCCTGAGCGCTCCGCCGGCCACCGGGCTCGGGCGGGCGGGCCCCGGCGCTCCCTCCGCACCTGTCCCCTCTGCCCGCCGGGGCCGCGGCTGCCGACGGTGGTGGGGTCGCTTGTTGGGTGCGCTCTCTGCGGGGAGAAAATATAAGTGGTTTTGAAGTGGTTTAAAAAATAAATCAGGTAAGTAGAGTTGGCCCCTAGGTATCCGAACAGACTAAAAGCCGTACAGAGAAATTGTGTTATGTGGAAAGTCTGGGATCGCTGGGCCAAAAGAGGTGTTTAGAGACATACTTGGGGAGTGCCCTGCATGATCTCCAGAGGTCCCTTCCAGCCCTAACAGTTCTGTGATAATTCGCAAGCGTCAAAACCCTCTCCTTGTCCGAATTGCAGTGAGTGCGTTTGTTAGTGACTGTTTCTGTAGTTACCTTTTTCCTTAATGATTATGTCTTTCTGTAGCTTTTTGTGGGGTACAGCTTTTGGTAGGCTTACAGTAGAGGTGGAGGCGAGCCCTGGCTAGCTTATCCAAAAGTGGAGTTTGCCTTCTCTTAGAGGCCCCGAGAGACTTTTACCCTGGCAGTGTTCCAGGAGTGTGTACCTGTGTGTTCCCGCAGAGATCACTGGTGTCAGGTGCTCACAGCTTTGCCCTGCTCTGTAAATTCTCCCGTGTGTGTATCCACATCTCTTCTATTTTTTAATTTTTATTTGCTGGTTAGGCAAAGTTTTTTTTAACAAAGCTTTGGTATTCTGAGAGAAATTAGATTTTTTTTCTTGTTCTGCTTTATATTTGTAGAAATTTCCAATTGTAAAACTGCTGGATGTACAGTATGAGGTGGAGCGTCGCTATTAGTTAAATAAATGTTGAGTTAAAACCCCTTTTTCATTGCCTAGGCGGATTGTAAGTGCATCCACATGGGAATGTGTTTTCCATTGGTGGACACGTGGCTCTCTTGGGTTGTTTTTCAAAGTGGGGGGCAGCCTGTGTTCTGTGCCCTCCTTTCCTGCTGGTGAGGTGGTAGAGCAGCAGTGCAGGTGAAGCAGTCAGGACGTGAGCTGTGTGGACGTTTAAGGATAATGCATCATGGTGCTGGAACTTCTGGAGAGTGTGTGGTTGGTCTCTACAGCTTGAATGAGGATGATTTCTTTAGAGTGTTCATTTTTCATGTGGCCTAAACCAGCAAGCACAGGAATATCTGGCAGTTGTTATTTCAAGCACCAGTTAAGTTGTACTGTGATGGTGAAGTCTTTTATTTATGCTCTTATAAGGTTGAAAATAGTCAGTATGATGTGCTTACAAACCCAAATCACTTGTTTCCTCAGCCCAAAACTCTAGGTTTACTGGTTCCCCACTGTGTGTTTTCTTTGATTTAAAATATTTCTAGGCAATCAGCCATGTGCTGTGTTCCTGGTGTTGCCCTGGTGAATAGGGGTTGTCCCTCAAGTGCATATTGTGGAGCAGGATTCAAGGCATTCCTAGAACTACTTGTTGCTAATGCATTATTTAACAGCACCTCAATTTAATATCGCAGAGGAGTCATCTTCCTTCTATGAAAATGAGCAATTCTGAAGAGAAAGAAGAAAGGCCTGTGTGGGAGGTGGAGGGAGCCCTTCCTGTGGAGTGGCCTGGGCTTTGAAGGCTGCTCTGTGATGTACAGCTCTTTATTTAGATATTCCAAATCAATAATTGTGCCTCAGCTGACGAGGCTGGGCCAACACGGCCAAACTGTGGCTGCAGTTATGAGAGCACAACCCTTTTGTTAGTTTAGTTTATTCAGTTTGGGTAACTGCTCTGAGCTTGCCCTGGTGATTCCCCAAAGTACTTGAATTCCAGTCAGCCCATTTTCTTGTCATGGAAAATAAAACTTTATACCCCAGACTAGAGCTCCTGGTGATGGTATGGAAACCCCAAAATAAGCTTCTAGTTCTCTATATGTTAAAATTCAGGTTTCCCCCCTTTCTCATGACTTGGAATAATTTTTTTTCTGAGTAAAATCTTAATAACTGGTAAGCCAGAGAAGATCACTGCAGCTCGTGTTCTGTCAGTGATGGAGACTTGCACAGAGCAGCTCTGTGCTGTGTTTCAGAGGACTTGAAAACGTGACCCATAAATGAGTGTTAAGTGAGCATCCCGGGTGCCTTCCTGGTGTGCTGCCATGGCTCCCCTGCCTTCTCCCGGGGGAGTTGCAGGGGAACAGCACGGGCTTGTAAAGAGCTCAGGTGGCAAGGAGCCTTCTCTGCTTAAGTTACTCCTGCAGTGTCTCACCTCCTCTAGAACATCAACTGCAGGCCTGTTTCATGGCATGGAGGGCAGCAGCTGATAGAAAATGCAGACATTTCAGGGATTCAGATAATGGAATTGCACAGCTGGACTTGTCTTTCACCTGCTTTCTAGTAGTATTGAGCAAACTGTGTTAGGAAATACGAGTGGGTTATGACTCTCTTGGTATTTGCACCAAATACATATAAAATAACATGGAAAAAATAAAAATCACACGTTTGAAAATCTGGCCCTTTGCTTGCTGTGGTAAGAGTAAACATTTATTCCAACCTGAGGTGAGGTTGTTGGCTTTTTAAACTGTGTAATCCTTGAAAGCCAAACAATTTTGACTGCTGCCATGCATGGACAGTTCCTGTGGGGCTCACACCTCCCGCAGCTGGGCAAGGCTCTGAGACAGGATGAAGCCCTGCACTGATGTCATGATTAAGCTGTACTGCCTCTGACGTGATGGGAGTTCCTCCTGTGGGCTGGGCTTTTGTTTGTAAGCAGGTATGAATCATCCCTTGTGCTTTATTGGTTCATGTTAGGGTAATAGCAGGTTTTTTAGAGCAGGAATGTTCCCAGATAATTCCTTTATTTGAAGCTTTTGGAGGAAGGTGGGGTGTTGAAGGTGTAGCTTGTTTTGAGTTAGAGTGGTGGTAAGGTGCTAACAACGGGGTCCTTGTCTCCTGATTTTCAGTCCTTTGTTTGTATGTGAGAGCTCCAAGGCTTTTATTCTCCAAAAGATTGGAATCAGGTGTGAGATAAAGTGCACCTCCACATCTCCTGTGTGTAACTTAGACCAAAGTATGTGATACTGAGGCTCAAACTTACACTCAGAGCATTTTGTTCCACTTGTCCTTCTGCTATGCTTAAAACTAAACTTGCTGAAGAAATTATTTAAAGTCTTTATTTTCACTGTAGGTCAGCAATAGAATTCACACAAAAAAAGCTGCCATCTGAGGTTTTTTGAATTATAAGGTTATTATCCTTTTAACTCATATACAATCTGTTCTGGTTTTTGTAACCTGGCTGCTGCTATCTCTGAATTCCTTTTGACATCTCTGGTATGTTGTGTGTGTGCCTGACATGGAGGATTTGAAGTAATTTTTATCCAATATTCTGTTTGCTTTGGGTCCTGACCTTACTAGGCAGAACACCAGCATGTTACTAGCTATGTGTGGTAAAAATCACAATTTGTCTAGTCTACATCAAATGCTGATCCTTTTCTTGGCACTCAGGTGAGTCTCCTGCCTGCCCCCACTGTATCATTGCCTTAATAAGCAACATGTTTTACTAAGTGTTTGTTTTAGAGATGATTTAGGAGGCTGAGCTTGAGTGGCTTTGTGAGCTGGGTTTTTTTAGTTATTATGTTTACTACAAGCAAATCCTACCCCTGAAAGTAGTATCGGTGACTAATTTTTTTTTTTTTTTCATATTTTCTGAACCTTGCCAGATTCGGAAAATCCAGGTTCTGTACCCTGTACAGGACCCTGATTTAAAAGACTGTTGCAGTCAAGATTTGAGCCTTGCCCGTGCAAGTGAATCTTCTGAGTGCTCTCAGAGGCAGTGGCTGGTTGCCTCTGTTCTCTCTCTGTAGGTAGGAGCAGAGTGGACCTGAGATCAGCTCCCCAGGGCTGGGCTGCACGTGGCTTGTACTGAAAAGCAGCAACAGTTCTTTGTGGTCTTCACCTCCAAGTGGCATTTTCACTTCCTGCCCAAACAGCTGGGGGTGTGAAGGCTGCTCAGCCTTGCGTGGGTGACCCTCAGTTGTGTAACCATCCCTACACACTGTTCTCAAGGGCACTGGTAGTTCTTGGAACCAAATTCCAGGTAGTCACATACCACAGGATGTTAGTCACAGGCCTGCTTGAGCGCCACAGCAGTGCTGCCTCTCAGTTCTGTCCCTTGCCCAGCTTCATGAGCCTGTGGGAATCTGCAGGAATCCCTGCACTGCTTTGTCACCTCGGTGCTGATGAGCTCACTGAAGTGGATCAATGAGGCAGCCTTGGGGTGCTCGAGTTCTACCAGGTACAAAGTGAGTTATAACTGTGGGGAGAAAAACCAGCTGTCTTAACTGACTGTTTATGCCATGTCAAAATTGTTTGTTGTGGTTTTTAGTGCACGTTTAATTTCATAACATTTCTGGTTTAACATAAAATAATTCTGTTGCTTCCATATGAATGATGTAAGATGTATTTTGTTGTAGTTTGGGGCAGAATTTCGACGATTTTCTCTGGAGAGATCCAAACCTGGAAAGTTTGAGGAGTTCTATGGATTATTGCAGCACGTGCACAAGATCCCAAACGTTGATGTTCTGGTGGGATACACGGACATTCACGGAGACCTGCTGCCTATCAATAATGATGACAATTACCACAAAGCCGTTTCTACAGCCAATCCTCTACTCAGGATTTTCATTCAGAGAAAAGGTAAGAGCACTTGAAGAATGTGAATCATCTGTTTGTCCAGTTGCAGTGTGATGTATGGAGGAAAAAACCCTTCAGTCCTATTTCATCATGTCAAATTCCATAATAATTATGGGTCACGGAAGGTATTCACAACTTGTCTCTCTTGCAAGGGCTTCCTCAGGCAACCTATTTATACTTTGTGATTTTTTGCTTATATTTAGTTGAGTTAAAGTCAAGTTAAATCTCTAACAAATGCTTCTTTCTGGTTTTATGTAAGCAAATGAAAATAAACTTTTAACCTCTAAGGTTTTCGGCTCTGTATGTTGGATACTTTTCACTTCAAATTCCAATCTTGATCAGACAAGAAGAGAGACCATTACAGGATGGAAAGTAATACTTAAAATGCCACTACATGAAGTATTAAATGCAATATTAAAGTATAAATTCCAGACTAACTTTTTAATATGCTACTCTTACCACACTTTCCTAATAAAATGTTTTGAAGTTTTCAGTTGACAAGCTTGTATCAGTTAGCAAACCTCAGGAGTGAGGGCTGGTTGCTTTGTTGGTTTGCCTTAGAAAGTAGAGTGTCTGCTCTGGTTGTGTGTTCCTACTGTCTGCTTTTGTTCATGAAGGGAAAAAAAATCCAATTAGAAGTTTATAACTGTTCTTATGGTGTTGTTCCTGGTTGTTGCTAAGACAGCCATCTTTTCCTTAGAAAATGCTTGGGCATCAGAACCTTTTATCAACTCCCACTCCAAAAAGTGAACAACTCCACAGGAGCCCGACACAAGCCCAATATTCATAACCAGTGTGGCTGCTTGGCAGCTGCTGAATGCTGGCAAAATGTTTGTTTTGTTTGTGTTGATAGTACAGACTGGTAAGGCCTGTGTTCTCAGTGCTGAAAGGCCAAAGGCATGAACCTTTTGCTTTAGCAGAACCTGGAGGGAGACAAGGCCTATGATGCCATCTAATCCCCTACAGTAGCCATATGACAGGAAGGGATAAGCCACTTTGTCAGACTGGGATTATTGAGTTTATATTTTAACACCATATGTTTTTAGATTGTTCCTAGCGTGACAGGTCTAATGTTGCCTGTTCCTAGTGTTGCATTTGTAATGCTTTTTTAGTTTCCTGCAGTCATTTACCTTGATTTGATCCAGGTGGATTGTTTGTTACTGCTCTGGTGCCAGGAGTTGATATAATGCACAAAAGTAGAAGATAAATCCATTTTAGTTTGTCAGAACAAGAACTGACTAGCAGGAAAAACAGTGTAGAAAGTCCCAGGTGTCACTGCCTGTCCTTGGACACGAGAGCCTTGTGCCTGTGGAGTTTCAGGGAATTTTTTCACCAGGCTGGCACCACAGTCCCCACTGCACTTTGCTGGGAGTTAGTTGAGATCACACTGATCATATCTGTTGATGAAATTGAGGCTTTGCCTTCACTGGCATCTTTGCATGTAGAGTAGATGTTTGTTTGATGGAAAATGCAGGAATAACTTTATTCTGTGTTTGTTTGTGATGATTTGCCTGTAAGGCTGGATTGGTGGAATTAGGGATAGTTCATATTTTGTGCAGTGTGATTTGTTTAAGTGTGCTTAATTCATAGATTGCAGCAACCTTACTGGCTCTGCCTCTGAAATGGAAAAGAAATGCCTTAGCAAAAACCTGCTGCTGATGGGGCTGCGTTCATCTGGGCTGGTTTGCAGCTATAATAAGTGACACAAGTTACTTTTCCACCTGCAAGGCTACTTGTGGCTTTCATACCTTCTCTTAAATCAGCTGAAAAGTTTTTGTGGCTTTTGTAATGGAACTGGACTTCTTTTATATTTCCAGCAGCAGTAGTTGGGAATTTAAGGTCTTTGACAAAAAGCCACTGTGGGGAAGAGAGAAAGTGTTTTGATGCCTTATAATACATGACATTTTTATCATACTGTCTTAACTGTTTAGAAACTACATGTAGTTTGTGCAAACCTAGTTAGAGGTATGAGCAGACTGCAGGGAAATCTAATGTAAACAGTATTAACTTCATAGTGTACTGCATCCAAGGAGCACCTTGAGGGGTTGAAATGGGAGCTGCAAGATGGTTTTGGTTCTACTAATAAGCAATGGTTGTGATAATGGGACTCCATTATGGGCTTGATGTTGCACTAGTCAGGATTGGCTGCCAGCTTGCAGAAAACATTCCTCGCTGGAATTCCATTCTGCAGTTTAACAGATTAACAGGTACTGTTGACATCTGGTATTTAAAGGTTAAACTGATGTATTGTGATTAAATCCAGATGTATGGGAGTCACTCTGTCTGTGAGAAAAACCCTTCTGAAGAGAACATGGAGGGGAACAGTCTGCACAGGCTGAAGGGCAGCTTGATGTGGGGAACTTTGCATTGTAAATACGATAACAGTAGAGATAACAGAAGATACATTTCATTATAATATCCTTAACAGTCCCTCTCAGGATTCACAATTGCAATATCCAGCTCCTGCAAGTTCTGCGTGGATGTGGCTGTATTTAGTGAGAGGTGGATTCTTTGGTTAATCCACTTGTGCCTCTTGAGAGACACTTTGTCACTGAGAGGCTTTACTTTGCTCAGAAGTAAGAGTAGTTGGCTTTTTAAACAGCTCTTTGTGGACTAGCCTAGCTATTCTGAGGCCTCTTCCTAAAAACAGGTTAGTTTCCTAAAACCATATTTTGTTATATTTTGTGACTAAATAAGAGGAGATTTGTTGGGTCGTATTTAAAAAATGCTAAATTGCATCTCTGTTCAAATACACTAACTACTTGGGGCTTTGAAAATTTAATTCTCAGGGGGTAACTCTACATTGATTTGCAAATGGGTCAGGAAAATATTTCAAAAATCTGTCTTCAATAACATCAAATTGAAACCAGATTTGGCATTTGTGGGCTTTTGTTTTCAATTTCATGTAATAAGTCTGTTCAGATTGGTGCCACCTTGAGCTTGAAACTGCTGGGGGGAGAAATCCTTCCTGCACCGTGTGGACCTTCTCCTTCACACTGTCTGCAGTTAACACCTTGTCCTTTGGCTTTAGGCCAAAATATTTTTCGCCAGGGCTTTAAACTGATTAGTGAGGTGCCAGAACAAAGATGCCTTTGTACTTGAGAGTATTGCTTTAGAAAACTTGTTTAGCAGTGGAAGAGAGGTTACCCAGAGTGTGCTGTCCTGCTGAGATTTGGGGAGATGACTTTATCAACCTTTCGCTATTTTTTCCTCACAAATTCTCTGACCTTAACTGTCTATCTTAAGGCTCGTGCTAGTTGTGAATTATTAAACTATTAAGAGCAGTTATAATGAAAAAACTTTGCCTCTGGTTTGTGAGTTTCTTAAATGTTTTGACATCTGGCTTGCAGTTTTGGGATGCTTTTATTTCAGCCCTGTGTCCTGTAACTTAAGAAAGTTACTAAAAACAAAACCACCAGCTCAATTTCAGATTTCTGATTTGTCTTCTGAAAGAGACTTTTAAAGTTCCTTTCTTTTCCAAGAAATGTTCTTTCTGCTCTTAGTTTTTATTTAAAAAGTCCTTTTGAATCTGTTATTTGCATACAGACAGTTACATAATATTTCTTTCAAAGCCAGTCCTGTTGCAGCTGATCTCTGTGTTTCTCTGCTAACTGGAGAAAATGGATTTGGACAGAAGTTACCAGCTGGTAGGTGTGGAAGGCAGGCTGGGAGGTGGTTTCTCTGAAGGAAGCTGGGAACAGTTCTAAATCTAACTTGAGTAAAGAGCAGAAACTGTCTTTGATCATTTACAGGACATGATAGATCTACGTGGATGTAATAAATATGTCTGTATATCCAGTTCTTGCCAGACTTCTTGTGGGGTGTGTGGCCTGCCATGAAGGTGAAGAAGCCTTACAGCCTCTGTGGCAAGCTGGGATCATTGAGTGCTTTACATACCTGATGACAGAATGGGTAAAATACCACAGAGCCTGTCTGATCCTCTGAATTTGTGCACTTTGAATTTAAGGAGAAAACCCTCAGTAACTATGCACACGGGAGAACACTCCTGAGAAAATCAGTCCTGACAAAGCTTTGCTGTCCTGTTTTCTCGTGTCTTTTTCTAAACCAGCTGTTGTACTAAAAGCAGCAGGAGCCAAGTGCTTGGCTGGCACCAGTCTGTTGGGACCTGTGGCCTGGAGCTGTCATGCAACTTGCACTTTAGCAGGAGTGAGTGCAAGTGTTACCTTGTATTTAAAGCAGCAAAAGGTACTTAAAGCAAGACCTGTCTAGGATCTGATTTCACAGTTCTCCTTTCAAGGTTGTTTTGTAAACAATTGTAGTTCTAAATAAAAAAAGAAGTTATTGCACCTCATTGAATTGCAAAAATCCTTTCAATGAAACACCAGATGTCTAACTGGAAACTGGTTGGATGGGTTGTCAGGACAGATAAGGGCAAAACTTCTCTCACTTTTTTCTTTGGTCATAAATTCTTAGCAAACAGGAAAAGAATTGTTCCATGTTGGCTGAAAAGTCAGCATGTTAGTTGTCAGCAGTGGAGTACAGGGGTTTAACCAGGTGATCTTAGTCAGACATCCCAAAGGGCATTTTACAGGGAGAAGGCTGAGTTTGCATTTTTGTAGGTGTTTTACTTCAGACACAGTTCACCTGTTCAAATGCTTTGCTCGGGGAGGTTGAATTGTTTTTTAATGCACCACCTCTTCAACACAACTGACCTCACACTCTTAGACATGTGGAGATCAGATTTTAGGCTATTTCTAAAGCCTTTGTGCTTGATGTTAAGATCTAATGTTATGTTAATTAAACCTTAAATTACAGAGTAACTGAGATTGCTGTGGAAGTGACTTCGGGCTATAGTAGGGCTGTGTCAATCAGGTATCTTCAGAAATAACTCCTGATTGTGTGAATTAAATTGTTGAACAACTTTAGCTGTAAACATCAGTGCAAAAGGTGCTCTGTGTTTAGCAAACAGCTAAGCAAGAGATTTGCTTTCCTTATGGTGTAATTTTTTTTTAAACAAAGGAAATAAAAAAGAAATGTAAATGAGGCCATCATCAGGACACATTTTTCTAAAACATGTTGATGAACTATTGTGTACACACAAGCCAGGAGTTGACAATAAATCCCTTTGAGGTTTTTTTGTGGGCTAATTTAAATTTGTTTCTTTTCCTCTTGTCCTTTATCTTTTAGAGTAGCAGGTCCAAGGCTGCCTTCCTAAAGGACTGTTCTTGTTTTCAGCAGCCCTAAAGTCTGGGAAGGGAGGAGTTGGTGCTCCATGCTGCAGTAGGGTTAGCCTGTTGCTCTAGGAATACTTTCCCTGTTTTATTTTTCTTAAAGCATCTGAGAAGTCCAAATCTAACTGGTTTGTGTCTGTATATCTCAGCCTCAGAAACAAGTGCACTCATTGATTTCCTCAGCAGCTGGCAGCTGTCCTGAAATGCCACCAGGGCAGCATTGCCTCAGTCAGCCCAGTCCACAGATTGAAATGTATAGCCATTCTTCCACTTTCTTGGCTGTACCAATGGCATCTGAATGGGATAATACAAAGTCCCAACTTCTCTGGGTCCTGGGGTTAGTGCAGTCCAGTTCTGTGTGGTTATTGGGGGTTTTCCCCTGTAGAACAAAGATGTGTGCAGTAAGTACGAGTGTAAATCTGAGGAAGCTCAGATCTGAATGCATTTATGCTCATTCTCTTTGGTGAGTTATTGCATATTAGAAAGAAAAAATGGAACCTTTGGTAAACAAGCATTTCAGAAATCAGTATTGCTTCCACCGAACACGTTTTCTCATTCCTTACAAGTAGTTGTAGGACTAATACGTTTTCTTTTGGATTTTTTTTAAGCTCAGAGCCATTTGCCTGTTCCTGTATCAAGTTGTGGCAGTTACAGCATTGCTTGCATGAACAGTTTTGCTTGAAGTTTTTGTGTGCGAGGTCTTTGTTTCTGCTCCACAGCCATTTTACCTACATGGCGTGGGGGCAGGGAAGAGTGCAGAATGGAATAAGCTTTCTGGAGTTTGAATCCAGGTCACTTGGCTGGCTCCCAGTAACTAGGCAATAATAGGCACACTGGCTGCTTTCCCTTTTTCATTCTTTCTTTTCCAATGATCTGAAACCTGAGGAGAGAAAACTAGCAAGTGGAATTACTCTGAATAAAATTAAAATGTTTCTAGGAATGTACTCACTCTTTCCATTCTACCCTTTCTCAGGCAGCTGTAGCTCTTTGTCTGCTGCTGCGAACTTGCTTTACTTTCTTCAGTGCACCCTTTCCTTTGGTAGAAGAAAACCAGAAGTATTCCAGACTTGGTATCTCATGACGTTAAAGCGTTTGTTTCCCGAGTAGGGGGAAAGGTTTGTGTGACAGCAGGCTGACACCTTGCAGCTGCTGAGCGGGAGCAGCGCGGCCCGGCTGCCCGCGGGCGCTAATCCCGTGTCTCTGTCTTACAGAAGATGCAGACTACAGTGCCTTCGGGACGGACACCATGACGAGGAAGAAGAACGTCTTATCCAACGTGCTGCGTCCCGATAACCACAAGAAGAAGCCGCACATTGTCATTAGCATGCCCCAGGACTTCAGGCCCGTGTCCTCCATCATCGACGTGGATATTCTGCCCGAGACCCACCGCAGGGTGCGGCTCTACAAGTACGGCACCGACAAACCCCTGGGCTTCTACATCCGCGACGGCTCCAGCGTCAGGGTCACCCCCCACGGACTGGAGAAGGTGCCGGGCATTTTCATATCCAGGCTGGTCCCCGGGGGGCTGGCACAGAGCACGGGCCTGCTGGCTGTCAATGATGAGGTGCTGGAGGTGAATGGGATAGAGGTGTCAGGAAAAAGCCTTGATCAAGTTACAGACATGATGATTGCAAACAGCCGCAACCTGATCATCACGGTCAGACCCGCCAACCAGAGGAACAACGTCGTGAGGAACAGTCGGACTTCGGGCAGCTCCGGCCAGTCCACTGAGTCCAGCCTTCCCAGCAGCACTCCAAACATCCTGGGAAATCTGCTGCAAGGAGAGGAGGAGAGCGATGAGGAGGACATTATTATTGAAGACAGTGGCGAGCCACAGCAGATCCCAAAAGCTGCGCCTACCAGCGAAAGCATAGAATCCTTATCACAAATTGAACTCCTCCACGAGTCCACACAAAATGGATTCCTTCCTTCCAGTGAGATGAACTTGAATCACTCAGCAGGCAGCTTTAGCATGGAGTGTGAAGTACCAGAGCCAGGGCCTAAGTCCTTAGAAGAAGATGGAACTATAATAACGCTATGAAATTGCATTGGTGTACTTTCTATAAGTAAAGATGCCATACATGTTTTAATTGGGCTTAATATGTAACACATTTTATACCTCTCCATCTACCAAGCACTGCAGTTAGATTAAAAGGAGGGAAAAAAGTAAATTCAAGAAATTCAAAACTACATAAGTTGACTAACTTAATTAATTCTGCACTTCAATGTAAATAATTCACAAAGCTGGATGGTAATTGATAAATAGCTAAAATTGAATGAGGAAAATTTAAATTGAAAATGAAGGATAGCTAAGAGATGGCTGTGAGCTTTCTTTTAAAGGTACTTGATTTTTATTCTTTTTTAAATGCCGTATACTACTGGTTCTATGGAAGTAAACTTCCTTACGTGTGAGGCTGACCATCTCATGGACTGTGGTGTCACGTTCCTCTGAAGTGCTGCTTACGTGTGATGGAGCTGCTCCAGCCCCCTCTCTCCTGTCCTGGCTGCTGCTCTGCTGGCACAGCTGTGCGTGGGCTCTGGGCTAGAGGAAACTGGGAGAAAGCCACAGGTGGGCTGGGAAGAGATGGGAGTGGCTGGTCTGGTCCTGGCTGATACAGGGACAGCAGGGCTCTGTGGGCCGTGGGGCTTTGGAGGTCACTGTTCCTTTGTGAGTGAATGTGCAACCACAGGCTCGTTAGTCAGGCACTGTTACTGGTTTTAATGGCCAGGCAAGCTTACTTTTAATGACTCTGATTTTGAAATTCAAATGTGGAAGTCTTAACACTAATGCATCAAAGACCTGTTCTCATTCTAGTTTGCAATATTTAAGGATATCATTGGATTTAGTTACTAATCCCAGTAAATTACAAACAAATCAAATGTAAACTTAATGCTATGGAAATAGCATCATGTAATCTCTGTTACAGTTGCAGTCCTAGTAGAAACTAAAGATTTCTACCAGCAAAGGTTTGTTGGAATGAGTCTGGATTTATATAAAAGTGACTTTCTTCAAACCTGAACAAGTTAGAACAGTCGGTTAAATCCCTGGATTAAAAACAGTTTTAAATCAGAACGAGGCTTTGCTACACCTTGTTTGAGCCATGTGATACTAACTTATTCATTATCAGGAGCTGCTCTCTAAATGCAGATGGTTGTGTGCCCCTGGCTGGGTGCTGTGGATATTACAGTGTTGCTCAGAGTGAAAACTCTGATGACAAGTCCTGATGCTGCAAGAGCAAAGGTGTTTGTGGAACCTCTGCACTCACTGGGACAGCTGCAGGGGAGGCTTCCAGCACTGTTTTTATCCTTCCCCTTTTTCTATCTCCCGCTTTACCCCTTTGGCCCTTGGTTCCCAACTTGACCCTCCTCTGGGAGCAGAAGCTGTGGCAGGGAAATGAGCTGGGGGCTAATAGGACTGGGGAGAAGGATCTCCCCAGGGATGCCATGGCCTCTGTCAGCCTGTCAGGAGTAGGGTGCTGCCAGTTCTGTCCTGTGCTCCTGAGCAGCAGTCAGGTGCTTGGGAGCACGTTCCACCCTCTGGGAAGATGTGATGAGTGGGAAGGGAGACTGACCCCTTTCTTTTTTTCCCCTCAGTCTATTTGAGGAAAATCTACCTCTGGTAACTTTACTAACAGGAGACCAACTGTAAGTTTAATGTTAGGGCATCTGTAAAAGTCGTCACAGACTATCAGAGGCTAAATCTGTGTTTGTTTCAGGTTCTTGTGATGATGCAAACACTGCTGCAGAAACAAATCCCTGTTTGATGTTACAAAGTGCACATTTGAAATCAGTATCTGATGAGCAGTAGTTTTCTCAAACCTCCAATGCCACTGGAGTCCAAGATGCCAAGAGAGGCATTAATCCCCCTTAGGATTTATGGAGAATAGGCACAGCAGGCAGTGGTACTCTGCAAATACAGGTGAGGGCCTCTTTTGACACACTTATTTATTGTTTCTTAGTGTGTGTGTGGAGAGCCCTGTGTGGAGATCTTTTACAAGAGCAAGATCTTTCAAGTGTTTCACTTGTTTTGCTAATTAATAAAAATGAAGTAACTACATCCACTTAGTGTGAAATGAGAAAAAGAAATGTTCATTCTGCAACATGGTGACTTTACCTGTACATGTTTTCTCTCAGCGCTGCTCTGCACTTCCTTTCTTTTTGGAAGATTGTTTACTTTGAAAATACCTTTATTTTCCTTTGTCAAAAGACTTTCCTTCCTTCCTGAAATCACCAGTGGAGGGTGAGACTCATTATTCTGCTAGTTTGCACTTCTGTGCCTTTGGTTTACTTGAATGTATTGTGAATAATCAAAGGAGTAAAGGCACTTGGATGGGAAGAGAAGAGAAGAGAGGTCCACAGGTACAGAGAATGAGCTGGTAGTGCACTCAATGCAGGTGTAACGTTTTCATTCCATGCAGATCCACTGTGGGGCTGATGTGGTCCGTGAGGATTTTGCAGCTCGGACCACAGCTGGGAGGATGGACTTGCCTGGGAGGGCTGAGTCTGCCCAGGGACCTGGGCAGGTCCCAGCCCCGAGGCTGCTGTGCTGCCAGGCACGTGTGTGGGCAGTTTGAATGATATTTATGCCAGTATTAAGGACTTGTAGAAATTTAACTGGGGTCCTACTCTAAACTGCATGAGACTTCATCTCCTAGGACCTTTCCTGCAAACTGAGTAATCTAAATGTGAGATAATGTTCTTTCTGACATAGATCATGTTCTGTTTCACAGAAATTTGGTGACATGTAGTAAAACTAAGCATTTGGGACTCGATAAAAACTTTAAAGAATAAATCTAAAAAATGTGTATTTACAGTTACAATGACAGACTGCACAGCATGTAATTGCTTAATGCTGCAGTTACCATAAAGTTTCTAAAGCTCTTCCATATCTTACTAATACATACACTGTTAGTTACAAAGGATTTTTGAATTGCTACTTCGGGATGATCAGTGGTTGATTATGAGTGGCTAAATTTAATTTTATATATAAATGATACTGGGGTTCAGTATAAGGTTTTTTAAAATATGCTGATATTGTTAGCCTTTCATTCACTACCTCCTAAATTTTTAACATCTCTCTACTGTTTTCTCCCTGGAAGACAATACTTAAAGGCTTGACTGTTTTATATAGATTTTATCTATAGCTAAAAGAAGGAGAAAAAAATCCAGAAGTGATAGGATGCTGCGCATGATTGACAATATTTCGCTGCTATTGATGTAATCTGTGTATTAAGTATCCTGTGTGTGTAAATTGTATTTTCGATCCAGATTTTATAAATTAATTTATGAAATACCCAAATTATTTCAGAACGGAATGAAAAACTAAAATTCCTTTGACTAGTGTTATATGTTGTGTACATGCACAGAGGGAGACAAGTGATTCCTCCCTGGTGACTGGGAGATCTAAGTGCACCTTAATAGGAAGAAGAATAAATTCTTAATAGAATTAAGATGCATTTACTTTAAAGTTCTGCTGTGGTACTGGAGAAGTCAAGCCTAACTGTGAATCGTATGTTTTTTTTTCCACACCTGAATTAAATTTAGGACAATGTTCTCACAAGCTGTCTTTAACATGTGTATTTTTGTGAATATTATGTATTTTCTAATTAAATTTTACTTGCAATGTGATTTTTACATGAATGAACTTGTTTAAAATGTCAAATATCAGTATTTTTCTTACAACTTTAATGTATAATGTACATTGGTATCTCACCGAATGAAGATTGATTTTACAAAAATCAAGCTAGATGTAGTTGTATATTAGTCTTATATTTTTACAGACCAAAATAATAAATGGATATAGACATAAAATGGTTTTTGCTCAGTTACTTTGTCAGATAAATCAAAATGAGGAAGAATGTGTCCTTTTTCTCCAGTGTGACAGCGGATGGGGCTAAGGTTTCTCTCCTGCTGGCCGGGCAGTGTTTCCCTGCAGGCTCCCCAGGTGCCCGTCGCTGGCCGGGAGCAGATGTGTGCCCGTGGGCAGCCGCGTGTCCCTGAGCGCTGCTCCTGGCACAGGCCCGGGTGCCTGCTGCTGTCACCTGTGTCAGCTGCTGCTGCTGCTGCTGCTGCTGCTGGGGACGCCGTCGCTGCTGCTGTGAGTATCTCTGGAGGACGTGTCGCTGCTGCTGTGAGTATCTCTGGACGTGTCACTGCCGCTGTGAGTATCTCTGGATGTGTCTGTCACTGCTGCTGTGAGTATCTCTGGACGTGTCACTGCTGCTGTGAGTATCTCTGGACGTGTCTGTCACTGCTGCTGTGAGTATCTCTGGACGTGTCACTGCTGCTGTGAGTATCTCTGGACGTGTCGCTGCCGCTGTGAGTATCTCTGGATGTGTCTGTCACTGCTGCTGTGAGTATCTCTGGACGTGTCACTGCTGCTGTGAGTATCTCTGGACGTGTCTGTCACTGCTGCTGTGAGTATCTCTGGACGTGTCACTGCTGCTGTGAGTATCTCTGGACGTGTCGCTGCCGCTGTGAGTATCTCTGGACGTGTCTGTCACTGCTGCTGTGAGTATCTCTGGATGTGTCTGTCACTGCTGCTGTGAGTATCTCTGGACGTGTCACTGCTGCTGTGAGTATCTCTGGACGTGTCCGTGGGACAGCGTGAACTCAAACACATTTCACCTGCAGAAGCTTTCTCCCACCTCCTGCCTTGGCAGCCCTTGGAAACATTTGCCCGGGCTGTGCTCGGCCCTTTGCCTGTGGCTTTTGTTCCTGCTGCTTTGGGGCTGAGCACAGAGTTCTGCTCTGCACCTCCCTCGTGTCTGCGGGACTGGTTTCCTTGTGTGCTCAGTGCTCTCTGTCCCTGCAGACGGAGCCCTGGGGAGGGGACAGCAAGGCTGGGATCAGCACTGACAGTGAGAGCCCAGGCTGCTGCCCTGGGCGCTGGAGCATGAGTGCCTTGGAGCCGGGGGAGTTGTGCTCTCTTTTCCCAGGACACTTGGAAGGAACGCTGGAATCAGAGTGGCATTCCTGGAATGGTGAGAGCTCTCTGCAGTGCACCCTGTGCGTGGCTCGGGCAGGGCCGTGGGGTCACCCACCAGACCGAGGAGCTGTCCTTGGGAATGCCCTGTCTGAGGACAGAGGGAGCCTGATCGGGCTGGCTCTGCAGAGCAGGCACAGCGCAGGAGCTGAGCTGGGACACTCCAGGAATGAGGCTCAAGTGCACTCACACAGGTCAGCAGCGCTGCCTCCACAAAGCACTCATACCCACAGGAGTTTTCTTAGAACTGAGAAACTTACTTAAAGGAAGATTAACTTTCCCTACTGCTGCCTCCTTGAGGAAGGAATGCAGCTGTTAACTGCATCTGTCCTTTAAACCCAGCAGCATTTAACTTTCCTCAAGGTGATGAGCTCTTAACAAGGCATTAGACTTGGGTTATTTTATGAAATTGAAAATTCATGTATGCTTACAGATACAGGATTTTCATAAGTAATCAAGTGAAAATCCTACTCTCGCTAGTATACTAACAGGAGAAAGATTTAGACTAGTGCTAAATACCCCTTTGAAGTTTTTTTGTTATCTTTTACTTGTGCCATTCTAGTTACAGGTTTTCCAGAAGTCTTCTGAGCACGTGTTCCTTGCAATACAAGTGTCACACTCAGATACTGGGACATAGTTGCATGTGGTAATGCTAGAGAGGAAAAATCAGCTTTCAGGTAGCTTCATAAATGGTTTCCAATGCTAACACGAGGGAAGATGTGTTGGATGGTAACAATATTCCTGGACGCTGTAGAAATGTGCAATAAATGGCACAGCTGGTCCTTGGGGAGGTGAGACTGCAGCCAAGACGTAGGAATTCAGACTCCTTGTGCAGCTCTGACAGATCACTTGTGTGCTTTTCCTCTCACACAGGAGATAAATTTGTCTCTGGGGACTTAATGTCGCGTGCTTGATTTAAAAGTGCTTCAGAGCCATGAATCACAGAGTGATTAAAGAAGTGCTGTGCTATTAAACCAGCAGTTCTTATACCCAGTTCAGAAGTGTTGCTAATAAGATACCATTTCCTGTCTTTCCAATTAACATTCCTTTCTACTGAACTACTCTTTTATTACCTGATAGCGTAAGGAAATACCTTGCATTTCATCAGTGAGAGACTTGTTTCAGGCTCTGTGGTGTTTTGTTTAAGGTGTATAAGAGTGGATTTAGTGTCCCCACATCAGAACATGGTTCTTGCCCAGTGTGGTGCAGTGGCTTCTCCAGAGTGCTCTCGTGAGCACCTGGCAATGCCCAGGTCCTGATAATGGCTTTTTTGTAATCGCAGATGGAATGGCAGCACAGAACTGAGCAACAGAGGAGAACAGCAGCTGATGTGAAAGGAGCCACAGAAGGCAGGGGCACAGCCCAGTGCGGGTGTGCTTACACCACACCAGGCTGGGGTGTACCACAGTCTGACCTGTCTGCATCACTGCTGAAAGTGGCCTAACCATCCACAGCTGCAGGAGAAAATGGAGATAAAAGTAAAGAGTAGGATGCAGATAGGAGATTGGCTAACCAAGGAGGTGAGAGTCCCAGCACACTGCAGAAAGGAATACATAATTCTGCCGTGGCCACAGGTCTGTCTGTTCCATGAAGCTGGATAAGCTGGTCAAAGAAAAGATCCTATCTCTAACTGCAAGCCTGGTCCCTTTAGACCCTCATAGCTGTAGCAGTAAATTCTAGGCATAAGAAGAGTATTCTTCTTGTGAGACACTGGAATTTCTCAAGACTTCTTGCCTTCTTTTTTTCTTTTGCTTCTTTGCTATTGTTCTGGATATTGCGTACCCAATTACAAAAAAAAAAAAAAAAAGTGGGATTCTCTTTGCTGTTGGAGGGCACAAATGATTTGAAATTCTTAAAATGCTGAGGAGAATGAGTTGAATATAGAAATTTAGTGAGTTGAATATAGAATATAGATTTCACTGACTTTCTCAATGCTGCATGAGGTTACATAAAATGCTTGGTGTTGTAATTCTGAAATTTAAAAACCTAATTGCTTAAATCTTGTAAAAACCTTGTTACTCAGTCTGCCATTCATACTCTTTCTGTCCTGTGCAGCAAAATGAGAAAAGTAGGTATATTTTTGCAAACTCATGAGTTTGTAAGTGAGCTAAAACTTAAAGCAAAAAACTACTTGCAAAAGACCATTTGGGTGTTTTATTAAACATCGAAATGCTATAAACTGTCTTTCAAATATGTTTCAGGTGGTTAATAACTGGATCTCCGTAGTGTAGAAAGGAATGCAGAAAGAAAGGAAGGAGGTAAGGACAAGACCTGGTTGTGATCTAGGCACGGCTCTAACCTCAAATCCTTTCAGTACCCACAAACGGGGACACAGAAATTCCGAGCACCTTCGAGCTGCATTTTCCTCTGCAGCCCTTTAATTTCACGGTGACTAAAACCGGAGCCGAGCCCGCCCCGCTCCCGCAGCCGCTCCCGCCCCGCACCGCCGGGTGCCGC
>VZSE01000992.1:0-34444 GCA_013398275.1 Promerops cafer | reverse complement strand
GAGTTTACGGCTCGGGGAGGTCGGGTTTCTCCTCTCGCGCTTCTGAGCAGTCTTTACTCAGCAGTCCCATTTTTTCCTGTGGTACAAACGCGGCCGAGCAGATGGCGAGTGTGAACACGTGGACTGCGGCTCTGCCTGAGCCGGGAGCAGGGAGCCGGGCTGGCTCTGCCTCCCGGTTTCCAGGAGTGTTTACAAGTGAATGGACTCGTTCCACTCGAAATAACCCGTGGTATGTGCTGGGTTCAGCGGTCAAGAGATCCTTTAGGAGTAATCGAGGAAAGCGGGAGTTTTTTAGACACTAAGCTTGTGGGGATTTTTCCTATGACTGATTTTAGCACGTTTGTCTTTAATATGAAACTGCAAAGAAAGGCAGAAGGAGCAACAGTGGATAACAACATGCAGCCTTCACCTGAAGGCGCCAACAAGAGAGATGGAAAGAGACTGTTTAAAAGAGTCTGGAGTGACAGAACAAGGGACAATGCTGGAGAGCAATGTTAGATGGGATACAGGGAAGAAATTCTTTGCTGTGAGCGTGGTGATGCCCTGGCACAGGTTGCCCAGAGCAGCTGTGGCTGCCCCGTCCCTGGAACTGTCCAAGGCCAGGTTGGACAGGGCTGGGAGCAGCCTGGGACAGTGGTATTGTTAGGGTGTGTGTAAAGTGTTCCTCCCTTCCCTAGCAGTTTCTTCAAACAGGACTGAAGGCCAGGTGCCCCTTGGAAAGGGAAGGGTACCGTACTTAGCTCACCTTTGACTTGAAACGCAAGGTCACAACTGCTGGGAAAGAGTGAGCTGCTTGCTCTGAATGTGCACAAGTGTGTTCTCAATACCCAAACGCTGGTTTACTGTACCCTTTAAGAAGGCTTCTCTTCATGCAGAGCACTGTCCTGTGCCTTGGGATCGGGCTGTGAGCACAGCAGGGCCTGAGGGCACCGCGGGTCCTGGGGCAAGGTGCGGGTCTGCTGCAGCTGTGGTGTGGTTACAGGGCAGTGGGCGTGGGGTTACACCGTGGGGTTACACCGTGGGGTTACACCGTGGGGTTACACGGTGTGGTTTACACCCTGGTTACAGTGGGGTTACATCATGGTTACAGTGGGGTTACACGGTGTGGTTTACACTGTGGTTACACTGTGGTTACAGTGGGGTTACACGGTGTGGTTTACACTGTGGTTACACTGTGGTTACAGTGGGGTTACACGGTGTGGTTTACACTGTGGTTACACTGTGGTTACAGTGGGGTTACACGGTGTGGTTTACACCGTGGTTACAGTGGGGTTACACGGTGTGGTTTACACTGTGGTTACACTGTGGTTACAGTGGGGTTACAGTGGGGTTACACGGTGTGGTTACACTGGTTACACCGTGGTTACGGTGCGGTTATACTGCGGTTACACCGCGGTTACACCGGGGTTACACCGTGCCTGGCTCCCGCTGCCGGCAGCGCGCGCTCCGAGCGGAGGCTCCCCATCCCGGGGCTGTGTGACATCATTGGCAGCCAATCGGGAAGTGCTTCAGGGCAGAGTTTAAAGCTCTTTCATAATATATTTATAGTCAGTGCAGATATTTTTGGGCTTCAGTAGCACTCATTTTGTCGCAGAGCCCATGTGTCAGTATGGCTGGGGAAAAAAGCCAGGTATGAGCGTGGATGTCTGCCCTCGGCTGGGCGCTTCAGCCCCGCTGGGAAGGATTTCGCTCTTGGCCGGCCTGGGGCGTGCTCCCTGCTGGGCTGCGCCGGCCCGGGCACACCGGCAAGGACTGCCCAGGGCTCTGCCAGGAACAGACACGCAGGACGTGTGTGTGTCCGTGTGTCCCTGTGTGTGTCCGTATGTCCGTGTGTCCCTGTGTCCCTGTGTCCGTCCGTGTGTGTGTCCGTGTGTCCGTGTGTCCCTGTGTGTGTCCGTGTGTGTGTCCGTGTGTCCGTGTGTGTGTCCCTGTGTCCCTGTGTCCGTGTGTCCGTCTGTGTGTCCTTGTGTCCCTGTGTCCGCGTGTCTGTCCGTGTGTCTGTCTCTGTGTCTGTCCCTGTGTCCCTGTGTCCGTGTGTCCCTGTGTCTGTCCCTGTGTCCGTGTGTCTGTCCCTGTGTCTGTCCGTGTGTCCGTGTGTCTGTCCCTGTGTCCCTGTGTCCGTGTGTCCGTGTGTCTGTCCGTGTGTCCCTGTGTCTGTCCGTGTGTCCGTGTGTCCGTGTGTCTGTCCGTGTGTCCCAGCCCACCCCCGGCAGCCGGGCCGGGCTGTCCCGCCGCTCCCCTCGCTGCCCCGGCGGGGCTGGGCCGTGTTTGGGTGCCCTGGCCCCCGCGCTGTGCCCTGCTCTGCCTGCTGACACAGCTGGAAGGAGAGCTGTTCCCCGACAGCGTCTCTTCCAGAAAAGTCTGGTTAATCCCTGCAGAGCCCCCACCATTCCTGTTTAACTCTTTCCTTTCCTGAGTGCCCTCTGTAGCAGGGCCTTGTGGGATTGCAAAACTGTTCTAATTTCCAGCCCATAAGACAAAACATTATTTCTTTTTAGAAAAAAAAAAATAGAGGCTTGTATCAGGGGAGGGACTATCTGGGCTGTTCTCCCACCTAAGCACTGTGGCTGTACTCTTGTCAGATTGCTAGAAGTCACACATTCAAATATGTTCCATGATGGGCCTGCAAAGTGTAAAAGTGTGGTGCTGGCTCCTTCATCCTCTTGGGATCACAAATATTTTACATGTTTCTGAGCTAAGAGGCTTGGGAAGGAGCCTTTCAGTTGCTGTCTGTATCTCTAGCAGTCTGCTCAGCCTTCACAAAGGATTTAGAAAATGAGGCAAACCAAGAGGTGAGAAGGGTTGTTGACATGGTTATTTTGAGATCACAAAAGGAAACGGGAGCTGCAGACAGACCTTGCAACACTGAGAGACTGAGAGGAAAACTCTAGCCAAAACAAGGTGTGGATAAATTACAATGCAATTGGGGCTGATGCGAGGCAGCCTCAGGTGAGTGGTGCTGCTCTGTGAACCAGCATTTTTCATTAAAGAAAGAAATCATGAAGTAATCCAGATGGCCTTGGGAAAACCTTCAGCTGACAGGTCAGTTACAGGCAAGAAAGAATTGAAAGTCAGGAACCATTAGGAAAAGTACGAAGACAGAAAATCAAAACCATCTTGTGTCCCTCTCTGCATCTGTGGTTTCATCTTTGACTGAAGTTCTGATCCTGTTGCAGCAGGACTAGAAAAGGCATCTGGAGCAGGAGCTGGGAACCACATCCCTTTGGGAAACAGCTGAGCAGATTTTCGTCTTCTCTTTTCCACACTGAACAAGAATCCAGTAGAGCTTATGAAATCTGAAATTGCACGAGGCAGCAGGTAGAAATTACCAAGAAATGGTCTCCAAATGAACTAAGGGAGGGTTTTTGACGTGTGATGTATCACTGAAGTTTGGAACTCACTGTTGCAGTTGTAACTGCAAGAAGATTTATATATGTTAAAATTCATCAAAGGTGTTTCTATTTCTAGGAACTCTTATGCTGCAAATTCCTATAGGTTAGGGGAGTATTTCAGGCAGGAATGCTGCATACTTGCCCTGTTTTTATACTCTGAGCATCAGCTGTTGGTCTCAGCTGGAAACAAGTTGCTCAGCTTTGTTGGACAGTGCAGGCATGCTGGCTATTCTTGTATTTGTGGGCAAATTTCTGCAGTACCACCACAGAGCAGCATCCCAGCTGCTCACTAGAGCTGACACACAAGCCAGCCCTCACTGATCTTTATTTCCTGCTGTATTACTCTTGGAAAATGAGTGTAATTTTCCATCTCCTGTGACTTGTGGGTGGGTCAGTCTCTCTCTGAATGCCTTCCCAATGAGCATTAGAATATTGAGTATTTTGCCAGGCTAAATCTGACACTTGCAGTTTTGCCACACTTGCAGGATCTGCTGGGGTGTCCGGGGTGCTTTCCATCCCTGTTCCTTCTCTTGCCCAGGCTGGGAAGAGCAGCCTCAGCCTCTGCTGGGTGTGTCCAGCCCTCTGAGCACGCTGGCTGGCCCCTCGCTGGGCCTGCTCCCAGGGTGTCAGTCCAGCCAGGCCAGACACTTCGTGACTCAGTGGTCACCCCTCAGCCTGGCTGTGCCCGTCCCCATCCCGCTGTGTCACCTGTCCCCTGCCAGGGGCTGCTGGACCAGGGCAGCTGCTGCTCTGAGGGGCACCAGCCCTTGCTGCAGGGCTGCCTCCTTGCCAGCTGGCCATTAGGGCCACTGACCACTGCTCACCCTTAGCAGAGCTATGCTGGCTCTTCCTGATCACCTCCTTTCCTTTGGAGTGCTGGAAATGGATTCCAAAAGGTTTTGCTCCATATTTTTGTTGGGACTGAGGTTAGGCTGAACATCCTGTAGTTCTTCCTCCTCAGCCTTCTGGAAGCTGAACATGACATTTGGCTTTTTTCCAGTCATCAAGAACCTGCTCTGATTGCCCTGACATTTAAGCTGATTGACAGCAGCCTCACAATGATGTGAACCAGCAGCTTTAGCATCCCCGAATGCATCCTCTGGTCCCAAAGGTTTTGTTAGTGTTTGTTGTTCTTTTTTCTTTTTTTTACCAGCTTGCTGTAATTGTCCCTCTCTGGATCTGCCCATCTTAGGCACTTCCTTCGATTGTCCCTCTGACAGGGACCTGGGAACCTGAGAGCAGAGCTGGCAGAAAAAGCCAGGGCAAAGAATCATGGAGTTACCTTGCTGGTAAAATGAGAGTGTGTGGGAGAAGGGTGCTGTGAAGGTCTCTGCCTGTGCTGCTCCTGAAGGCTGAAGTGCTCAGAATGTTGGTTTTTATTTCTCTTGGTTTGTCTCATTCCTTGTTTCACTCCAGTTCCCTTTTGGCTTTCCTGAAGCTGAGCACGAGGCAGCTGGGAGTCTGGGCAGAGGAAGCCTCACAGACACAGACTGTCACACCAGCCACAAATGGCAACAAAACACATCCAGACCTTCTGCTGGACAGGACTTGCTCCTTCTGGCAACAGCACCTTGGGGAAATGATTCTCTCAGCGAGGAGCTGGATCCTTCACCTGGCTGTGTGACAGAGCAAGCACCAAGCCTGGGACTGGACACTCAGAACACATCTCGTGGTGAGTTCCTGAGCTGTCCCACCTCTGCTGCATCCTCTGTGCATCCTTGTCTGCTGTCTCCTTACCAAGCAGCCAATGAACCGAGTTCCCAAGGCTTCAGCAAGATTATTGATTTGGGCAGATCATTATTGCAGCTGTTGAACAGATCTGAAGAGACTCAGGATGGAAAAGTGGGACATGGTTGTTGGTTTTTTTTTCTCCTGTGGTTTTTCTAAATTCTCTTGACTTCATGTATCTCATTATTATTTATGAAATACAAATAACTCTTTGGCAGATTTTTTGTATTTTCATGGTATTGTACTTCACAAGGGAAGCCTGATTTATCCTTGCCTTGAGGAAATTATATATTGTAAGTGAAAGGTTGTCATTAATGACCAGTTTCAGTCAACAGGATCTCTGTGATGCTTTCTGGAGCTTGTGTAGAATTGACTTTGCTCCAAAGTGCTGGCACAGAAATGTTTAGAACAACAAGGAAAGGACTTTTGTGTTTCTCCAGTAAGAAAATTCTGCAGCTTGTGCTCCTCATTCAGTAGTTTTGGGCTTACAGAGCAGTAGTTTGATTCCTTTAGCTGTCTGTGATAGCAAAGGTGCTCCCTACGGAGAATGGAATCCAACTCCTGCAAGGAATGCTGGTGAAGGGTGTGTAGTGTGGGAGGAAAGCAAAATCTGGGCTCCAAGGCTTGTGTTCTGAAAGCTGGAGTGGTTTGACATTGCTGTGTTTGCCTCAGGACAGAAACTACTCCTGTCCTGAAGAGAATTTCCACCTGGATGTGATGTACCCTGAAGTGGTCACCCTTAGACCCAGCTTTGCTGTTCTGATGCTGGGCTGCAGATGTCAGAGTGACCACTCTGCCCTTGAATGGGTCATTTTCTTACTGCTCCGTGTGTCTGCTGTGCCATCTGGGGCCTGGCTCTTGGGGGCTTCCAGCTGCATTTCTCCAGGGTGCCTTTAGTGCCTTCCACAGGGTGCCACACCATTTGTCTCCCTGGATAACCTGGCTGCCTGTTAAAATGCAGCTGACTGAGGTCTAAAGCTGCCACCAGAAGTTTTAATCTTCCAGGCATGATTCTACATGCCAGTGCTTTTATTTGCCTGCAAGTGCAGAGTTGTGTGTACTTGATTCTTCAAAAGCTCTCATAAATGTTTTAATCCTTTCGTTACTATTATTTGATCAGGCCTCATCTGAACGTGCTGTACTGCCTTCCAAATGCTAAATTCCTCTGTAATTCCTTTAATCTTTATTTTCTCAGTTTATTCCCTCATTGTTGGATCTTTAAGTTAATAGGATACGGGGCAGATCAAGAGAGATCTGCTTCCAGCAGCCCTGATCTGGCCTTTATGATCTGGGCACACACAGGAGTGGAGTGATCTGGAGGCAAAAAGCTCTTTGCTTCTGCTTAAACCTTTCTCTTTTGATCACTTCAAGAGCCCTTGGAATTTCAAGACATTTTCTCCCTCTTCCCCACATCCCCCTCCTACTTAGCAGGCAGCTGCCTCACTTCTCCTTTGAGCTTCCCAGCAGCCTGACCACAAAGGAGCTGTTTGAGCTCAGCCTGTGAGCTGGGCACAGCAGAGATTCCCCCTGCCCCGGGGGGCATTTGTCCCACTGCGGGAAAGCTTTCCTTGGGCCCCCTTTGGAAAACCTCGTGTGGACTGGGAGCTTTGCCTCATTTCCCAGCGATTCAGCAGCTGAACCTCAGATAAGAATGAGGAAGTTCCTTCAGCTCAGGCTGGTAAAGGGACTTCCTCCATGAGTTTGTGGATGCAGCCAAAGGAGGAGATGTTTTGGAAGTGGTTGTAGCACAGTTCTGGGAGGTCTCCCCCAAAAATGCCCCATGGCAAGGGGATACAGAGGAAGCACGTGGCACCTGCAGGTCAGAGGGGAAGGTCTGAGTCAAAATAGCTGTAATACTACAGAAATAGTAAAGTATTCGACATCAAAGCATCAGATTTACTATTGCAGGGATCAAAAAAATCACTGAATTCTCATTGCAACTGTGGCATCATCTCTTCGGAGGAATTTTGGGTAGTAAGTGCTCCCACTGACTCTCCAGTAACTGGTTACACAGTGGGACTGTGGTTTCACGAGCTGTGGGAAAGCCAGACGCTGTTTTAAGGCTGCTGGGAGAGGCTGTGCCCGTAGTGAAGCTGGGTTGCTCTGGCCAGTGCTTTCTGCACCCAGCTCATTAAGCTTAATTACCGTAATTCACAGCCCAATTTCTGCCTGTTTGCTCCCGCTGTGACCACTGGCAGTGCTGCCCTGCAAGTGAGGGGCAGATTATTTCACCTGGAAATCTGGAGTGGCCTGTAACTTCTCCTTCTCTCTACTTTTTTTGGGGCAGACGATGACATGTTCCTATTCCACCATGAAATATTACAGCTGGATATTCTCACAGCTTCTTGCTTCAGGCTTTTTGTCCTCGCTGTTTCACAGGGTGCAGGTCATGACTTAGCAGCACTTCCATGATCAGGTTCTTCAGCTTGTCTTACCCAGTGCTTGAAGGCTGGGAGCTGGAGAAGAAAAACTTGGGCTTGTGTTGCGTTAAAAGTTGTGCCCATGGGAAGGAGGTGATGGAACACAGGGAGGAGAATTGCACACACATACATGGGAGGATTTAATCTAAATAGCAAACTGGCCTCTGGAAACAGGTGAAGTTTAGAGCCTGGAGAGCATCAGCCTCAGGGGAAAGACAGGCTCCTTCTTTTCCATCGAGACTGGGATTTTAGCTAGAGGTTTGGATTGCTGCATTACAGAAAGAAATGATTTTATCTCCTCAATTTGGGATTAATCAATTATTTGAATTCTTAAAACCCCCAGAAGCAAACCCAAATCCCTCTCTGTATTTCTTCTGTAGTCAGTATTTTCAAGTGGTACTAATTCGTTTGCATTTCTCTGTGCATTAAAACTAATTTCCCCCGTGTTCTACTCTATTTTTATCTGTTCAATATTAACCCAGCTAAGATGATTTCAAAGTCTGTAGAATCAGGTGTGAGAGTAAACAACTTCACATTTTCAGCACTGCTTACAAAGTCAGTTATTATTATTGGAGAGCAACTTCAGTTCTGAGATGATGATTCCACCCCCCTTGTCTCTTTTAGCAGACAATTCCCTCAAGTATTATTTCCTGTTCTTGAGCAAGAAGCTGAATTTCTGCCCTGTTTCTGTTTCAGAGACTTCCCCTGCCAGCACCTCGCCCCTCCGACCTGCAGAGCCCTCCCCAGCTGAAGACTTCCTCCCTGGGAACTGTGTGGGCACCAAAAACCAAAGTAAGTAATTCTTGACAACCAAGAGGTTTCTAGGAAAGGAGCCTGAGTTTATTCTGAACGGTTCAGACTTTAGGACATCCTGACTGTTACATCTCAGGTCTCTGGCAGCTCTAAGGGGAAGCACAGACTTCTGACTGTTGTAGCTCTGTGGAGAGGGAAGATTTAGTCCAAGATTTGATCCCAGGAGTCTGTACTTGGTTGAGCTTCCAAAATCAGTGAGGACAAGGTCCAAAATCTCACTTTGTTTACCTTCATGTTTTATTTTTGAAGTGATCAGGGGGTTGAAGAGTGCTCTAGTGCAGCCTGTCAAACCTGCCAGTCCTGTGCCAACACTGCCAGCTTCACAAACACTCAGCTTTTGCAAAAGAATATGAATGGCAGAATTTTAAAATGCCATAAAGGACACCTGGCTGAAGCTTCCAGCACACTCTGCACCAGGAGCAGTGTTTTACAGGCTGTTGTGTGATATAACCTGAATGACAGAAATAAACTTTCTGTGCAGCTGTTCTGGACCTTTGGATGTGCCATTTTGCAGTGCAGCTGTGATTTAGCCAGGACCACCAGCCCATCCCTGCACCTGTAGCATTTTTAAGGTTTTTACTTCAAAATAGGCCCAGGACAACTAAACCCCATTAGTTCTCTGAACAGGGAAGAGAGGAGGGGATGTACCCTTCAGATGGTTGGCTTTGCATCAAGTACAATATGGAGAAATGGAAAGAAATGCTTGTTTTAAAAATGCCTGTGGAATGGCTCAAGATGGAGAACCCACTGCAAAGTCTGTAAAGGGAAAAAGAAAGCCAAGCTTATGGTGAAAGTAAAGCTGCATCGCTGTAACCATGGAGACCAAAGCTCTTCTGATGCAGAAATAAATGAACGCAACCTTTTCATATTTATTAGTGGGACTGATGATGAAAGATAAAGTCAAATTAAAATATAAAGCAATAGAGACAAGAGCGAGTGGCTGCCCCTGCCCCTGCAATGCAGGTTCTTGTAAAGGATCATCTCAAACGAGCTGGGGTTACAGAGGCAAATCAGTTAGAAAAGGAACAAAATACTCCTAGTTATACCAACCTGCTTTTGCAAATACCAGCTTCTTTATTAACAGGACTGGAGAGACAAAGCACACGACATATTCCTGAAATCTTTTGGTTCTGACTAAAATGGAAATGAATTTGTTTTCCTACCATAGCTGTGTGTGAAAATGTGTTCTACACAACGGGAAACTTTCCTGTAACTGTACTAGCGAGTATTTGAAACCTGCTAATTTCCTAGTGGCAAGAATGACAGAATTTTCCTATAAAAGCACTGGGTGAATATTCAGGTTTGCCATGAAAACACGTGTCAAAGGGTCAAGAACTGGCTGGTGAGTTGCTGTTAGGGAGCTGTCACTGCAGGACAGGGGGACAGCAGCAGCAGATGGCACTGGAGCTGATTTCAGTGAGAGTCAGAGCTGGTGCAATGAAGCTTCAGTGCTCACCTCTGACAGCAGAAATGTGATTGAGCAGCAGCCCTGGAGCAGGGGAAGGATTCAGCCACGGCCCCACAGGAAGGTGCTCAGGGGAAGGGTGGCTTTGGGGTGTGATTCACGGGCCAGAGCTGGAGTTCACGAAACTGCCCGTGTCTCCCTGCTGGGAAATCCCTGCTCAGTGGCTGTGCCTCGGGGAGGAGGGCAGGGGAAGGAGGGAGGGGCACTCTGGAAGCAGGAGGAAAAAGCCGGGAAAGAGCCCGTGTTGGAGCTCAGCAGCTCAGCGCAGCCTGTGCGGGAACAGGGCTCCAGCACCTCAGCCCTGCCCCACGCCCGCAGCCGCAGCACCAGCCCCAGCTGTGCAGCTGGCACGGGAAATGCTCCTTGCTTCAGGCCAGGGACGGCGGCTGAAAGGACTTGAGAGCAGAGTCCTGCAGAGTCCTGCTGCTCCTTGTGCTGCGGGGCTGCCCAGCCCCGGGGGGCTCCCCCAGCCCCCGGACCCAGCACAGGGGCTGGGCCAGCTGGAGCCGCTGCCCTGCGAGCCCCGCGGGAGGGGCTGCGGCTCTGCTGCAGGACGGCAGAGGGGCTGGGAAACGCGGGTTACCTCCAGCCATACCGCTCACGGTACGATATCCTAAATTACACACATCGAGGTAAGGTTCTTCCAGTTTTACTGGGCTATTTTCTTCCCCTTTCTGACTTCCTCAAAAGTGTGGTTAGCCTCAAATCTGGAGAGGAATCCGTGAGCAGCCTCAAAGCCAGATTTGAAGAGTAACTGGTCTAAAATACTAGAAAGTTTATGCCAAGACTTAAAATAACCACCCTCCATCCTTCTTGATATCCTGGTAAGAGAATGGTTGTGTGCAAGACCTTTAATTCAATCACTGCATAAAATGGTATTTCCTGGAATTTTCTGGCAAATGAAACTCTCCTAAAGAGTTCATATTTCAGTCTTACTCTTCACTGACTACACCCAGGAGTTCAGAACACTGAAATCTGATTTTTAACTATAGAGTTTGCTAATATTAAGATTACCTTACCAGGTACTGAGACAAATGTGATGCACATTGATGAAAGGATACCAAATTGTTTATGTCATTGCTAAACAGATTAGGCTGCTGCACTTCCCCAGGGCACTGAGGAATAGTTTTTGTCTCATCACAGCAGAGTCCCCTCAGTGACTCCCCTCCTCAGGCCCCTGCACAGGGCCCACACTGCAGGCCTGGCCTGGCCAAGCACAGCTTAGAAGAAGCTCAGTTTCAGTTCTTCTGGTGTTCAATTCACTTTACCTTCCAGGCTGGCCCAGGCTTGTGCTCCTCCCCGCAGGAATGGTCAGCATTCCAGAGCACTGCCCTGCTGGCCCAGCGCCCTGGACACACAGGGAGGGGTTTTCCAGGGGAAATCAAATCTCTGTTCATGCAGGAGTTCACAGCCCTCCTGCCCCCAGGATGCAGAAGAAGCAAACCAGTACACTGCTATTTATAACTGCATCCTACAGCACTGAACAGGAACAACACACTTCAGCCCAAGGTATTCTGCACATTCTCAATAACCATGAAGGAGATAAGTATTCAGTAAGTACTAAACAGAAAGGGCCCAGCAGGGCTGGGGAGCACTTGGAAAAACAGAGGCAAAAAAGAAGGAATGAATATAGTGAGGTGGGATTTACCAACCAGGAATGGAGCACTTGCATGTAATAAAGCAAATATTTACATTAAGCACAATACAGCAATTTATTTAGATGCTTAAATGAAGAATACAAAGGGAAATAAAGATCACAAAATTATACATACTACAACAGTGTGTCATATATTAGATGGTATAAATGAATACAACACCTTGTTGGTGTTAACTAAAGATAAAACTAAATATCCAAACCCAGCACTTTGTCTCAGTGTGCTGCTTCAACACAATACACTTTTATACAGATCTAAAAGGTGTCAAAATTAGTAGCTGCAAACTTGTTTCTTGCATGTGATTTTTCTTTTTTAGCTTAAAAGATTTCAGAAAATGGCTCTGAAATATGTTTGTCATCAGTTGTCATGTCAAGGATATTCAGAACAAGAAAATTCTATAATACAACAGAGCCCAGATATATTTTTATGTTGCTGGCCTCTGGTTGGAGATTGTACAAGGTTATGTGCAAAAACTAAGTCTGTCAAAATTCATACTAGAGCAGTCTCAAGCTTTGCTAGGGAAACTAGATACAGCATTTATTACACAGCAGGGCAACACTAAAAAAGAGAAACAGATCTATGATGGGTACACAAGAACAGTTCCATAAGCTTCACTTGAATAGGTCTAAAAGACTGTACAAATATACATTTCAACTATTCAGAATGATACATGAAAACTCCATTCCCCAGAGTCTGCTATACAGGGCACCGGGTCGCTGGCACGGCGCTACCGGAGAGGGGCCTCTTGGAAAGACACAACTCAACATGGACAAGGTGAAAGGAGGGTTGAAAATGCAGATAAAATAATCCTCTGCTTTTCTCTGTGTGCATTCTGGAGCCACCAGCGTATCCATTTTCACATTAAGTTACTGTGCTCATCCCAGCAGGAACTCCCAGCCCCTCGGCCAGCAGATCTGTACACGGCCCCGGGCAGCAGCGGCCCCCAGGCCCGGCCGTGCCCCGGGCCAGGAGCAGCTGGCAGGGGGGCAGTGCCCTGGCAGTGCCACCGCAGGCCGAGCCGCTCACGCCTGCTGGCTGCTGAGCTCCACCCCGGGCAGGCTGCCGTGCATGGGCTCGGCCCCCACGGCCCCGAAGCCCTCGCCGTCCTCGCTGTCCATTGTGCTGCTCTGCCACTCCATCTGCTCGCTGGCCAGGCTCTCCTCCAGCTCGGAGGCGTTTTTCCATTGCGACTGGTCCTTGGACCAAAACCCTTCTACTTTTCCATAGGAACGATTCTTCCACTTTGACTGTTCTTCATCACTCTCAGATCCACCCCCCTTGGCCTCCACAGTGGGTTTACTGCTCCCGGCATCTTCGCTTTGGGAAGATTCATCTGTCCACACTTCTGGTTTTACCTCCAACGCATTATCTTCAAAATCCGAAACCTGCTGGGAGCCGGGCCCGCTTTCAGACTGGGAAGCTCCATCTTTCCATTCCACTGCATCATCCTGGTCATCCTGATCACCTTCACTATCTGAAACGTCACCTACCAGTTTTGTTGGCTCTTCAGCAGCAATCATCTCTTCGTATTTAGAGCTTTCCTCTTGTTTTTGCTCAGCCTTCTCTGGCGACTGTAAGGTGTTTTCCTCCATGATTTCCTTGGCTATGCTGTCCTGGGGGTTCTGCACTGTGCTCTCGGCCAAGGCTTGCCCACCGATGTCGGGGACATGCTGGCCAAAGGGACTGCGGCCCTCGCTGTATTCCTCCTCTAGGTTTTCGTAGCTGTCTGAGGAACTGTCATTGTCTTTTTCTAAGCTGATTTTTTTATCAACAGTCTTACTGACATTGACTCTGGAATTCTTCTCGTCGTGGTTTTCAAACAGCCATTCAGCATCAAAATCCATCTCGTGTTTGACTTTGTTCAGCTCTTTCATGTTGAAGCCCAGCAGCACCCCGGGTTTGTATTTTTCACAATCCCTAACACATTTCTTCCTTTTGTTGCTAAAGTGAGATGCGATATCAGATTTCCAGAGCCACAAACTGGCCGCCAGCTTTTCGATCTCTCTCCGAGTGGGGTAGGGCTGCTTATTGAAATATTTTGTAAGAAACGTTTTCCTGGCTTCGTATGAATCATCTTCGTGACCCTTGGGGTCCAGTGCTAGAACTACAGGTTCTTCAGGCTTCTCCTCAAAGGCAGAGGGGGAGTCATCGTCGTCCATCTTCCGCTTCTTCATCAGGGGGAACTCCATGTGCTCGTAGGTGCGTTTCACCGGCGCGGCCGCCGGGGACTGGCCCAGCCGGGACGATGTCCCTTTGTCCTGCCCGTTCTGGGTCTTGCCCACGCCCCTGCAGTGCACCAGGTGCAGCGTTATGGTGGAGGCCGTCATGTTGCTCGTGTACACGCCCAGGCAGTGGATGCACTTGTAGGTCAGCTTCTTCTCCACGGGGTGAACCGTCTGAATCACCTGGTGCCTCTCCCGGAGGTGATGTGCCAGCGCGTCAGAGATGGGGCCTTTCAGGATTGAAAAGCACAGAGGACACAGAGTTTTCCCCACATCTTTTTTGTAGGGCACTGCTGCTTGTGGAGAACTTTTGACGGGTACATCAGATTTCTCCTGGATTTTGGGCTGTGGTTTTGGCGGGACCGGGGGTGTGTTCTGAGCGTGGTAAGCTACGGATTCGGCGGGAGCATCCCGCAGGTTGTAGGTGGTGACAAGGAGGTGTATGTTCGTGTGGCTGCCCTGCTGCAATGTCAAATCAAAGGTCAGGGTGGAGTCAGTTTTAGGTCCCATCTCCTCGTCCACGTGCACCATGCGCATGTGGGCAGCCATCTTCTCCACGTCGTTGAAGGTGGAACGGCAGTAGGGGCAGGACAGCCCGTGGATCAGCATGTGATTGAGCAGCGTGTCCGTGGGCAGGTAGCGGTTACAGTAGAGACATTTGCTCGTGAAGTTGTGGATTTTCATGATGTAGTTGGCCACTGCAGGCACCTTCTCGGCCTTGTGCTCCTTCTCGAAGTGGACACTGTACACGTTTTCGGGGAACAGCTCATTGCAGATTGTACAGATTTTCCACTTCTGCGTGGATGAGGTGTTGACAGCGGAAGGACCTGTAGCAGCCACGGGGGATTTGGAGCCAGACTGACCCAGAGCTCTGGATGCCGCCTGGGACTGTGACAGCGACGTCTGTTTGAGCTGCGCTGACGACAGCGAGGAGGAGTTGGCAGACTGCAGCGAGTACCTGGCTGAGGCCTGGGACCTCTGCTCCCCTCCCAGAGTGTAAGGCCTTCCATTGCCACTCGCTGAAAACTGTTTCATGCTTTGTGATTGTTGGGAAAGAGAAACAGGTGCATTGCCACTGAGGCTGAGCCTCCCCCCTGGCTGACCAACGTAACTGGGGGGTACTGATTTAACCCCGTAATTGTTCTGCTGCAGGTGAACATTTGACATCATATTGACTCCTGCAGAATTTAACGTGGGCTTTGGTATAGTGAGTCTGTTCATCATCTGCTGTGATGAGAGCGAGCGGACACTGCCAGCGGAGAGGGCACCCATCCTCTGAGGGAGTCCCATAGGCTTTTTATCCTGGGGTTTGGGAGCTATTAGCATCAAGGGTTTAGATCTCGGAACCACTACGTTGGTGTGACCTATCATTGCCGTGACCTGGTATCCGATCCGTTCGTGGTCTTCGATCACGTGCTGGACTAAAGCTTCGTAGGATTTCGGCATGAAAAGGCATCGTTTGCAGTGGATACCCCCCTCCTCTCGGGCACTGGAGCTCAACGGAACTGCACCATTGAGGGACTTTTCACCTCCCTTGGCTACGTAAGGAGCAGCAACGTGCTGAAAATGTTCCCTGTAAATGTGCTTTCGAACGATTTCGTAGAGCGGGTCACGGTAAGTGCACTTCTTACAGTAATAAACAGCTTGTTCCACACTGTCAGCCTGCTTGGGTTTAAGGCTCTCGTGTTTGTTTTTATCTTTGAAAGTGCTGATGCCTCCACTGGGTGTATTGGCATTGGGAGCGTGGAATATTTTAATGTGCGTTTCCAAAGTCTTTTTGTCCGCGTTGAAGGTACAGTAGGGGCAGTTGAGCAGGATCCTGTTCTCAAAGTCTTCGCTGTGAACATTCCGGAAGTGGCTTTTGTAGGCTGAAAAGAACTTCGAGGAGAAGGGACATGCACTGCAGCAGAAGGGCTTTGTCCGATAGTCCTTGAACAGAGAACAGAGCACAGACTAAATATTCAACCACACCTCTGAGCCAAGTAACACCCATGACATTCTCTACACAACCCTTCTAAACAATACTCACGGGCCCCCCTGCCACTGTCTCAAACCTTCAATTCATGCCTCTCCCATTCCTGGCCTGCAGATCAGGCCCTAAAAAGCTGATCACATGAACATACACATGATGTGGAGAGTGCCAAGGGGTCCCTCAAGGGTGTAACCATGACCTTGGCAGGTGAGGCCGAGTCAGAAGTGTCTTTCCCTATCAGTCACAAAAAGCCTCCTCCCTGCAGCTGAGCCGCAAGAAAAGGTCCCTGGAAGCTCCTTTTTGGGGCAAAGCCAAGCAGGACTCTTTGAGGAAAGGAGACTCTATCCAGATGAGATACTGCCCACCTCAATCTGCCAAACTTTATAGATGTAATATGAATCTATAACTTGAGCTATTTCAGTGTCTTTATCCATTACAGACTTCAATAGCAAAGATGGAATTCCAAACTCTTTTTTTGGTGAACAGAAGGATGTAAGCTTACCAAGACACAGGCTATACAAGCCCTTAAAGCCACCAAGCCTCTTCCTTGTGATCAAAGCACACACGTGATTTTTAAATCAATCTCAAATGAGGAACAAAAAGTTTGGGAATTCCACCCTTGCACTTTGCCTGCAGCATTTGTCCCATTTAGCACGGTGCCAATGCAGCTCTAGTCAACTGCTATAGCACAGTCTGAAGTGCTGCTGGCCTTAGGGACAGCCACAAGCAGCCTGGCACCTCAGGTGGGGTCACACAGGGAATTCAGAGTTACAGAGATTCCTCCTGAGAGTCAGAACAAGTCCTGTGCACCGAGCTACACACAGGTCACAGGTGAGGGAGCTGGAGAGCTGCACTCTCCCTCTGTAGAAGGAAGCTGGAATATCTGCTCTGGCCACCTGCTGAAGCCTCACACACCTGGTGGAGACTGGCCCCAACAAACCAACCAAGAGCTGTCTCCTTTTATGTTACAATTTTTATTCTGGGTTACCTAGAAAAAGGGACATCAGTGTATTTTATGCAAGACAGTACTAAATGGATTAACAGTAGGAATCCATCACAGGATGGGTCCCAGTTTCCTCTGAGAGCAGTACCTGAGCTCTGAGGTGCTCACACAGGGATTCCTTTGCAGAGAGGTTTCTGACCTGTCACTGCTGCCCCAGCAGAGGCTGCTGCAGCCCACACCACTTGCTTGAACCAACAGCATCGTTTCCTCCCTCCAGTGCTGGCTCAACTCAAAATTCCTTTATTACTGGCTCAGAAACATCACAACAGCAGGACTTCCAGTGTCACTGAGCTGCTGTGCAGAACTAGAAACGCCCAAAGCAGATGTGGGACACAGCCTGTGGGACCCAGGGCTGCAATGACAGTGACCCTGCACTGAGCAGCAGAGGGTGTCCAGGGAAACAGCTTTGGAAGGGATGGAAACCGGGAATAAAACATTTAAGGAAAGGTAAAAGACTCATTGCCAATTGTATAAAGTTGTTGATCCTTTGGCCAGGGTGAAATTGTGCTAGGCTTGGGAACAGGTGGAAATGGGCTCCTAACGTGCAGCTGTTTGACTTGAGCAAGGACCCATCAGCTCTGCAGTACTGGCCACCCAGGCTCCTGAGATACACATCAGGAACAACTTAACAAAACTAAGAAAAAAAGCAGGTAGCTTTTTGCTGTCCCTTGAGCTGCCAACACCCGAAAATCCGTGAGGAAAACTGCAGGAAAAGCTCTTGGCATGTCTGGGAAATGCCCTTCAGCATGACCCACCTCCAGCCTCAGTGTCAACTGAAACTCTTACCTGGTTTTTCGTAAGCGATGGGTCCCACAGTCCCACATCCTCCCATGTAGTGTTCTTCAAATAAAAGTCATTGGGTTCAAACTGCTTAAAATCCTGGAGAAGGGAAGATGGGAAGAGAGGACAGAGAGTCAGAACCAAGGCCCAAAGGCTCCCTGAAGTAATCCCTGAGCACCCCTGCACCCTCCCAGGTGCTGCTGGCCAGGGCAGAGACCATCACCCAGGGCACTGGGGGAGTTTGGGGGGCGCCTCCTGGCAGGGGGAGAGCTCTGAATAGTCTCCATATCACAAAACACCTGCAGAACATCTTCACCACTCATCCTCCTGACCAACCCAGCACTGTAGTTACAAACTCATCTCATTCCAAAAGCAATCCTGGAGAAAAGTGTTCCTAAACTGATGTGTGGGTTTGGGGTTTTTTGGCTGCTTTTTTCTGGGGGTGGTGGTATGGTATTTATTTTATTTGATTTTGTTTGACTTTTAATTAATTTCACACAGGAAGCTTTTAAAGTTGGACATGTGTGATGTCCAAGACACCCAATTCTTATTAAAAAAATTATCTTATGAAGCATTTCTTTGGCATGAAGTCAGCAGTACGTAAGGACTCAAAAATAACACTTCCACTGAAACGAATACTGCAAGTAACACTGTCACAGTTCAGAATTCTCCCCTTAAACATGAGACTTGCTCCACAAAGTCTGCAAGCAGGAAGGACTGGCATTTCTTTCTTACACATCTCACTTAAATGCTCTTTAAAGAGACACTGAAAGAACAGGCAAAGTCACAGCGATGGAGTTTGTCCCCAAGAGCAGCACAAACACCCTTCCCCTGCAGGAACTGACCCAGGCACAGAGGTGATTCTGTAACTTCAGCACCTGCTGCAGCACAAACACTTCCTGAAAACCTCAGACCCATTTCTGCCTCAACATCCCACACCATTCCTGGTTCTTCCAGCATTCCTGGATTTCAGTAGCCACTAAAGTTTCTAGAAGTGTTTACAGGTGCATTATATCTCAAGTTTCTAATTAACTCCTACTTGTGTGGAACCTAGCTTTCTCTAAAAATAAATTGTGAAATTGTGGCATACACAAATACCTCTCTGTCCCCCTAACTCTGCAGCACTTTAGCTCTAACCCTTGGAGGTGCCATACTTACTTCTATATGTTCTTTACAGTATTCCAAACCAATGTCACTAAGTATTTTTTTCACAGTTTTCCGGGCCTTTCTTAAACTGCCAAGGTTGTTGACAGGAAGTTGGAACATAGTTTCTATTGGAAAAGAAGAGTAAGAGAAAAGGTTTAAGTCAAATGTGTTTTGTCTGATAGTGCTGCACTTTTAATTATCAGTAATTGTCTGCCTCATTCCCCCACAGGACTGGTACCAGAGCTGTACCATTCCCTAGCACACTGTTACATTCCCTGGCTTGTTCCTTGCTGAGGCTGCCCTGGAGGCTGCAGAGGGCACTTCTAAAAAGGCAACAAACTGATGGAACAGCTATTGCAGGAGCAATGGGCTGCCTCTAGAGCCTCTGGCTTTACCAACCCCTGCACTGAAGTACTTCAGAACTCAGTTCTCTCCTGTGCAATGCATCCTAACTGATCTGAAAGCTGGCACGCTGAGCTTCAAGGTTTGTGTCAGTCTTGCAAGAGATTTCAGTATCTCTCCAGTGATAAAGATGCTTCTTGTATTCTGCTGTAGGTAGTGTAAGAAATTAATGCTGCTTCCTCCCTCTACTATACTCAGAGCTTGAACTGGCTGAAGCTGTTTAGCAAACACTCTCCTAGGAAGAGGGGACCTGAAAGCTTGGTCAGATCCCTCCAGAGAGAGAAACCACTGGGAAAAGTACAGGAGATGGCTTAAACCTCTCCGTGTCCCTGGGAATTGTCAGCCTCCCTCCCATCAGTGCCCACAGTTCCACTGGGCCTGGCTGGCACTGCCCAGCTGAAAGGGAATCCAGCTCATGAACTGCTCTTTTCCTATGCTCTATCCATTCTCATCTTGTAAAACCAATGTCCAATACAACCTAGAGCAAGCCAGGTCCCTTTTAAAGACATGAAGAGTGATTTCAGTGCTTCAGACACACCTCCAGTCTCTGCATGATCCCATTTTTCAGAAAAAATTCAGTAAAGCAGCTCAATCAAGTATGGTCAGGATTTGATTTAATATTTTGAAGTGAATTTCAAATCCAGGGAGATCACCAGAAATGTTATTGCTGGTGATTAATATGAACTGCAGAAAGAGCAGTGCATGAACACAGTGCACGTTAAAGCTCCTGGCAATCCGGGCTGCTTTCCTTGAAACTCAAGTCCCCACTTGGAGAATGAACCCCTGTGCTTGCAAAGAAAAGCATTTTTGGTCTCATGACACAGCCAGAGTCAGTGCAGAGCTTGTGTTTAGGCACTGATCACTTGTACATCTGAGTCAGCCACAAGGCTCAAAATGCTGCTTGATATCAAACAGCTGATTTCAAAATGCCACTGAACTTCTTCAGCAAAGGCATCAAATGCTTTCTCTTAGTTCCTGTGTCTAATAAGCTGAACATGCCACAGGTACCATGAGATACAGAAACACAAAAGAAAGCCAGTTACAACTGCCTGAAAACAACATCTCTGATCTATCTGCAGCATCTTCTTGCCTCTGCCCTTTGCCTGCCTCAGTCAAATTTTAAAGACATGAAATTCCCTGGACCTTCCTATCACCACCCATCATAACAGAGGTCAGAGTTAGATCTTCACACCCGAAACCTGAACTTCTAAATGTCAGCTTTTAACATCAACCTTACTTTGCAAGTTCTGCTGGATAGCTGAATGCAACTCACCTAATTGTAACAAAACCCCTCCTCCTCAGGCAAATACAGTTCATTTTATTTAGGAAATGTCTGACTATTTAATCATAGTGAGTGGAGAGCCAGATACAGTCTGATATTATTACAGGCTGTGACTACAACAAAAGCTTTTAGCTTCTCCATCCATTTCTATTTACAGCAAGTAACTCCAACTGTAATGTAAACATCACTCTGCTGGCACCTCCTTGGATGGGGACATTAAAGCAGTTGGGATTAAGCAGCCTCTCAAATCATCATCTAGGCATTAATGCTGCCCTGGAGATGAGGCATCCCTTATCTGACCAAAAGCTGATGTTTAAGGGAAGACACTTGGAGCATCTCTGACCACATCAATCCACAATGAAGTGCTGGGTGGAATGAATAAATGACTGCTTAAAACCAACCCCAACAACGCCCTGACTAGAAATATCCAGGCAGGATCTTCAGGTGCCTCACAAGGCAGATCCTGAGGCTCTCCCTCACGTCCAGTGCGTGTGTACACAAAATGTCAACTGCACCAGTCACAAGGGAATGGCAAAGGAAGCACAGTGACTGTGAGCAGTATCTGGAACCTTCCTTTGCTCTGTTTGTGCAGTTCCCAGCATAAAGGTCTTGTCCACAGCCAGGTATTGACTCCTAGAACAATTCAGTAGCCAAAGGGAAGCAGAGAAGACAAGCTATGAAAGAGCAGAAGATAACTAACTTAGAAGCACTGCACTCAAAGTCCTCATTTCACATTTGCAACAGTGAATGTTTTCCTCACTACCTTCCTGTGCCAGTGCACAGAGCCCTCCCTCTGATCTCAGCCCCAGCACTGCACTCTGACCCACAGAAGGTGTGCCCTCAGAGACAGAGGGAGAAACACCAAACCCCACAGCAGTCAAACCATCAGAGGGGATAAAGGACAGGAAGCCTGCACCTGTCTCTACACTGCAAAAGCTGTTTCTATTTTAATATAAATGAAATCTTAATTCTTCAGTGGGTTTTTTGTACTTTGGCTCTGGTCAGGGCCCTCCTTTGATGCCCCAGGTAAGAGGTGCTGGGCTGTTCCTGCTCCAAGCCAGGAAATGGGGGATCTTCTCACGTGCAGCTTCCCAGCACCCACAGGGAACAAGGCTGTCGTGACTCTGGGAAAGGTGCACCAGCTTCACACCAATACAGCCTTTTTTTCTCCACTGAGATCTTCAGCCAATATTCCAGGTGTGCCCCACTGTGTTACTTTCATGCCTAGACATTATTCAGGGTGCTCCCTGTGCTTGGTTGAGGTCTCAGCTTTGGTGCAGAACAACCAAGCACAATGGATTTCTACTGTCACAGGCTGCAGAGTAAAACAGTGGTTCAGCCAGAAATAAAGACCTGAAGAAATCATCTGGAGGAAGATGCTGCTGTGTAAAGGAACCACGACAGCACCACTCTAGTTTTCTAGCAAACCTACTCCAGGTTTTATTCTCCTTATGCTTAACTGGAAATGCCACCATGTCCTGCCCAATGCCAGGGAAACCTCCCACAAGCAGCAGGCACAGAACGTGGAGGACCCTGAGTACTGCAGTGAGCAGGAGTCTGCACTCTGCAGGGTCTGGGGACAGCATCACTGGGAAGTGGCAAGTGAAAACCAATTATGGAATCCCCCAAAGCTGTAAACAAACCCCCTAGAGCCCAGTGCCTTTTATCTTGTGCAGGCACCAGGGCTCTTGGCCAGGGCTCTTCACAGAGGCCACTCCAGCTACCCCTCCTGCACTAAGGTAATTTCTTCATAGGATCATGGTGGAATGGCCTGGGTGGGAAGGGACATTAAAGCTCATCCCGTTCCACCCCTGCCACAGGCAGGGACACCTTCCAGTATCCCAGGGTGCTCCAAGCCCTGTGCAACCTGGCCCTGGACACTGCCAGGGACAGGGCAGCCACAGCTTCTCTGGGATACTTCTGTCAGGGCCCCACAGGGAAGAATTTCTTCTTAATGTCTTCTCATTTCTTCTTTTTATCTCTTTAGCTGAATATTTCTTAAAAGCGTTCCATGAAATTTACACTTCCATTCAACTTCCACTAAATAACTGACCTCAGAATAAAACTGCAGATGCAATTACAATCCTTTTAGGAACATTATTAAAAAGAATGAAATAAAGCATCAGTTTTACCTTCTCTTATGAGCACATGAGGTTGACCCTTCCCTTCCTAATGCTCTCATTTATTCCTATTATGAGGACTGAGAAAAACTGAGCTTTTTGGTGATCTGACAACCAGAATTACCAAGTACAGTGTTGAATAAAGCATCAGGTGGGAACAAGTGTGCAAAACAGACATTTGTATAAGCAAGGTGCAAACCCAGCCTGTTCTGTCCCGTTGTGACTGTGAGTTCAGATATACTCAGCTTAATCATGTCTTACTAAAATAATCAGCACTGTAAGAACTCCAGTTCATTAAAGCAGATTTTTAATCAATTTTAAACCAAAAGACACTATTTGCTGTTATTTCTGCGCATGCTTATAAAACACAACTGCTGTTCCTCTGTTTTCCCCTCTCCCCCTCATCATTCTCTGCTGCTTCACAAGGTCCATCCTTTCCGTGCTCTTTCCCCCTCGCCTCCTTTCTTTGCTGGTTCTTGGCCTTCTTGGTCCTTACCTCGCTCATTTTCCCTCTTCTCCTCTTCCCTGTGCCAATTCATAGCGTCCACATTCTTTCGTCGTTCTCTCTCATCCTGTCTCCACCGCTTCTTGATATCTTTGTCCTTAACTTGCTCATTTTCTCTCCTCTTCTCATCATCCCTGTGCCATTTTATTGTTTCTGTATTTTTCTGCGGCTCCACGCTTCTTTTGAGATAGTCTTGTCGCCTCCTCCTCTTTTTTAACATATCCCTTTCCCTGGCACGAGCCTGCTTTTCTTTCTGGGAAAGAAAAGCTTTACGGGGCATCATGAGCTGCTGCTGTACCTGCAATAATATCGTATCCATGGAATAATGCACTCTGTACATGCACTCAGTCAGGCACAACAGCTCATTTGGAGCTCCACACTTCACACACTCAGTCAAGGCAATGCCCTGCTCCTCCTCTTCCCTCCTGAGCCTGGGCTCACTCCGAGCTGGGTCAGGCCAGGCCGGGCCAGCTCCAGGGGCCACCTCAGCAGCACCGGGCAGTGACCCGGGGAGCCCTGGCTGAGCAGTGGCAGTGGCATTTCTGTCCCCTCCCTGCAGCTCCTCCTCCCCCAGAGCCTCTGGCAGCCCCTTGGCATTACTGCTCCCACTGAGGAACAGGCTGGGTGTGGACAGAGTTGTGGAGGGAACTTGAGGACCTTCAAACCTGTCTCCTCTCTTCCTGAGAGATACATTTAATCCAACTTAAAGGTGCTCATTTTTCTTTCCAGATCTCCATCTCCACCCAATTTGGGTGAAAACGGCTCTCCTGGCTGGGAGGAGGGAGGGGGGATTAGGAGACAAGCCACAATCTGAAAAATTGTGTAAGCTTTGTTTCCTGGGGAAACCTGGCCAAAACATTTAACTGCAGTTAATGAAATAAGTCCTGACTCATCTACCCAGACTTCCTCCAAGTGTGTTATGTCTTGCTATTCACAGGAACAAAGGGAAGAAAATGAGACTATTTACTTGGAGTTTCTGCTGACAGCATTCCTGAGGGGTGGGGCTTCTTGGGGTTGGTGTTTTGAGGCTTGGGGCTTTTTGTCTCTACAGAGGTGTCAATGGAGACTACATTCAAAAAATTGGTTTTACTTTTGGTCACTTCTCTGTAGTCACCCAACCAACACATTCACATTTTCAAATGTAACAGTGTTTGTACCTGCAATTTTGAAATCATGGAAGAATTTATACCATTATTGATAACCTTTACATATTTTTCTGTACACACTGAGTAATGTTTCAGAAATGGCAAACTGCAGTTGTAGGCCAGGTTTGAATTTTTTGGTTGGGTTTTTGTTAAGTTTTGAAGAAAGATTTGCAGAGGTCTAATCAAAATGAAAACTGCAGAAAGGACAAAATTACTAGATTACAATACTTAAGCAAAGCCTAAAACAAAATGAAACAAATGTACTTTTAAAATTTAGCTACCTTATGGAAAGCACTTGTTCCCAGCATGCAATACTCCATCTTTTTCCTACAGAAAAAGCAATGTTTCAAACCCTTATTCTAAAAGCTGTTCCTTTCCCCTACAATACACCCCACTCCACACACTTAAACCCTCTACTGTGGTCCATTGCCTTTGTTAGGTCTGTATCATGAGCCCATGGCTTTCATTCTAATAATTCAACCCCAAATTTCTTAATATCCATAATAATGCTAAAAGGGAAGGGCTGCAGCAGAGTCAAACACCATAATCAAAAAAAATTCATGCAGTGTGGTAACACATTAGTACATAAAATTCAGATTATGCTAAAAATTACTTCATTAAAAGGGTAGCTCTCTACCAGACAGCCTGGGTTTGGGTATTAAATATTTCTCAGTAACAGTTGGCATTAAAATCAAAAAGCAATGGGAACCCAGGATCAGCATCCTCAGTGCAACCCAGACTCTGCAAATCTGTACCATAGTTTCAGTTCTCTGTGGGCTGGGTGCCAGGACATTACTGCTGTTTACTAGAGCAAACTTAACTCATTAACTTTGTAAATTTACATTATCGTTACAATTTTATCAGTAACCTGGTTCAATTTCAATAACAATAACATGAAGTAAATTGCAAGGGAAACACATCATGCAAATGATTCTCCCTCCCCCACCCGAGGCAAGTACCAACACTTCAATCTGTCATTGTTATATTTTCTTTCATTTGTTTTTTTTTTTGGTTTGTTGTTGGGGGTTTTTCCCCCTTTGTTTTTATCTTTTTACAGGATTCTTCCCTCCCCTCCCTTTATACAGCTCACTTTGACTGATCAGTTTACAGACAAATGATAGAAAATACCTTAATAAAAAGCATTTCATCTGAATTTCCAAAATTAAACATTTCACTTGAGACTCAAGTAAGTCATGTCATATTCCAAGGAATAACTTAAAGGGACATCCAACTTAAATTGATCTCTGAACTTCCCTATCCCAAGCCAGAGTGTTTCCCCCAGTTTGTTTAGCATTTCAGAGTCATCTCTCCTGCAGACCAAACCAGCTTTCACTTTCACCTCTGATGGTTTTAAACTGACAGAAGAGGGAAAATTTTAAACCAGGAAACTAATTAATCTGCAGTGAAGCTGCCAGAGTGATTGAACCCAAAATCCCCCAACCTCTAAATTTTTCTAGAGTCCAAGTTGGTGTTCCTTTAAGTTCAAAATGTCCAGACCTCAGAAGTGAACAGTCAAAACTACCCTTTCAACTACTTTTTGCCCATACTTTGCCAAAGGAAAATCTCTCCTGCTCCCCATCTCTGCAGTACTTCTGATGAGGCATTTACCTCCAAAATGAATGGTGCTTGGGCGTCTCACACTCATTGGACAAGTTTCAAGCACAAGCCTCCAAAGCCAACTCTCCTTGCAGAACGCCCCCCTCGGGGCTCTGTCACACCCCCCGGGGGAGCCCAAATCCCGGGCACAGAGGAAGGCTCATATCCTGCTGGACAAAACAGAGGGAGAGACAAGAGATAAGAGATGTGATAAGGGCAGCCTCACATTGCCAGGTACAAACCCCAGCCCCGTGCCTCTGCTGGGGCTGCAGGGCAGCTGTGCTGCAGCAAGTCTGAGCAGGTTTGTGCTCCAGGAACTGATTCTGCTCCCGAGGAACACTGCAGTGCTCAGATTTCAGCTCAGGTAGCCAGTTCAGAAACCCAGCAGTGCAGAGGCTGGGAATGGTCCTCCTCACACTCCATCCACCCTCCGGAGTGCCGGGGCTCACTGCCATGTGCACCTCACCTGAGCTATCAGCACCACAGCACAGCCGCACCTGGGCACCTCAGGGACACTGGTACCACCCTTGGGCACTGCCTTGGAGGTTCCCATACAAACAGGTGCCACCTTACATGACAACGGGACACCAAACAGGTGACACGGCCTTCAGACACAGCTCTGGGGACACAATCCTCTGGGAACTGGCAGAGGATGGGGAGTTGGGGGAATGGCATGTAAATGATCACTCTTTGTTGGAACACGGATCCCTCCTCAACTGACATCACCCACGGACAGAAAGTCAGTCTTGCACAGACTGGAAACACCACATGTAACATTAGAACCATGAAATCTGAAACTACCAAACCTAAAGTTTATAAAAGCAAAACTTGTTGAGTCATTAATAATTACTCTGCCAGGAAATAAGGAAATATAAATTGTTAGATTTTAATCTCTTGATTATTCAGACAGAACAGCCTGAAGTACAGTGTGCTTCTCTTTGGCAAGAACATTTCCAACACAAGACACTACAACATTTTAAGAAATTAAAAAAGACAACATTCTTAAAATACTTCATATGGCAGCAAAAGTGAATATTGGAATACTGCATGTGCTTTAACAAGAGCATCACCAGTACCTTCAGCCATGCAAGGATGGATGATGGGTTATTTTGTTTCACACTGGATCATTTCCTGACTAGAAAGCAGACTTTGTGTCCCTGTGTGTCTAGCAAGTCCAAATGAACTCTCCCCCAGGGAGTCCTCCCTGCAGCAAACACACTTCTGGGTGAGGACCCATCAGCCTCGAGAGCAGATCAGTGGCAATTACTGCATCAGACTGATGATACTGAGCTCAGGGAAGTACTTCATCCCATGCTGGCTCTCCCAAAACTGAGCATCATTTCCCTGTGCTGTGCTGCTGACAAGGATCCCCAAGCATCTGGCATGCTTCTTACTTTACATCATCCAAATTCCTTTGATTTTAGCCAGTATTTTGCCAGTATTTCAAGCTGAAGAAGTTACTGGTTTATACCTAACAGCACAACACAGAATCATACATCAGAGCTGGCAGCAGCTTTGGGTTCCTGGGCAAGATGAAACAAGACTTGGTTTCTTGATACTATGTTTTTTATTTCCCTACTCCAACTGCATTTGAAACAAGGTAACTTTCAACAATTTGCCCAGCAAACTGCCTTTCATAGCATGCTCTAAAAGTCAGCCATGAAACAGATTTGCAGAGAAGGCTGGGAGTGCAACACTGAGTGAAATCTCTTAAAATACAGGGAAAATATGCAAGAAAATGAACCTGTGGTTCCCACAGCAACAGAAAAGCTGCCTCTCTGTGTATGCAGGTTAAATGATGCTCTGTAGTGTGACGGTGTAGAATATTCTATATTCACATGAGGACAGTTATGGCCTGTCCCTGGGACTCTGGGACCTGACAATTCCAGGACAGCTGAGCAAGGAACAGTGATAGCCAGGAAGCACAAGCATTATCTCAAGGAGGAGAGAGCAAGGGGAATAGAAGTATCAGAAAAACAGTAAAGTATCAGAAAAAAAGTAACAGAAAAAAAGTATCAGAAAAAAGTATCAGAAAAAAAAAGTATCAGAGAGAAGAGAGAATTTGGGAGAACAGAAACTACTGAGAGCTTCCTTGAAAGTAAGAGTTGCAATTAACTCCTTCTCCTCTCTGTACCCAGTGAGTGACTGCAGAGTCTATTCCAACACACCTCTCACTGGCTGACATTGAGCATTTGCACTTTCTTCCCTTGGACTCTTCCCTTTCCTCCTCCTGGCCTAGTTTTGTGAGGGCTGTGCACCCACACTCCCGTGAAGGAAATGGGATTTGCAGTTTAGCAGCACATCTGAAATGCCAGACAAGGGAGGGCTCCCTCTGCAATCGGCTGCAATCCCGGCGGGAGCCTGTTGTGTAACAGCCACATTCCCAACCCGGAGCACCTCCTCAGCCTGGCCCCTGAGCCACCTGCAGCAGCAGGCTCCTGCCCAGGAGCAGCGTGGTCCTTCAGCTGCTCACAGCTCAGCTCCAGCGCGGATCTGGGGTGCAGAGCCAGCACCTGCTCTGAGTGAGCCCCAGCCCTCCTGCTCGGGTCTGTACCCAACAGGGCACATGAAAGAGGAATCAGCACAAACCCTAAATTACACCCTCGGAAAAGCTCAGCTTTAAAACTGAGATTACTGAACTGACGGAAATCCCCAGCTGCAAGTCGCTACCTGGACAAAGCACTGTAAGACCTGAGCCTTGCTGTGCACAGGACACACTCCAGCTCTCCCTCCCAGGCAAACAGGCAGTGTGTTAACAGCCCCTCTGTCAACAAGCCAGGGATTTAAAAATACTAAAAACCCCTTAGAGATTAGATCAGCATCTTCCAAAACCAGTTTCAAGTTGTGTGTCAAAGCAAAAGGACCATTTCACACCACTTCTCAGGGCATCCTACACAAACATGGCCTCAGGAGACAAGTCCATCTAAAATGTGGTACTAAAAAAACCCCCACTGTATCCTTGGGAGGAAATTCTGAGACTAAAAACTGTTAACATCCTGTTTCAGTGGTTACAGGCAATGTTCAGCAAAGGTTTATGAAACTGTGGTTAATACCTTTTTGTTTAGGCTTGCTGCCTAGCCTCAGCTTGACTCTTGCATTAAGAACTCCCAACTTCCCATCTGAGGAAGAACCATGGAAGGCAGTTGTAGTGAAAGGAATCAGTAAGGCTGATATGCCTCAGTCTCCATTCATTCTTTATTTAAAGGCTAAAAAAACCACCTTCTGCAGTCCTGCAGACAGGGATCTCCTAAGTCATTCACACACTTCTCATTCTTGCTCAATTTCTGGAATTTTCCACTGGAGCCCGAAGCTCCATCTGGTGGGTGTGGACACTCACTGCAAAACTGAGCAGGAATTAACTGTTTCCTCATCAACTTTGGTTCAGCAGGAGGAGTCCTGGGCACCGTGGCATCTCTGGGCCCCAATGTGAAATACAAAATGGTCAAATTTTGATTGCTCTGGGAACCACAACTCCTTATTTCTTTTCTGATGAACAATCTGCTTTCCTAGGCTCTGCTGGGAACTCCTGGTGGATTTTCTGATTTTGATGATGTAGGCTGAGGTATGTTAAAGAATGCTAGTAGCTGCAATTGAATGTTTTCTGAGCAATCTTTTCAACACATAATAAAGGCCACATCAACTCCGGTAACCTCTATTGCATTCTGAAAAGCACTTTGAAATCATGTCCATTCTCTAGGGCATAGGAAATCCTGAACTGGAGGCACTCACAGCTCCAGAATTAGGCTTGCACACCTCCTGCCATCTTAGAGAATATCTTTTGTGACTGTTCAAGACCTCCGCAGATAAATGTTTATATGCACACAACATGGGCAGTTAAATCAATATTCAATACACATCCTCAGTGTGAGAGCCAGGCTTGTTCAGGGCTATTTCTAAAAGATTTTGGTGTGAAATGCAATAAAGCCTGCACATCTTGCAGGAATTTGAAATCCAGACTGGAGATCATTGAAGCACAAAGGATATTATTTGCTTACACTATGATATCCACACTTCAGTGATCAGGAAAAACGGTTGCATGAATATGCTCTACAATTCCAAAATAATCCTCATCTAGATTGTAGCTAAGCATGAACAATCCCAGAATAAAAATAATTTGGGAAATAGAAGCATGATTAATGAATGAGCAGTTACCATTTAAATTAAATCAAGAATCATCTTAAAATTTTCAATCCAAAGCTCACAAAAACATTTGTGTAATTAAACAAAGCAGCACAGTAGTCACTGTAAAATGTGCAACAACAAAGCAAATAATCAATATACACGTAATTTATGATTGCATTACACTGACTGGGAAACTGCAGCCAGATTAGACTGCAAGTGAAAACGGTCCCCTGCCCTCTGTGTCATGCTTCCTGCCACCAGCACTGTGTCACAGAGCAGAGCCCTGATGCAGCCAGAGGAGTGGCTTGGGGCAGAGCAGCTCCTTCCCTCACCCAAACAGTGGTGCTGGGCCCTGGCCAAGCCCCGGGGCAGCAGGAAGCAGCTCCAGCCCTGCCCTGGCAGCTCGCACACACAGACACAGATCCACACTCACACACACGGGCACTCACACACACGGACACAGATCCACACTCACACACACAGACACAGATCCACACTCACACACACGGGCACTCACAGACATGGGCACAGATCCACACTCACACACACGGGCACTCACACACACAGACACAGATCCACACTCACACACACAGACACAGATCCACACTCACACACACGGGCACTCACACACACAGACAGATCCACACTCACACACATGGGCACTCACACACACGGGCACTCAGGTATTCACACCCAGAGCCCAGAGCAGCCCTGCTGTGCCCTCAGCAGCCCCAGGCACGGCTGTGTGCGGGGCAGCACAAACCAGCACACAAAAGAGCACAGGAGTACTTTCCCCAGCTCATCCAAAGCCCCGCCAATCCACGCTGTCTCAGACAGCAGATCCATCAGATACTGGAGGGATCTCGCCAACTGGCTGCATCTGAGTTTTCCGAGGGTAAAAATAGGCACTGAAGGAGGCTGGTGCTGCTTGTTTTCCCTTGCCTTACACTTCACACACGCGAGGCACAAACGCTGCCATTACAACACGGGGGAAAGGCTGTAAACAAGAGCTTCAGATCAGTCTTACACTGCACATTTCTTACCTCTCCCTTTCTGTCTAAGCATAGCTCCCAAGGGCTCCAGTCCCTGCCTACATTCCAGCGTTAGTCCACCTCAGCTACTGCTGTCTTCCATCTGCCTCAGGAACCTTCGACAGGCAAAAGGCTTCATAGCAGCAGCAATGGGGAAACAAAACAAAAGAGATCACAAACTTGAGTTTGACTATTTAGGTGAAAAAAAGCATTTTAAAACACTATCTTGCCCACTTAGATTTCCAGAGCCATTTTGTCCCCTTACAGTTGCTGCTATGAAGCTGCATCACCAACAGCTTCCTTGGCCCAGCTGCAGCACGAGCACAGACTGTGAGATCCAGAGTCCCATCAGAAATCAATGCACACAAGAGGGGGAACAGGAAAGAAAGAAAGCATTGGCTGAGACCTGGGAGAGGAGCTGGGGCAGGGAAGAAACAGCCAACAGTGAAGGCAGGCTTGAGAGCAGGCCCTTTCCTCTTCCTGCAGGACTGGAGGAGCTGGAGTGCTCCCTCAGGGAACAGCTGCTCACACATTTGCTTTATTTTCGTTTCTTGTAAATTGTTTTAGATAGTACTTGAGAAATAGATATTAAATGAAAGATTTTTGCCACATGATCTGCATACATCTGCAGGTGTGATGTGTCCACAGGGTCAACTACACAGGCCTTGGACTCAACAGCCAGTCAGTTTTCATCTAAATAATCTTTAATGCCACCTTAAAAAAAAACCAGTAAGGATATAAATGGTGGTAACTGAAAGTGACTCACTGCAGAAAAAATGGTATTTACTCCATTCTTACTCCAAACCATCAACCCTCATTCATATTCAAGAGCACTAGAGAGAAATCAGAGACACTAAATACAAGCTCCTGTTTGCCTTCTGACACCAGAGCTGCAGTGAAGCTCTGAACAATGCAGTTCTTGCCTTCAGGCACATGGCCCTCAGGTGGATAAACAGGAGTTCCACCCTCTCGAAGAAGCCTTTATTCAAATTTGGAACACCCATCTGATTTTTAAACCAGACCTAAGTTCTTCCTGAAAGCTCAATTTGGCCATCCTGACTAGGAAGGCAAGGGCATTCTTCCCAAATGTGTCAGGTGAGGCAAAATAAACCTCCCACATACACTGAAGGTATAGGATTTATTTTTAATAAAACTAAATTTACATCCACAAGGGTTCTTCTTCTTCCAATGCAAAGAGACTCAGAGCAGCACCTTTCATTGTCATCTCCATCTCTTACACTATCAAGAAACACCTCTAGCAACAGATTCATTCATATGAGCAGAACTATCTCCACACTAAAAATTATCCTGTTACAATTATGTTCACAGGAACCATACCCTATATATATATAAATCTGGGCACAGAGCAGCTCTTGACTCAATATAACAAAAAAATCGTGTGATGCTTGTTTAGATACAGGCCAGCATAGTCAGCTGCTGCCTTTTTAAACAAGCATGTTGCATGCATCTTAAAGAAAATAATCCCACTAAATGAAGCATTATTAATATACAAACTCAGCTGCACTAATGACTTTTAAAAATTCCACAGTTTTGCCCATGCAGGTAGAGCAGCTCCAATGGCACCTGTGAAACAACACACTGAGCAGCTGCAGCCCCAGAGCTGTTCCCTGCCTTGCCTGGCTCCTCTCCTATAGTCTTTAAACTAGTCCTCCTCAGATCTGATACTGCTCTGTTCATTCCCAACAGAATTTTGTATCCCTTAAACATCCCAAGTAGTGGAGCAAAGCTAACTCTCCCTTTCTGAAAACAAAACCCCACAAAAACCACCCCAACACATTTCCTATTAAGCTGCTAAATCTTATTTGCAGCCACTGCAAAAGAAACACATTAACCCAGGAGCACTGTTTTTGCTTCCACAAAATCACTTGTTTCAATTTCTTTCTTTGCATCAATCAAATCAGTTGCCATCTTAATAACAAGCTATAAAATATACACTTGGACTGTATGACTACTGATAAGATTCTGATATGTTTCCTTATTTCAGGAATTCTACTGTAAACTTCAATGTTTACTTTCAGTATTTATGTTATTACAGAGTGGTAAAGCTGAGCTGGGAATAATCACCCATTATTCACCTTGCAGTGCATGTGCAGCACAGCCCACCTGCCCCAGAACATGTGTCCTGCATTTCCCTCCAGCTCACTGCCAGCTCAGAACAGCAGCAACGAATGAGAGTTTACACTTAAGCCACACGCTGTGGCAGGAACAGGGACCACTGTGTCAGTGACAGGGAGCACTTCTGACCACTGGCAACTTCTGCCCCCCACACACAGAAAACCCATCGAGTTCCTTCTCTCAGCCTGAGGAGCACACACACCTTCCTGGGTGCTGTGTTTGTGCAGCTGATGCTTAACACTGCAGGGCAGGAACTTTCCAAAACAGTCAGGAAGTTCCTCTCCTGTGAAGACTCTTCATTCCCAACTGTGATGCTAGGTCTGTCTCACCTACAGGCAAAGGAGTCACCTTTCACCTTCCCCATCTCCTGCACATCCAACAGCATCTACCTCCCACAGCCTAACACCAGGGAACTACAGGCTCTTTGTGACAATACACCCTGAGGCATAAACAGTGGTAACCTAAAGAGATGCCTTCTACAAATGTGTCTGATGGACCAGCTTCAATTCAAAAGAAAAAAATTCTTTTCAGTAATGGGGCACTAAAACTATATCAGTTTTCAATGATCTCAGAGATGTCCCCTGGGAGCATCTCATGTCTACTGGGTACCAAAAAGTCACTCTTGAATGCTAACTAAGAAATAATACTAAGTTGAGCAAAGGGCAGCTAACCACCAAAAATAGTGCAAAAACATCTAGCTTAGTATCACTTTTGGAGAACAAGTCATTTGTTGTGTGTCAAAAAGGACATCTCTATTTAGACTGAAGTTGGAAGTATTTGCTGTAATAATCTTCAGAAAAGGTAACCATTATGTTACAACCCATCAGCATCTGGTGCAATTCTCTTAAAAACAGGGTGTTTCTCTTCTGTTGTCTCTTTTAAGATTTCAGAACATATCATGGTAGATGTCCACCTACTGATATCAAATTACTGCCCAACATCTGCAACTGCACATCTGCAAAGGAACCAAGCTTTGGTTTGGTTTGTTATTAAAAGCAGAAAAAAAAGGCTTTTCTGTTTCTTAAGCAGACTGATCCATCTTTCTCACCTAGAAGGATGACAACTTGTGATTATGAGTTTGCAGAGTCCTGAAGTCAAAGTTTTCCCGAGTAGGAGACCCTGCAGGAGGGAGCACTGCTGGGGCACACAGGGCTGAGCTGCATAGCAGCCAGTTAAGGTCGGTCCATGCTACCCTGACAGGCGGGAATCCTCTGCCTCCGTTACCTCACACCTCCAAACAGAAATAGAAAATAGCAGCAAAAATAAATAGAAACATAGCTAGGAAAAAAACCACAACTTAAGAAAAAGGGGGATTTCTCTACAAGGAATGCAAACGGTTTAAATACACCCGACAAACAACGACCATCAACACCTGGGAGCGCCCAGTTACGGGGGCTCTGCCCTGCGGTCCCAGACAAAGCCCCTCGAGGCTCGGCCCACAGCGGGGGCTGCAGCCATATGCCCAGAGCTGGGACAGCCACCGGCCCGCGGGCCCCGGCCGAGCCGTGA
>VZSE01000991.1:3096883-3228811 GCA_013398275.1 Promerops cafer | reverse complement strand
GCACCTGAGCGCATCGCGGGCTCCGCCGCGGCCAGCGCTGCCCCCGCCCCCGCGGGACCCGTGCCGGCTGGGCCTCGGGCCACCGGCAGCGCATTCGGCAGCGGCACCGGCTTCAGCCCTGCCCTCCGCAAGGGCAGCACGGACCGGCCCACCGAGGCCGTGCGCTAATGGACAGCCTTGAGAGGAGCAGATACAAAAGAGGGGAAAGGGACAGAGTATTTACACTTGTGCCGAGATACCCTGTAACATTCTCTGAGGCACATGCGGCTTCTTCTGCAGGCAGATTTCGGATGTAGCTTAGTAATGAGCAGACAAGTCATCGTCTGTGCTTCACACTTTAGCTTCTTACCCTGTAGTGGTACCTGAGCATATTTCCCCTCGTAGGCCCATGAAAGAGCCCAGCTCCCTGGACAGTAGGGTACTGAATTCAAAATAAAGTCTATGATACATATCCTATGTCATTTTTTCTTACTTCCTAATAAACCTATTCAGCGTTTGTCAAAAGGATAAATATTCCTTGTATGTCGTTGTTATTAATACGTTGAACTTTGCAATACTTACTTCTTGAGGCATTACGTTATCAGGATTTCTCTGATTTGCCGAAATAAACTGTAATTACAAATAGATGTTTGGAAATTGTCCATCACTTCAGAATAAACAGAATTTTATCTCAGCACCATTTATGTTCTACTTTGACATACAAACTAATGTAGAATACAGCGTTTTCATGGACGCTTTGGTTAATATTTGCATTGTTATGTGGTGCTATTAAATGCATCAATGCTTATTTGCGAAACCGCTCAGCTTTAAACTGAAGATCAAAGGGGTTTATTTTGTTAAGGACACCTTTGTTTGTGTAGCCACTTTGATCAAATAAACCAATATCTTAAGAATTCTCGCTGAAATTAAATGAATGAAGCCAGAATAACCATTAACGTATTGTAACACTGAATTTCCTGTTTCGCACAGCGTAAAGCCTGCTCCTTTACACTTGACAGGTACTTTAAAAAGAAGAAGATCGCAGTAGCGGACGGGAGCTCCCAGGGACTAACATCGGTGAAGACAATTTTCGAGTCATTTCTACATTTAGCTTTCTGCTCCCCACTGCTTTATAGAGATTATAAACAAGCTATATGTTTCCAGCATAATAGTATAGCATAGCATAATAGGATAGCATATTTATCCCTGTTGCAAGGAGTCGAAACTATTACCAAACAACTGATATCTGCCTAAACCAAAGCAGAAGGTTTTAATTTTCTTTTTCTCCGTTCAAACACTCGTTCTAGTCCAACATAGAGGGAGAGATTCAAACAGCTCTACTTTTTCTCCTTATATTACATGCTGTAAAAAGCAGCGGAGGTGAAAACAGTGATCCTACATATATGTGTGTTCAAATCAATCTCAAATGGTATATAATAACACCATTCTTGCAAAAGTATTACGCACTTAAAATTGATTGTAAAATAAATTAATGGGGGCACTGCGCTTGCAAAATCCGACCGTCAGTCCAAAACTGGCCATAACCAGCAACGCTCGTCAGGAATAAAGTGGTTTTTCACTCGTTTTTAATCCAGCGCCTTTGGGACACTACCTTAGGGCGTACCTGGGTAAGGCTGGTGAACTGATGGCTTTAGTTTTATGGCTGAGGTTGTGACATTTCCAGACCCGACGTGCCGGGACTCAGAGCCCTCAATCCCAGGCCAGCTGCCCCGAGACAGGTCACGCACGGCCGATACCCAGAGAAATTTCTGAATTAAACAGAATCAGAATCGTGTTTAAAGAAAACTCATGAGTGAGGAAAGCGTGCGTATTTTTCCCTGCAGATAACAGAATACTCAGCTGAGGGAATAAACAACACGACTTCCAAGCAAAACAAAACTCAAGTAGGCAACAACGCGCTGCTCTAAGGGAGCCGGTCCGTTCCATTGATTCCCAGAGCAGCTCCCAGTTTATGCCGCATTACTGACTCCGACAAGACTAATCAACCCAGGAGTTTAAACCGTAGGAGAGAGTATTACCTTTTTTTAACCAGTTGATCTTGTTAAAACGCCAAAATTCCCCTTTCACTCTAATTAGCAGAAACATTTTCGTGAGCCAAGGGAAAAAATTCCGCAGGGGCTTTTACTGAAAAGGTTCAGCAAGTAGAGGGACTGCTTGCAAATAAAGCTTGCAGCAATTTTTAGGGCTGTCACTTTCAGCAGAAAATAAAATGTTTTTCTGTATAATGAACATGAGGTAATAAACCAAGCAACTGCAGTTGACTTTGTTTGAGAGATTTGTTGAAACCGTTTCTACAGCTCATTGATCTGGGATCAAAGAAAGAAAGGTGTGTTTTGAATCTAAGCCGAGAAAGTAAAAGCTCGCTGCTTTGTACCGAAAATGTTGGCAGTTTGTGACCCTTCAAGTGCCCCTGGAGTAATAGACAGATTATCTCCCTTCTTTTCTAGCTTTTTGTTTTGACTGTTTGGGTATTTTCGAATTGTAACTTTAAAACACACAGCACTGCGCTGCTTCTGAGTCCAGTCGCCCTCTGTGCTTAGAGGGCGACTTCACTTCCCCGCAGCGTTTAATAGGGAGCTTCTTCTGACACTCCTGAAACCTTCGTGGTCTCACGACTCCTGGGGTCATTCGTTAACTTTCCCAACCTAACAATGCCACCGAGAGTTCATCCTTCTGATTTATTGACCTTTTAAACCCGCCCGTACACAACGCGGGGGCGCGGAGTGGGGATCCTCCGGCGAGAGATGTGTTTCTATTTCAGGTCCATTACAGAATGCGGTGTTGGAAGTGGTGCTCCCAGCGTTATCAGAGCCGACCACAAATGCCACATGAAAAGCAGCAAACATCCGGAGGGTTTCCTGCAAATCGAGCAGTTTCCCAAGACAAGAGCCTTTTTTTTTTTTTTAAAAAAAAGGTGTATTTAAAGGCAACACACTTTGCCTCTTTAAAGCGATTCAAAGCCACTAAATGAAAGCAGCCGAGCCCGACAGCGCTGCATAGTGCAAGAAATCTCCCCGAATGAAGACTTTTTGGGACTTTGCGTTAGGAAACTGAGTGTATTGGAAAGGCCCTGGTCAGGAAGGACCCACTATTGAATGGAAAAAAAATCAAAACCCCAAAAATGAAAAATATCCCTTTCAGAAACTCTTAACTGTGGAAACACCATTAATTACTTTACAGCAAAGTAATAGTCCCCGGCATCTAGAAAGTTACTACTTCGCCTGCCTCACTTAAATCTGCAAGTTGCTTTCCAGCAAATGCTCACAGACCTGAGGGAAGTTTGAGGCTCTCAACTGCCCTCAGCATCCGAAGCGGAGCCGCTTGGCTGGAATCACGTTCCGTCGCCGCGGGCTCGGGGACAGGCAATTGGCTGTGGGACAGCACGGCCTGTCACGGCGAGCTCCCTGCATCTATGCGCGGCTCTTTAGGGAGGTGTTAAGCCACGGTGTCCCCGCATTTTAGGACTGAAGGGAGTCCGGCGGGGGGAGCGGGACGTGCGCGACTCCCATTCCGAGGTAAGAGCGCTTTCGCCTCCCGGCGGACACGAGCGAGGTCCCCCCCGCCAGGGGATGTGCCCCGGCCGGCAGGCTGGGGGCGAGGCTTGGACCCCGCTGCTGCCCCGCTCGGCCCCTTCCCCCGGCGCTCCCGCTGGCTCCCCCTCGGGCCGGCCCGCTCTCCGGCAGCCCCTGGATGCCGAGTTGAAGCGGGAAGTCTGACAGGGGCTAGAGAGAAATGTGATGCATTTATCTACACCGGGGCCCCGGGCTCAGCAGCAACCAACCCCCCCACGGGGTAGCGCAGGGATTGCGGCGTTTCCCTTTGGGCAGGCTCAGCCCTGCGTCTGGCGAACGCACAGGAGGAAGGAGAGCCGTGGACTACCGCCCTGCTTCGCTCATCCTTTTTTCTCGGTGCTAGGAAATGCATTATATACATATACATATACATATACATATACATATACATATACATATACATATACACACATCTTGCCATCCATTGTTCTTTCAACTGCATAGTGCCATGTACCATGCCCGTGACACTGAAGTGAAAGACGGTCAGAAAAATTCCGAGTCTGAAGGAAATGAAGTTTCAATGAAGTTATCGAATGTTAATGGTGAATTCTGATGGTACACGTCCCGGAGGACCTGCAGTGCAGGAGAGCCTGGACCATGGCTTCTCCTAGGAAGGGGTTAACTCTCGCCGGCGGGGCTGCTTGGGCTTGGCTTTAACGCGCCTGTAACGCCTTCCCTGCCCACGTCTGCAGGCAGAAACCAAATGTATGGGAACCAGTGGGAAGGGACATGTTTAATGACGGGAGTGCTAGGTACTCCTGTAATACCCCTTCCAGTGTGTGGACCCAACCAAAGTTTGAATGACATTGAAATAACATTATTTTCATGAGGAAAGCATAGAAGTGATAGTTTTCTCAAACCGCTAACATAATCTAGACCTAAGTCTCATCACTCTTTATACTAATAAATTTACATACTCCTTTAATATAAAGATAAATTAATGAGACCGATATCACAGATTTGTTGCATATTCCATTGTAAAATAAAATGTCAACAGTTTGATTACATGTTTCCAACTTCATTCTGGTTTCGGTGCCCTTTGGTTTGAGAATGAGTTGTGTAGACCATGAAGCAGTACAGTAGCTGAGACCAGTTAGAACCCCCCTACACTTGAATTTCCGAGAACAGAAGTCCTGTTACTTTCAATATTTAAGTATATACAAGTAATTAAATAAAAGGGGGAAAAAGGAATGCTTTATACAATGCTGGACCCACTCCAAAATTTCAGGGATCTGATTTGACCTGGGCAATTTGGCCCAGCCTCTGCATTTATGCTGGTTTTATGTCAGTGGAGCTACTGCAAACTTGTTCTACTGAAAGATTTATTCTGACATGCTAGATATCAAAGTGATGGACTAGTCAAGGACAAGTCATGTTACTGTAGAATTAAAAAGCTGACCCCAGTTACACTGAAGTGAAAAAAATTGCTTCACTGGCATCACTCTGCTCCTAGAATACCCTTAATAAGGCCAGAAGACTGAATATGATAGATATTCTCTAGAAGGTGAGTTTTACACTGTATATAATGCTATTGCAGTCTTGTAATACATATCTATACACTGCTTTATTTACTAGGCAGCAGTATTTTACAGTAGTTTCAAAGGGTGAAGTTCTTTGTCATTAGCCAGAATAAAAGTGTTTTTTTATACAAATGTATAAAAAATGTAGCTGGGCTTGGAATTGGGCAGTTACTTCCAACATGCCAATTACTTATGGTCACAGAAGAGATGATCAGCGATTTAGCATAAGGAAATAATCCTATGCTAGCTGTTTAGCAGAAGTTAGAAGTACTAATAAAAATATTAAATGAAGACTTAATCCAAACTTCCCATCTGCAGTTGTGGTGAATCAGCAGTGATGATCAGGTAAGATAAGATAGAAATTAAGAGCGGATTTAGATCCTCAACAACACTAAAGATGGATAAAACCTTTTTCCAAAATGGACAATATGATACATTTATTTTGAAATAAATTCATAATCCCTGAAATTAGAAGCAATGTTAATGTTGTTTAAAAATACCTGTTCTGTTACCTGACAAAAATTCTCTACAAGCAAAACATAGGAATACAAAATTTTATATTGTTTAGCAAATTAAAAAAAACCAAATTGTTTATGGTTTAAGGTTTTAATTTTTAAATGTGCCCAATGGAAATGTTCTGGATTTTCATCTTATCTTTGCAATTACATTCAGTGACCAAGTGTACCACAGATGACACTTGACATTTATTTAGTTCAATAAACTACAAAAAGAAAAAGACCTCATCAGGGAGTTGGAAGGTTTGAGAAATTAGTTTGGTTTAATTTCTTGATAGCTGCAGCTGTTTTGTTTCATATATTTGTTTTCTTTGAGTACTTTTAATGGAGAAAGTGAATTTTAATTTTCAAATTCATTATTTTCTTATTAGTTTATTAATATTAATTAAAATCTCAATTAGGTTCCACTTAAATACAATTTAAAGTTGAAGATTATAACAAAAAGACATCTGTACATCTTCCAAATCCAAAGCAGTCAATCTGATCATGTTTCTAACACTACCACACTCTCAGTATGTTCACTGACACACATCTGCTTTCTCTAGTGGGCACAATGAAGTCTACAATTTCTCTGCCTAGAACAATTAATACTCAGTATTCTGAACATCCTTGACTGCCAGTGAGCTGTGAGAGAGAAGGAAACAGCCCCTCATGGGATCATGTCTGGCACAACAACTGCATAAAAAAGACAGCTAAGCTTCACAAATCTCCAAGCTAAGATGAACAATGCAGGTGGGTGGTTTTTTTGATCCAGTCATTATTTCCTGGGCTTGAGGTGTGTTCAGAATTACCTAGCTGCAGTTCAGCAGTCACACCTATTTCACTTGCCTGGCCCATTTCTGTTTGAAAAAAACCCAGGGCTGAAAGTCCCCTTTCCTCATGCTTTGTCCCTTTAACATCACCTTTTTATCTTCACAACACCCTTTGAAAGGTATTTACTGAAAGGATGAGAGAGCGGTTATCACACAGAACTGAAAACTTAAAAAAAGAAGACCAGGAATTTCAATAAACTTTCTCTGTAGCTAGATCAAGGACTAGAGATCCTCACTCCTACTGCAAACAACCTGCAAGATCTAAGACGATTTCTACCCAGCTATCTCCAGTTTACCTGTTCCATTAAGATAGGATGCCTGTTTAACTGAATTCTAGATGTAAGTTGCATGAACATTTAATTTAGAAACCTTGCCTCAATGTCAAATTTAATGGCCTTTTCAGTTTTTTAGAAATTAGTCAATCTTGTTTAGGAGACAATTTATGTAGGACTAGATGTACAGTGTCAATGGACCTCTACCATCACAGCCTGGAGAGGTTTGAATTGAAGAAGCAAGGTGGATTGCTAGACAACTTTAATTTCTGTGTTTACATGTGTATAAATACCCTTGCCACAAAAGGACAGCATATCCATGCTTCTTTGATTCACTCCACCATCCTGCAAAAAGTAAAGGTAGTAAGTCACTCAGCACAGGACAAAAGGAAAAATACCTAAGAAATATTAACCAACTACAAAGGCTGGAGTTGGAACTGAAGCACATCAAAATTATCTGACACTATTGTAATACCTAATTTTCCATAGGCATCTCTTTGCAGCAGTCTCCTAGCCTTCCCTCCCAGGTGGTGAAAAGTTGCAAGATTTATATTGCAAGCCCTCTGCTGCTCCAGGAAATAAAGATGACGAGTGTTGGCAGCTGCTAGGAACACATTATATGTTAGTACATGCAAGTGCTCAAGCACCGTGAGAGTACCATTGGAAAATAAAATCTGAACTAAGGCAACCCAAAACACGAAGGCAGTTCAGTTGACAACCACTCAACCACTCACCAGAGGGAGCCCATTTTCACCAAAAGCCAGCCTGCTGGGGCCTCAGAACTACCCCTTTAAAAACTCCACAGCTGCTGGGAGGGGTAGCTGCCAACCGAGGGAGCCGCACGGACATACTGTGAACAGGAAAGGACAGAGTGTAAAGGATTTTTGTAGCTGCTTGATCAGTACTTTCTGCAGCACAAAGTGTTCTTTATTGAAGAAGTTGCTACATTAGACTTTCAAATAGAATGTGTCTGAGAGAAACCAGTCATGTATCTATAGCATGTGTCTGACAGAGGTAAACCTTTTATACTGTCCTGGGTAGGCTTCTTGGTACTGTTTATTAGGCTGTATTTGGGATATATTGCCATTGAATACTTTAAGCCAGGTTCTTGCAAGAAAAGTATTGCATTTTCAATAGAAAAATAAAATTTTTTCAAAGAAAGACCCTTCTCACTTTACCTTTTCTCAAGGGGAGAATCAGCCTTCTAATATATTAGTGTATATCATACATACTTTAAAGTCCATCTGAAAAACTTAGTTATATATTTTGCATTTCAACTAAGCACAGAAATAAGTCTGATCTCATAGCTAACACTGGAACATGTCCTGCTCAGGAAGGACCTGCAGCTCCTTCCAGGGTGAAACTGTGTGTGCACACAATGTTTGGAACAGGGCATGATACAGAGGTCCCTTGGCAGCTTTCAGAACCTGGCAGAGATGTAAAAGTGGTTTTTTTGTGTTGCTGGGTAGTTTAAGTTTTTTGTTTGGTTGTTTGGCTTTTTTTTTTTTTTTTTTTAATCTTTGGCCAGGTAAACACAAGATCTGTTTAGTAGCAAAACTCCCCTGCTGCCTATCTAAACAGGAAAGTCTTGCTGGTGAAGACACAGTTACATCAGTAAGCACGTCCTTCTGGCACTAGAAGATTATCTACAGTTTCATACCTTCTGATATCTGTCTTTTTTTTTTTCCTTCAATATCATGAAATATTATTAAGTTACTACTTTTGCTTTTGTAGTCTTCTGTTTTCATGTTTGTTTTGTAATTACTGATTAATACATTTCCTCAGTACTTTTCACAGACACTGTGAGGCAGCAGTCAGTAGATGCCACAGCACAGGCCTGAACTACTGATAAGTAAAAATCAAGCCCCATTGATTATTTCCCTTCCATAGAAGGCATATTTGTTTGTGCAGTCACTTTTAAAATTTCTCTTTCAGGTTTGCAATAGTGCAGCCACACATTTTTTGCCACTTGTCCGACTAATTCAATAGCAAAATCCAAGCAACAAAAATTTGATCTGGGTAAGTAATTATACTACATAAGTTGCTAATTAATAGTTGTACAATTTTTAATAAAAATAATTCTCAGAATTTTCTTTGCAGTATGTAGTTTCAGAAACATCCTGAAATATAGTAAACTGATTTTTATTTAAAGGTGTGATTACAGAACTCAGGCTGGGTCTGTCACCTGTTTCTGGAAGGGTTCCACATTAATGGGGATGCACTGGTCCATCATAGATACTGAGTCTCAACACAGCACTGGCTAGACACCAGCCTACCAGAACTTCACTTTACAGCAGCACCAAATTAATCTGAAGTTGAAACGAGAAGATAAAATAAAGATATTCACATACCCAATTACATACAGGAATGAGTATGGAATCTGAGATATCCCTTTGTCAGGTGCATACAGCTTTTTGGCTCAGAAGAGCTCCTAGTGTTAAGCACACACAAAATGGTAAAATATTCAACAGGCAATCTTTACAATAAAGAATTAAGTTACAGATCTTTTGGTGGTATGATTACTGATTTCATGCATGTCTTTATAAACCACAGCCTTTTGTGTCACTGGCTCAATGTGAAATTTCCAAGTCCCTGTTTCAAAATTTCCTTAAACAAAAGAAACTACTTCTACTCATAGTTACCTGTAAGTGATTAGTAACCATGAATTATTATTCAAGGAGAAAAATTACTCAAAACCATTTTCCCTTTGCTAGTGATCTTCAAATAGAAATTCAAGAAATCTGTGTTAGAAAACTGGTAGATTGTGATATATGTTCAGATGCTGTCTGAAACAGAAGCAGAAGATTACTTGCACAGCCTTTGCAAAAATACTTTCCCAGCTTACTACAGGTTTACTTTCACATGTTGAATTGATTAGATTAAAATCGTAGTGACCAGAAGAGGTATAGGACATGTATTTTTTCTTATAGTACTATAGTAAAAAACGAACAGTGTTTTTAATATAGTACTATCTTTTTTGAGTGTTTAGATAGCAGCAATGACATCATTTACAAAAACTTCAAATGTAATACTGAAGTATACAGATGTCCAAGATGTATACTTAATTAGGATTAAACCAAACTTTTTGTTATAAAGACAAGGACACATTGCTGATTATTGGCTGCTTTCACAAATGAGACTATTGCTCATCTTTACCCACACAACAAAAGTTTATAGGTTCACATATATTTAATGTGATTTCATGCACAGAATAGCCATGCATTAAAGTCATTATTTACATAGTAAAATCTACCCAACAATACTGAAATAAGAGGTGAGTAGAAAGACTTATTTGTAAAACAAAATTTTATATACCGTGAAAAAATACTTTTACATCTCTGCAAATACCAGTGATATAACTTAGTAAATAATTAATTTAATATATTTTACCAGAATTAATTTAAATAATAATGTGGATTAAATACAGTACTTGGCACCAGAAGTAATTTGGACATACCACTGGGAAGATCACAATGTTCAAGGTTGAATTTTAAATTTCCAGCCAGAATCAATATATGTATCCTAGTTGTTTTACAAGTGTAATATATTCACCAGGGAAAATTTTCTTTCAAGAACTAATTATTATCCACTGCTCTGGTAAAAGTGATTAAAAAATGGATAACCAGCTTGAATCTTACAAGAAAGGTTAGATGTGAGCTTAACAGTATTAAGATGATTCTGCAGAAAGTAACAAATCTCAATCAATTCTATAAATTTCACAACAACAAACTATTAAAAACCCAAAGTTCTTGATTTCAAGTGCTTTTTCTGGTAAACCTAAGAGGAGGAGCTCTGGCCACACCTCAGTTCCATAGAATAACTGCAAGTATAAATGAAAAATGATCCAGGGAGGAAGAAGCTCATTTCTACCATTTCAGAAGATTTTCAAGGGTCTACAAATGAGCAGACCAAGATCACAGAAGCAGCTGCAGCTTCAACTCTTTGTCACAACTTAAATGGCCATTATATTAAGAATTAAAGCAAGACTCTAGGGAGATACAGCACTCCTTGAGAATTTCTATGTGACTGAAACACTAGATGCTCAACTAAAAGTGATGTTTATCAGGCCTCTGCTTACTGCTCTTACCTTGTAACTAAGGACATTCTGAAAAAAAGGATTCATGCCTTTTATTTCTAACCCAGCTTTTTTTTTTTTTTTTTTTTTTTTTTTTTTTTTTTTTTTTTTTTTTAATATCATCTCACTCCAAAGGGCATTTAAATACTGTTTTTCACCCAACAAATGCTTTACAAAGATATGTCAGCATTACTAACACTGTTCTGGACCTTTGGGAATTCAGGACAAACAAATGTTCTGGCTAACTTGTCCAGAGTCACAACAGAGCAGAAGGCAGCCATGGATCATGTGCCTCTCCCTTTCTCTTTTCCACTTTTAAGCATAGTTCCATGCTGAACTTAAAGAGACTGGCTTTAGACTCCCTTTCTGCCACATTCCTGTTAAAACTCTAGCAGAATCAGAGCATCATTAGGGGTCTTTAGCAGATTTGTCTTTGGTAGAGTGCCTAGTCAGGGATTAGCAATAACAGGTTGATTACAGTCATTTGGGAAGAGCGTAAATCAATAGTCCAAAAGAAACTGAGTCACGAGGAGCCCAAACCTTCACTTCTACTGTGCATCCTGTGAGCTGTTCTGGAACTGCAGCTTAACTCTCCTTTCTTTTAAGCTTAATTATCTTTTTCCATATTGAGCCTAGAAAACTGCAAAATTGCAAACAATGCACATGGAACAAAGATGGCATTATATTTTATATATACACTATAGGACATAAATCCTTATCATCAATCATAAATCATCACTATTTACTGTATACTACTTTTGACTACATAACCAGTACTAGTGTACCTATTTTTTCCGTTATTTTCACTACAAAAATCCCAATGGCAAGCTGAAGACTGATTTTAAAACTGTACCAACATCTCTAATTACAAGAAAAGCAAACTAGCAAAAAATGAATAGTCAGCTAACTTTTTACAGTTACTTTACTGCTATCTAAGTACTGCTGACTAAGTATGGGTAAAATTCCAATTTAGATAATTTCTTTTGGCTCTTTATAGTTTTGTTTACACAGTTACTTCATACTGCCTTATTTAAGGCTCTTAACTAAGGGATTTGAAATAGTTTCTTAAAGGTAAGTAGGAAGGACCTCCCCCCCAAAAAAGTGCAAAAAAAAAATTTTGTATTTTTAAGCTCTGAGTAATTCCAGTTGTGAATTACTAAACTACAGCTATGCTCCCCCTTCCAAGCAACAATCACACACAACTACATATAAAGGTTCCTTTATATATAATTTCCATGGAAATTTGGAATCCTTCTTCTATAAATATGTATAGTCATTAGAGATACACATGTTTTTTGCACTAAGTTTCTCAGATATCTTTTTTCCTCTGTAGCAAAACTTACACAGAGAAGAATTTCAACAGTAAATTTTTTATAAGTATTTTCTTTGCAAAATGAAAATCAGAGATGGTTTATCAGTGGTTCACTATCAAAATGGAAGGATTTCTACCCTAAAGTTTTATATGGATCAACTAGTTGTAAAAATAAACTTTTTCCCAAGCTGATTGAAGAGGGTATATATTTATTAAACTTACAAACTTCCAGAAAGTGAGGAGGGATGTAAAGAAATTTCAAGAACATGACTAATTAAAATTATCTTGAAATTTACACAAATGACCTAAACATAGTAAGATAAAACTCAACATGAAGAAATTCAAGGTATTTTAGTAAGGCTGGAATAATCTATATTAAAGATGAGGAACATAAAAGTAAGAAACAATAACAAAGAAAAAAGTCTTGAGGGGTAATTGTAGATGACAGGTGAACACCAGTCAAGAATATCATGCTGCTGAAAGGAAGAGAAAAAACCCACCACACTGGGCTATGTAACTACACATGTTCTCTCCAGCCTGTGAAGCAACCTTCAAAAAGACAAAATAAGAGTTTTCATCTCCCCAGACATTTGATCCAGTTTAGATTAATATCCACTGAGGATAGGGCAGAAAATCATTACATAGATAACCTGCATTAAGAAAAAATTAGCTATAATGATAAGAAAAATGTTTCGAAGAAGCTGAAGCCAGGGAACTGTTGGAATATACTGCCTATGGATAAAGCATTCCAGTTTTTGCAAATAGAGACCAAATACATTTTAAACTCAGGGTGGCAAATATCTGTTAAAAATGGCAAACTGACAACTGATTTTGCTTCGGGTCACAGAATCACAGAATGGTTGATGCTGGATGGGGCCTCTGGAAGTCATCTGGTCCAGCTCTCCTGCTCGAGCAGAGCCACCTAGAGCCAGTTGTTCAGGATAGAGACTCCACAGCCTGTCTGGGCAACCTGGGAGGGGGAAGACTAGTCAGCCCCTGAAGTTCCTTCTAGCCTTAAGTTTTCTGAATGAAATGAAAAATGGAAAATTATGCTAATATTTATCTTTCACTTTAGAACTTGCTAATTTATCTCCATTTCTATTTAAATCCTTATTTTACCATTTCAATATCATAATACAGCCTTATTCATTTAGGGATTTGAAAAGGAACATTTCTGAAATAAAAGAGAACGAATAGATTTTATACCCAGGAATTATGCAAACAATCTTTTGACAGTATTCTCCTTGAGAAAATGTTGTAACTGTCCAGTTCTGATTTTGCATTGCACACTCAGATCATGCTACTTCTTCCTAGTTTAATTTTCAACCTCATGCATAATGTACATGAGTCCCATTGGTCAGCCTTGCCATGAAGATAAGGCAGATGTTCCAGTCAGCTTTGATATCAAATGCCTTATGAGATATTTAGTATTTCCAGTGAACAGAACAGAATAAATCTTTTGCACACACACATATTTTTTTTTCGCACACAAAGCTGCAAAAACCTAATATTTAAAATTATAAGGGCGTCATAAAGTAAATATATTCTGAAAACTTTATTTTTCAAATGAGTTTCAAGGATTTTTTTTCTAAATCAAGTTAAGAAAGTTAAAATCAATACTCAGATTTGAAAATCATCCCAAAGAGAAAATGTCAGAAATCTCTTTCAAGGAAATATACAGTTTCTTCCTCCCATTTAATAATCCAGAATCATATAGGTTTAGTATTGACCTTGCAATTTACATGTAAGTACATGACAGATCACAGGTAAATAACATCTCTGTAAGCATCTCTATCCTACCATAGTTTTGTTTTAAGATACACTGCTACATCCTAGAATACCTTTCCTAAATAAACTCCAGAAGGTAAATACTTAAGACAATAGCAAATGAGGGGTGAATGAATGTAAGAACATCAAAGGTTCTTTGAGGGAGCTGAACCACAAGAGAAGCTTTGAACCCGGGTTAAAATGTCACAGGGTGCTACCTGGGCACTGCATTTATCAATTTAATTCCTTCAGAATCAACAAATAAACTTTGTGACAGAGATAACAAAAATTTAAACCCTTGTTTCTTAAAGCTGTCTTTGAAGTTACCTTATACCTTAATGTATAACTACAATTTTAGACACACATTTTAGAACAGTTAAAAGTTTCTCAGCAAAGTAATGAAAAGATGCAATCATATTGAGTTACAGACACAACACCTCCCAAAAAGCTTGATTATCATCAAATGGTAAAATAACATAAAAACTAGTTTTCATGTTATTAAGAATTTTGGGAAATAGCTACCATTTTTCTGCTCAAGTAGTGCATCCCTCTTTCCAAGGTGAACAGCCAGAGACATTAAATACAGAACACTATCTAACAAAGTAAATAATACTACAGAAATTCAATTAATGAGAAACTCACAGCACTAAAAAAATATGTCCAGATCTATCAGCCAACCTTTTAAAATAGGACTGTAAAACTCTGCTTATGAATCTGAGTATTAGTAGCCAAAGCCTCGTTTACATTGGTATCTGTACTTAAAACAAAAATTTCTTTTATTGGTACCAGTTCTATGTACAGTAATGCATAACTGATAAGTGCTTCTAAAAGTCTCCCCCACAAAATCACTCCATTTACTGAGGTATCAAACAAATATTTTTTAATTTGTTAAGTCTTGATGAAATCCTATCCCATGAGAAGTACTGCCTCAGAGCCTCCCTGTTCACACAGTGGAAGGATGGGCAGACAGCCCTAGCTATTGTTTTCCTTTTTCTCTTTTTTTTGATCCCCTCCACTTTGACATTGTCTGAACTGCAGCAGACAAAAACACCAGCTTCTGATGTACAATGAAGAGGGTGAGGAAAGGGAAGGTCAGCTTTCTCATGCTTCCCATAATTAAAGGAATCAAAGTAAAGAAAGTGGCCTGTGATGATTTAAATGTAAATTGGAAAAAGTAGTATTTTTCAGAAGATGGATGCATAGGAATAAGTATGATGGAAGATTATACTGACATTCAGGATGTTGTTGACTATTTAGAAAGGATACCAACTTGATCTACTGTATAAACATTTCTAGGGAGAATTTCTAGTTCTCCTAAAAACAAAATGATTTGTTTTGTTTTGTTTTGTTTTGTTTTGTTTTGTTTTGTTTTGTTTTGTTTTGTTTTGTTTTACCCAGAGCACACCAAGAATGCTTCCAAAAATCTGTGAGTACAGCAATTAAAAAAAAAAGTTCTGGTAATAGTCGCAATTTTAACAACTCACTGCTATACTTAGGCAGGTACATTCACAGCATCAGTCATTACTTTTTCCACTTGCTAAAGAGACCAATGCCACAGTCCATATAAAAACATGGCTTTGGCTGTATCCTATGACTTTATGTTTGAGTTTTATTTCAGTCTACTACACTCAGATATTTTCAATCAAGTCAGTGATGAGTTTAACTGAAAAAAAATCTCAAATACACAACAGCTATTTTTGAAACAGATGAAACTGGCATTGAAACAGCACATTTATGGAATTTTGTTTATTTTACACCAGTATGGGAATAAGAAACACACGCTGCATCTTTGAAGGAGTGAAGGGAGCTCAGTGTCCCAGATGATGAAATATGGAAGATTAATTCCCAGTAATAGTTCTTAAAAGACATGGCTAATTTCTCTCAAGCTGTAGGAGTACCATGGTGGCCCAGAGTAGGGTACAGATAATTTCATTTTATAGGCTGTTATGCTCAAACTCTCCTTCCCTAGAGAATCTGTCTATGACCAAACACGACATGAAATATTTGGTAACAGATTTATAAAAACAGTGTGAAAACAGTTAGAAATTCACAGAATACCTATTTCTAATAGGTATTAATACAGGAGAAGTTTACAGAAGATTCTGTTTAAGGAGTAGAAATCACAGAGTTGGAGAAACAGAAAATATTTTCTGCAAGTATCATGGAACCTGACAGGTCAAGACTCTGTGCAGAAGTCTTTCAGCTCTGCTTCAATAAATGTTATACTCTAACAGACACACTGTTATGAAAAATGGCTTTTTAATTGGACCCCATGATCAAATGCTGCCTTCTTGAACTCTGACAAGTTTTATTGTTTGGTATGATTTTCTGATAAAGAACTTTTTCTAAGGCTGTTTAAGCCAGAGATTACTGAATTTTAACCCAAAGAGTTTATGAACAATATATGTACATTCTTGCTTCAGAAATACCTGGCAACAGTGTTGTATAACAATTCCAACCAGACTATCTGCATAAAAGATAAGCAGATTTAGCCAAACATGCTTTTATCCAGGATTGCAATGCATACACAGAATCCTGAAAAACTTCCAACTTCAGGAATTTGCTGTTTATTTTGGAGCACCTATACCAATAACATCAAAACTTACCACAAAGGTACTAACTGCTCTTCTGCCTGATAAAATTGAAAAGGAATGTTTTGCTTTTAAATCTGAGAAGGAATAAAATAAAAGGAAATGAAAATTAACTGTCCACAGGATAAGTTAACAAGAAGAATCTAACAGTTAACTTACAAAACCTTTAATTTTTTGCCATGACAACAATTCTAGGATGTTTTAATGTCTGGAAAATTAAACTGCCTCTGCATTTTTGAAGGGAAAATTCTGTCAATACCATTCCATGTCTTCTAATATATCCTAACTCTTTTATCTCAAAATCTTAATTTGAGTTCAAGGTGCTGTTAACACCTTTATGCACTAAAAAAAACAAGGTTGTTTTTAAAATGGAGTCACATCTACTAAGCAAGGAAAAAAAAGATGCAAAAAGGTACATGTGCTTGGCTGACAGTTTCACAGCTGGAAATGTGCTGATACCCTGCCCCAGCACAGAGCTGAAAATTGCACCCCAGAGAGCTGAGGTGGGAGCTAAATACCAAATTTATTTATACAATTATTTTCCTTCCAGGTAAGGGACAGTCTTCCACTAAATCTCTTTCTGAGTGTCTGCTCCACTATCTATTAACCACTCTTTGACTGTTGCTTTTCTACGACATCTTAGCCACATCCACATGGATTATTTAGCATTCTTCCTCAATTGTGTCTTTCTCAAGTATTAGAAATAGGGTGATATTTCTTACTTTGTTTAAATATATGCCCATTCTAGTCAAAGGGGATATATTCAATCACATGACCATTCTAACCACTAACATGACTATACTCATTTTGCTTTTGTTTTATTCCTCATTATACCAACAGTTTTTTTTGTTAAATTGCCACATTTCTTTCCCATCAGCCTAGTTTGTTTCTCTTTTTTTCATTAGTCTTCACCTCAGATTGCCTGGGTTTGCAGAAGCTGACTGACTTATGATGATATGAATGAAAGTTTGAAAAGAAAAATCCAAAGATATTCAACATTTAGGATTAATGTCTCCTTCTACATTCAATATTCTTTAATAAAACAAGATCCTGAAAGCAGAGCTCTCCAAATGCCATGCACAAAAGAGACACACTCTCCATGAAACTATAATGTGTAATACTGCTTTCTGCTAACAGGCAAAAGAAAGCAGTATTATCTATAATAGTTTTAGTTTTGCCTGCTAACAGGCAAAAGAGGATGTAGCTGGGATGCTTACATGGAAATAGCTTGATTGCTATACCTCATAAAATAAAAAATGGAGTGTTTCAGAAATGTAACTCTAATGAAAAGTTAATAGCTAACAAAGAGTAGGAAACAAAGGATTCCTGCCACTGGAACCAGCCAAATGCCACCAATATACTAAATAAAACTTGGAAATCTTTTATTGACTAGCAAGCTCAGCATGTTGGAATAATAAGGAAGTTTGGAATTTCCTCTCTCATTTCGAGTGTCTTTGCAGAAATATCAGCTGGTAACTACATCAGACTGTGCTATGTATAGCTTTGTTGATTTACTGAGGTCTTTAGAAAGCACACGCCCAATGTTTTTCTTCACATGAATAACCCTTATAGAAAACTGTCTAACATACCCATAGTTTGGAGAATGAGAGAGAACATTTGTTTTTAAAGTTTAGGTCACAAAAAAAGGATAATTGTTTAATTTCAGCATTATAAAATCGAAGAAATCTATCAGAATTAATTTCTAGTCATGCAAGTTATTCTCCAGACTTCCAAAGGACAGCTTCTTGCAACAAAAAGAGTAGTTCTGAAGAAAACTTGGAATACATTACCTCATTCAAATACTTTCAATTAATGTAATTGATCTGCTTTAATTTTTTCAAAATATATTTTGAGTTTTTAAAAAATGTGAATTAATTTTTGAACCATTATTTTTGATAATGTTAACAAAAAGAAACCAGTACTAAGAAAAAAAATGGAAACATTAAATAAACAATTGAGTGTTGCTCCTCAAATATTCCAAGTTATTTTAAAGTTTTAATTATTTGCATTACAGCAGTACTTCAAGAGACTGATAGGGGATAATGCCTTTGTTTTCCAAAACGCATCCAGCAAAACAAAACAAAACAAAACAACCCACTGAGTGTTATTACTCCTTTTAAAATTATAAAGAGTAGAGTTAGAGATTGTATGATTCATTTCATGTCATATTGGAAAATCTGTGGCAGAGCTCCAATTAAAACTTGGTCAGGTGAAGAAAGAAATGCAGCAGCCAAGTGATATTCACACAAGCGACCCTGTTAACACAGAAGTGTGGTGGTCGCTCTGCATCACAGTAAATCATCTCCCCTGCCCAGCTTGCTTTGCTCCTTCCTTCTTCACAGGCACGAATTCTGCCCAGCTCTCAATGGGAGAGGGAGAGAAACGGAGGAGAAAAAATGCCACACTGAGTTCTGAATAAGGAAACACATAGTTCTGATAAATTAGCATTTCTAATGGAACAGAATTCATGTGGGAATTCAAGTCTACTGTCTTCAGAAAATTTCTAAAAGTGTTGACTGCAAAACTGCAGTTTGGACTGGATACTGCACGATGCCTACCAGTCATGGAGAAATGTTCAGCATCCCTATTCCTTCTCAGCATTTCTGCAAATCTGCAGATTTTTTTGAAGTTGCAGCAAGCTTCAAGGAAAGAAGTCACAGATCTACAGATAACAGAATGATTTCTAAAAACCATTAGCACAAGTACTCATCTAGCAAGAAATGCTGTGTGTATGATGAAGGGCTTACTTTCCCAGAAGTGCTTTTGGGACTTAAGATTGCACAAAAGGGCTGTGAAATGTGTTTCCCTCAGTTCTGGCTCTTCGGTTCCTGGAGCCTCAGGTCACATTCAACTCATAGTTCCTATCAAGCTTTTCCCAAAGGACCTTTGGGCTCCTGCAGTAGCCAAACTTCCCTGGAACAGGAAACTCTATTTACACTGATGTCTTAAAGCCTGGTGCTCATCCATAAAAGGGAAAAATAATACTTTTAAGAACAACATTTTTCTTAACCTTTAACAGACCACAAGTTAGTCTAAAATGCATGTGCTGTAAAAGAGAATTTTTCACACAATCAAGCAAAACTATTTCTGAAAAAATAAAGAACCCTCATACCCACTTCAGATGCCTGCAACATTCTGACAGTGTGCAATGTTTTGACTGGAATGTCATAGAGGAAAACTTTCAGTATCTCACATGAAAGAAAGGCTATCTATAAGCATTAAAAGAATAAAATGTTAATATCTTTTATCCACATCCTTGTTGTTGAAGGTAATTTTGGGGGGGGCATTGTATAGTGAGTGAGAAAAGTTCTGTTCCAACTAACAATTCAAAGGGTGAAACCAAAGCCTTCCCTGTGAGAGAGCTTTGAAAATTATTAAAAATAACCCTCATGATGTCTATGCGACTCATGAGCAGAAAGGTCCTGTAAGATCTGCTTCCTATGGAACAAATTACAGCAGGCTACTGGGAAGGTAAAGTAGAAATATCTCCTTTTCCCTTTTTGTATTACACATTTCTGCTTGTCACTCCCCGTTGCAGTCTGTTATTTCACAAAGAACATAGTGACTTCCATCTGTCAGACAGCTTTTTGATTTTTTTGACTGCCATTTTTCATACAGGAGAGTAATCAATTAAAAGGTTAAGGTGAGGATTTTTGTTTTCAAAAACCCCTAAAGACACAATGTGACTTGATCTGAAGACACTTTCTAATTTAAAAATAAATTTATCTTCACACACATATGAGTTTTGATTTGCAATTTTTTATTACTTCAGTGCCAAGGTCAAGCGTTCCTGCATTACTACATCTTATGATCACATCCTCTGACTTTCCTTCCCCTTAACATCTTTTGTTCACTCTTTTCTTTTCTGTCACATCCAAAGTGAGTGAGACTGTAAGTCTGTAACACTCACTTACTGTAAGTCACTGTAAGTGAGTGAAACTCTGTAAGTTTCTGTAAAATAATTAGCACTTTACAATAAGAGACACAGAAAATAAGAGTATCTCTTCTATGCAGGATAGATGTGCTGAAGGCTGCTTTGAGATACTGAGCAAAATCCTTCTGGAAAGCAGCTGAGTTGTTTGCATGAATGATACAAAAAATAAGTGGCAGTTCAGTGCTGTAAACATCTAAGTCTCCATACAAAAAGCCTAGATTTTGTATTCAGGTAGAGATTTTTCTTTGAGAATATACTGAAGTTTTCAGTAGACTTTCCTTAATCAACACTACTCTTCTTCCAAAATCATTGTTTCAAGTTGTATATCTATTCAATAAAATAAAATATTTTGCTTTTGGATTCTTACTTATATTTTTACAGAAATCTACTTTCCAAATATAAACAAAGATATTTCAACTGCATTGTCAAATTTCCTTTAGCTCCAGAGATGAAATTGAAGTGCAGATGATGTAATCTGTTTATAAGTGAAATTGCCTTTTTAAATCTAGCTGTAAAAAACTATATTAAAGATATTGTTACAATAGCATATTTTTGGTGATGAGATTATTTTGCTCAAGGTCAGCTGTTACAATTTCTGGTTTAAAGGTGAAAGTTGAAACATGCAATCACCTTGCTTACTAAGAATAGCAAACAATATCTGCATGGCCTTTTCCAAATCATATTTTCATCCAAGGCCTTTAGTACATTTACTGTGACTTTTGGATGGACAAACCTATTTAATTTGATTTCAAATGCTGGACATTTCTTGACCTCAGACTAGAAGTCTGGAGACATGACAGTTATTTTCTTGGAGATTAAAGAAAGCAGAAGGACACAGGGGTTTTCCATAACTTTCCTTCACTAGTCACAAGGACTTGACAATGTAACATGTCTAATCTGTCATCTAGGAAATGAGTAAGGTCCTAAAAATAATTGGGAGTATCCCAAGGTGAATAAGTGTAGATCTACGAAAAAAGTGATATATTATCTCTGTATAATGTTACTGGTTTATCTTGGCATTTGTCCATCTCTGTCTTGATCTTGTGCTGAATTTTCTTATCTGTCTTACACTCATCATCACCTCAATTCTACAAGCTCTTCAAAGTAGCTGGTTGGATTTTTCATTACTTCCTATTACTACATTCTTATTTAAAGCTGAAATGGAAGAAGACAGAAACTTACTATTAATAGCAAAAGTTTTATTAAAATACTATTCTCTTTCCAGGTTTTAAGTATCCATAACATTGTGCATGAAATAAGAAACATTTCCCATTACTTTGTAAATGTTGTTTTTCCATCTAGATATTTTAAAAAATATTAAAGGGTCTAATTCTACCAGATTTTTCTGGTTTGCACTCATTCTTTTGCACATGTGACTAATTTATTGATTTTGAAAAATAAAGTCTAGAATAACAATTGCATAAAAAGTGTTATCCAAACATAGGCTTCTGGGTTTCAGATCCAACACACCCACTGAACCTTAAAATGTATCTGTGGCATTACTAATCTAAAGTTGCAGTTGAATATGTTTGTAAACATTTGTTAATTTAAAACTCTAAAGGCAACTAACAGACTCAATTTGAGTGTAAACATTGGTTGTTCACTCACAGTAGTACTACAGAAGGCAAGCACTTATTGACACTGATTAAAAAATGCTACCTTATAAAAATCTCCACTAAAGTTGAACAAGATCTGACACAGTTTACAAATGTGGAAAGTAGTAAGTCTTAAGGAATAAAATGTCCCTCTGATCTGACACATATCCCTCTTTTTAGATACTTTCCCACAGAAATAAAATATTTTAAATGCTCTGTTTCTCATGTCCAACAGAGGCCTAAAAGGCTCAGCTCTGAACTCCCTTTCCTCATCTGCTCTCCATTTCAAGTTCTGAAAAAATCTGGGGGACTGAAGACATGATCATGGAATGCTAAGGGTTGGAAGGGACCTTGAAGGTCTCCTAGTCCCAAGGCCCCTGCCATGGGCAGAGACACCTCCCGCTAGACGAGGTAGCTCAGGGCTTTATCCAGCCTGGCCTTGCAGGTTTCCAGGCATGGGGCATCCACCACCTTCCTGGGCAATCTGTTCTCATCACCCTCACAGCAAATATTTCTTCCATACATCTAACCTAAATTTCCCCTCTTTCAGGCTGTACCCCTCACTCCTTGTCCTGTCCCTGCAGTTCCTGATGAAGAGTCCCTCTCCGGCCCCTCAGGTGCTGGAAGGCTGCTGGGAGGCCTTCACACAACCTTGTCTTCTCCAGGGCAAACAGCCCCAACTTTGCATAGTGTTTATCTAGATTTACCTCTGTACTAATTTGGACCTAATCTCTATGTTCACCATCCAACTAAAGCACAGATTTGCAATGCAAATCCACATTTGCACTTCTCCACATTTGACTGATGTATTAATACTTGTACAGCATGGTCCCAAATATGTAATACATAATTTTCTATCCAAATATGCAGTTATGAGTTACCTTTTTATTTTCTGCAGTTGTTTGTTACGTGCTTTCAATCACAAAACAAAGAGCATCTAAACCTTTTAAAATGGCAATTGATAAAATATATTGAAAACTGTATCAACTGGCCCTCCAAACAGCCAGCAGCTTGAGCTTCTGCAGGTTTGCTGAAAAAAAGAAAAAGCTCGCTTTAGAAATTCAAAATCTGTGCTCAACAACTAGAATTGGAAGGTCATTTTTAAAATGATAGAATACACTCGGACAAAGCAAAAGAGATTAATTTTCATTTAGTGCCTGGCTAAATAACATGCTTGTCATACTTCCACTCCAGCTTGGAGTTTTATTTAGGAGGTACCAAAAATCAGGGAATCACAGAATAGTTTAGGTTGGAAGGGACCTTAAAGGTCATCTAATTCCCACCTTCCTGCCACAGGCAGGGACACATTTTATTAGACCAGATTGGTCAAAACCCTGCAACATATACTGAAACACTTCCAGGGGATCTGGCATCCACAACTACTCCCAGATCTTTAAATATCCTAAATTATACAACCAAAAAATAATTATATAACCTTAGCATGAATAATTCCCAGCGTGTTGTATTTCAGTGATATAAGCACAAGCATAAACCCCAGCTACCCTTACGTTAATGTTATCTGTATAGCATTAGGCAGGAAGTTCTCTGTTCCTTCATTAAAGGACCTCAATTCTGTCCTTTGCATGGGCACAGGGCAGTTGTACCCAAGTGTATTACATTTAACTGAATCTCTCAAATGCCTCACATTTCAAAATTTCCACTAAAAAAACCCAAACCATTTCAAAGCAGACCTTTTTTAAAGTTTTTGTGTAGCTTTAAAAGTTTTTTACTGTTCTTTCAAATAATTTCAAGAAATAATAATTTCAATTTGGTGCTTCATAAAGCAATGGTTCAAAACAAAACTGTCTTCCTCCAAAACTTGTAACCTGAGTATCCATCTAAGAATAATTTTGCAACACACATTGTATTTATATTCACAGTCCAAGAAGCAAAGCATAAAATAAACATATGTTTACGGAAAAGTTGATCGGAAATGACTAAGTATTATAGTCAAAGTGCTATGTTGGCTTATTTTTAATCTTACCATGTGCTGTGTTTAGATGATCAATTACTCAACTGACAAACAAATCTCTTCGTGGTAACTGAACATTATGAGCCTTTTGCAAGTGATGTATTTTAAGGAGGGACATTTCAGAGGAAAGGGTGGAGGTATGAAATGGATTTGTTTAAAGCTAGTGGCCAAATTCACATATAACAGGACACTACCAAGTTCAGATTTTCACAAGAGATAAATCTGGAGTAGGGATTTCAAAGTAGTTTCAAGAATTCCATCACACTGAGAATTGTTTTATTGCAGCATTTTCAGAAATATGAGTTCAGTCATTTCCTCTTCCCTTTATTCCCTCATTCTTTCTCATCTTAATTTATAGTGATGTGTTTATAATAATAACTTAGTCAGACACTGGTTAAGCACAGGAATCATCTCAAAGTGACTACAACAGTCACATGAAGACTGCCTTTCACACTTGTCCATGTCCTGGATATGGGAAGTAGAATGAAAACAGGAGGCCTCACAAACATCACAACATCCCAAAATTGACAAACCAAATTGTTTGTAATCACGGGATCTCATGAGAACTGCATAACTATTTTTCTGTTTTATTATGTTCCTGAAAAAAATTAAATCTAACCCAACCCCCCCAAATAAAATTCTTGAATTCCTGCAGTTTCTCACTAAAATCTTTCAACTCCTAACTGACTGAAAATAGTAACTTCTGATCACTTCCCTTCCTGACTTGACTTTAAAAGTGAGTAATTCTCAGGTCTATAAAGGTTTTGACAATCACACACATTCAGTAGTTCAAGGGAAGGTCTCAAACTTAAGCAGTGTTATACAAGATCTTCCTTTTAAACCAGAAGTTATGATTCTAATGACTCATGATTCCAACACATCGGTGGAAATCTTTGTGAAAATTTACAGCATAATGCTGTATGTAGTTGTACCAAGGACAACATGCAGGTGGGATATACAAATTCTGACCACTTTTATAACAGCTGTTGAAGTGCATGCAATGCAGATATAAGTAATAATTCAAAAATATTATTACCTTTTCCTCACAGTAAGAATCTATTCTATCACTTCTTCCCAGCAGCTTATGAAGTCAGGGCCAATAGAAGACTATAAAGAAAAGTCATGAAGTGGTCAAAAAGGTAAAGATCCCATATTTCAGCAGAATGAGACCAAGAGAGAAGTATATCTGTCTCTAGTCTGTCTAAATCTTCAACAGCCCCCTGAAACCCACTTTCTCAGGCATCTCTTTATTTTCATTCTCTGAAACATGAGCTGATCCCTTATCCTTCCCATCTGAAATTATGATTTTCCCTATCCAGAGTTCCAAAGTCTTCATTGATGCCTCCATGTCATTTTCTCCCCCTTCCTTTTCTCCACATCTATTTATCCAGTACTGTAAAAACTAAGCTTGCATAAACCTCAGATCAGCATATCATATGAAGCTATCAGTTCTAATAGAACTGATTGCCCTTTATTCCTGGCTAAATATTTAAACCAAATGAAAAATATCATATGTAAATATTATACAGGGATAAAGGCAGTCACAACCTGTATCTGCATGATAATCAAAATGTAACTCTTGCTTGTATTGACAGACAAGAATCAGTTTAAAACAGCATAAGAGATGTATCAATACAGCCCAGTAACACAAATTTCAAAATCAGTTGCTAAGACTAAGCTTCCAGGTAAGCAGTGACTGAATCTTGTATTATCAATTCCCAAATTGGCAACATGAAAATAAGCTTCAGTACATTTAAATGAACAAACATGCCATCTTCAGAAAGAGCTAAAGTCATATAAAGACAAAAGAAAGAGATGTAGTCATAAATACAATTCATAAATTGAAATGGACTCTGCAGATGGAACAAAAGAAAACTAGTTGTCTTTAATTAAAATTAATGTTTCTGTTGTTTGGTCAATGTATGTTAATTATTCAGATAATTACATCTTCCCTTTTATGTCACACAAGTATTTTTCTATATATCTTGTAAATATGGGTTTGATGTCAGTCATGAATGTATTTATTCTTACAGAATGTCATTCATATGATAAGGCAGAATGACAAATATCTATATAACTGCAGTTGGGATTTATGTATAGATAAGATGGGTACACTGACAGAAATTCAAGAGGGAAGAATTTCACAGACCAGTGAATAAGTTCTCTTTAAGTTTTCATTTAAGAAAAGAAGCATTATAAGTCTTCATACTGAAAAAAAAAAAAAAGCCAAACATAAGCAAGGGAAAGAATCATACACCTGCTGTGTGTTATCTGGTGAGCCAGAAGCAGCCATAGATGTGACTTGATGAACTGTTTTCCAGTCGATTTTCAGATTATATTTGAGACACATTCAGAAAACAAATAAAAATACATGGAATTTTGGTATGGATAAATACCTTATGGAAAATGTTTGCTTATATCCAATATTCTGGTAGTTACAAACACTTCCAATTTTTGTACTGAAACCTGCAGAAAAATTAACATTCACATTGGCACTTCAGAATGGGGGACTAGGTGGTGTGATGGAGATAGAGCAGAAACTACACTTCCACCAGTAACAGTGTGTGAAAGAAGTTCCTGACAAAATTTTTGTGTTCTTTTATTAGTAACATTAACTTAAACCAAGCTGGAGGGACTGATCTTATTGGCACACATTCTAAAAGTACAGTTGCCTTTGTACAGATGGGAGGGTTACATGTACAGATCCAAATGCAAGAATGACTTCTAAGTAAACCAGCAACACATGTGAAGACTCCTGATTAATTTAAGGTCTTTATTTCTATATAAAGGCAATGGCCTGACTAAAATCCACTGAAGAAACTACTTTTCTGTACTTCATTAATTCTAAGCAATTCAGCCAGCAAGACTGTGGAAAATTAAAGTCAAATTCTCTTTTCTAAATCTTAAAAAAATCATATTGATCCTACTACAGGTCCAGTGGAAAAATTGGTAAAAAACCCCATTCATAAAAGTGATGAGCAAGGCCACATTGAAATAACTGATAAAACATCACAGGACCTTCACTACCAATTTAGAACAAGCAGTACCTCAATGTGTTCTTGGTTTAACTCTTATATGCACATTTTGTATATCTATACAATCTACCTAATAGGCTGTATTTCTATTAAGTTGATTTTAATAATCTGAATTCTACTTTTTTAGCTATGAGAATCAGCACAAGGAGGGACTGTCATATTCCCAGATCATAGAAAAACCACTGCATCCTTCTTTTCTGTAAGGAAAGTTAAGGATTTAGCCAGTGATCAAATTATATATATGGCAAGTACTAAATATTTTCCTGGTATCAGGATACCTTCTACACTTGAAATTCTATTAAAAGTTCCCTGAGATAGAAGTCAGTAATTTATTAATTTTAAGACAAAAATGAAAAGTACAGAGGAATTAAGTACAAAATCTAAGGGATGTTAAGCAGTGTATAAACATGACAAATTTCTTTCTGTTTCTTTGGTATGTCAACCTGAGATCCTTGGTGTCATCTGGTAAACTTTCGTGTGCTAACACAAAATTGCTCTCCTCCAAATAATGCCAACTGAGTCAAACTATGTAGACAAAACCATGTTATCCTATGATGAATGCACCACCCTGACTGGTAAGAATGATGGGTATTGTGGCCTCTTTTTTGGAGAAAAAAGGGAACAGTTTAAAACTTGTGGCTTATATATCTTTATAATCTCACAGTTGCACAACACCAGTGATGACATTATAGGCCTTACCTAAACTACAACTACTGTCTTAATAAAGGTGTTGTATTTCATAAGACATGAATTATCCTCTGTAGTCCACTTAACATAATGGACATTCCCTTGCTTATGTAAGGAAATATTTAAGACTAAGCATTAGTAAGCATGAAAGATATTTCCATCTTTCTGCAATGAGATTCAGTGATTGTACAGAAATCAAAGTAAGAAGTTAAGCTTTTTAACTACTATTGACAGTGCCTATTCCCTCATTCCACCAGGAAGATATTTAGCCAGACACATATCTAATTTCAATGAAACTAGGTGAGTCTGGCCCATCATACCACAGTACAAACACACACACACACGCATATATATCTATATCTATCTATATATATATATATATAAACTATATTTTCTAAAACAACTTTGTTTTTAAAATACATTAATACTAAACAGATGCTAGTTTTCTACATTAAAATGAATGGGAATATTTGTTAACTATTCATAACTCAGTTACTAGTATTTTATAGACATCTTAAAGGAATTGGGGACACATTCTTTCTCATCACCAGTGGGCGCATAATATAACTCAAGAGCATGAGATGAAACCAAGTCAGAAACATGCATGAAAGGCAATACTGGACTTGTTCTCAAGGGTTTTTTTTAAAAGATGCTATGCAAAATAAGATGTCTGTTTTAATAGGTTTTCTGCCTTTCCAACTATAAGACAGTTCACTTTAAATGATTATTACAATTTCTCAAATCCTTACAGCAATAAAAATTAAGCCAAACAGAAAAAATTAATTTAAATATTCCTCTCCCTTTAGACATAATTAAAATCGACATTTTTTTGCAAAGAAATGTTAGATTATTAAAGAACTTATGCTCTTTTTACTCTAAGACTGCTGATGTTTTAGAAACTGAAATAGAAGTTTATTCTCTTTCCCCGCGTGACTCATGATCTTGTCGATCATGACAGAAGAGACTAAAAATACAATGCATTGCTGCATGCGGGGTCTGTAAATCCCAGGAAAGAGGCGGCTTTAGACATTCACACAGCGAGACTGGCGACCGAGCGCTGCCGAGTGTGTCAGCCAGCGGCTGGAGAGCGGACACTCTGTGCCGCTGCTCCGAGGACAGGAAGCATTGAGAGTTTCTGCGGCGGTGCTTGGCCCGAGATAATTCCATTGTATGGGGCGGCTGGGCGGCCTCTCCCAGCGCTGGGAGCCCGGGGCTGGCGTCTGGCTGCCTGGCCCCCGGCCAGCCCGGGGCTGGCTCTGCGGGGAGGGCGGCCGCTCCTCCGGCAGCTCCGCGCACAGCCCGGCCACACCTCACCTTCCAAAGGAAATCTGGCCAGAGCTCCAGACTTTATGACTTCTTCTTTACGAGTCCCTTTTTTTTTTTTTTTTTCTTTTTTTTCTTTTCACTTTGCCGCGGCGTTCGCGCTGCGCTCTCAGGGAACTATTTAAAGTCGCAAGCAATAAATGAGCTGATGACAGGATAATTGGGCAAAGTCATACTTTGATACCCCAAAACGCACATTACGTTCCTCTCACTTTTTAAACAGTGGCAAATTACTGTCACCTCCACCCATCATACAGAAGAAAAGATTCCACAGGCAAGTTCTAAAATCTTCTTAATTTTTATCCCCTTTAATTCTACCAGATTTAAGATATATGTTCTGTTTAAAACAGACATTGTTCTTAACACACAAAGGAGTTCAAGGATGTGGCATCAGTGTGTTCCCACCCATCATTTGCTCTGATGGTGTTGGATTCTCTGAAAAAACATCCAAATCCCAGAGCAAGTTTTGTGTTGGGTACATTTTTAAATTATGCATTTCAGTAGTGGTAAATCAAAGATATTAAAAGTTTAACAAAACATTTCCCTGTGCAAAACCTATGTGAAAAAAACCTCACCAATCAGAAAATATACTACAGCACAACCAAAATCTGCTACCTTTGCTCCAGAGAAGCCTCATTTTACAGCCCAGGCAGCTTCCCCAAGAACACACCTCTTATACCTTCTAAGATACTTTTAGGCATATACATAAATGCTCATCATACTGGATTCAAGTATGTCCTTAAGTGTTCTTTTGAAAGGGTAGAAAAATAGAACAACAGTAGGTACAGCTAAATAGTAAAAATACCAATATTTTCATTTTCAAGAATATGAGATATTTATTAAAATCAATGGAAATTAGTGTAAGAATAGGAGCATATTTCTATATCAGCAATAAATATATATATTCTTGTTTTTACATTAGCACTAAATAATTTCTCAGACACTATGCAATGCTTCTTCACAGCTTCATTTTATGATAAAATAGCAAGTATTTCACAGATAAATTACATTCCTGTATTTATTTTATACAAATATCACAAAAGTCTATCATTAAATAATAAAAATTTAATTGGTATAGCAGTAATATTTGATAGAGCAATAATTCTGAGTAGCAACATAACTTGAGTTTATTTTATTTTTGTAACTTTTTTTTTATGCCCTTAGTAAGTAAAAGCACTATAGCAGCTTCTAAGCACTAAGGCTTCAGCTCCTAAAGAGCATATGCAGAGGTGGTTTTATATTTAAAGCTCAATGCTTAATATGAATCCACAGAAAAGCTGTGTTGAGTATGACCTTGTCCACAAGGGATATAATGCATATATTGTGAAATATTAAAAGCCCCAAAATTCAAACTGTTATGACTGAGTTCAATGACAATTCATATTCTGAGAGAGATCTCAAAAATATACCATATCACTAGGTTTACATTTAATGTCTAAAAAATAGGGGGTTTACTTGTCTTTAATTTTGAACTTCTAGGATTGTTATTTTCAAGCTTCTCTTTAATCAAGAAAGTGTGAAGAATACTTTAGTGTCACACCATATTTTTTAAGTCACGTGGTATTCAGAAAGGAAAGGCTTCAAAGAAAATCAAAATAGCAACTTATTTAAAGATTGGTTTGATTAAAACAGTTTAGATATATTCTAAAATAATATAATATCAATTAAATTATCTCAAGTTTCTCAGCCAAGCCGCTACAGTCATCAAAAAGCGACCAATTTTAAAAGAGGTAAAATCATAAATAAATTATTTTATTGCATGTGTCAGCATATTAAAATACTCAGAGTGATATATCAACATTTAAAAAGAAAAAGAGTAATTCTGGGTGACAACCTCACAATTCCTTAACGCAGTATGTTTGGAGCCCATTGCTCAATGAATACAAAAAAGCCATTGCTTATTTTGAACAATTGAGAAACAGAAGCTAGCACACAGGTTTCTGTTGATTCCTATGAACGCTGTAGTAGAGATGAAATCCCAAAGGGTTAACCTCTTCCCTGTGGCACCTATTGTTTTTATGCGGTGACAATATATGAAAGCTGGTGGCAGCCTGGAGGTGACCCCACAGTAACCCGCCTGCGTGCACTCCTCTTGTCTCCTTTGCACCGATCCAGCTGGCTGTCCCAAGATCCAGTAAATATTTGCACGCACAGCGTAAGGTAGTGGCACTTTCCGCGGAGCTGGTACCGAGAGACAACATCTCAGCTCTGAGTCAACAGCGAAAAGCAAACAGTGGCTGCTAGTGGGGAGCATCAGCTCTCCTGCCACAGTCAGCTCTCAGGTACCCATGACCGTGACCTACACTCTTTATCACGCTTTGATCAGCATTGTGAAAGCAGACACTACGGTGCTGGCTGCCCGTGGGGTAGCCTTGCAGGCTCGCTGGTCCTGAAGGAATCTCGCCGGTCTCCTCTCTGGGCTCCTGCCTTTAAGCAGGCACGACAGAAATGACATGATGGACCACGATATGTCTATGTACCTATGTAACTGCTGATCCCAAAAACAGGTGCTAACTAAAATTCAGCCTGCAATACAAGGAAAACCTCGACAGTGGCACTCATGCTACTGTTGAAGGCAGGAGTCTGAGGAATTAGGCAGCAAGGGGCACTGTAAGCTTAGGCACTGAACAGATTAAAATGCAGTCAAATGTAATGAGTCACCTGAATTCAGCATTATACCACATTGATGTATTTTTCTGCCCAGCAACAATAGTGGTAGTGCTTTCTCTAACAGCTCAGGCTCCTGCTCTGCCTTACAGCTCTAAGACCCATTCTAAACAAACGCAGAATAACTTGTGTTTCAGCAAATTGCATGTGACTCAAATAGTAAGAATTATTTTGCCAAAGGGAGGTAGCTCTGCACAAGAACTTAAGTAAGATAGGGGCTTTGTAGAGTCAAGATACTTTCTAATTCATCTAAAACTAGGAAGAATTAAAGCCAGGTCTTGTAATTATCTTAGTAACAAATTAATGAGTGTATTACCCTTGTTAGCTTTTCTGCAACCTTCTGCAGAAAGAACTTTGGGCTGTGGTTTCATATTTATCTATTCTTACACTACTTTTCACCAAGGATCTGCTTTGTTGAATATCTTAATATCAGTGTTTTAAAACTGTTAGTCTTTATTTGAAATAAAAGTTAAAGGAAAATGAAGAGGGAGATAATAAAATATTATCCTTTTCCTTGATGTGAAATGAAGATTTTCATATTTTGACAGATATCAGAACTTAGCCCAGGCTAAATGCAAAGGTGTTTTGGAAAATTTTTGATCGCTTCTGAAGCAACTCCAAAAAGCCATTTTTCTTCAATCCATTGTATAGTACCAATGATGATGCAGACTCTATTTATATGTAAATTAAAATACGGACAGATTCTGTTCTGTTGCCTTCTACAGAATTTACTAAGAGTATCTTTCCAAAACTTGCAGAAAGAAAATTAAAAATTCTTTGCAACAGAGGAAGGCTGGAATAGTGAAAGAAGGAAGATTTTTTAATAAAAAGGAGTCACAGTCAAGTGACAGAAGAGGTGTAAAAATAAATGTTTGTCATGAGCTCAAGAAGGATTAGAACAGTAAGTTAGTTGGAATTCTTTCATCTCTGCCCTTTCACCCAGAGAAGCCTAAGTTAGAGCATCACAGGGTTTCAGGTGTGATAGCTTAAGTGATAATTTTAGACCAAAGTGGTTGGCAAGGAATTTTGTGATCAATGTCTTGCAGTGGTTGGTGGATTTGAGACTGTAGTGAAGTAACACACTACAGAGCAGAAATCAATATTCAGACCTGCAGGTAACAAAGATCACATGGCACTTGGAACACAAAGCCCCACAGAGCATGTCAGAATGGGGTCAGAGCAAAGCTGGGAACTGAAGCTTCAGTATGTTTTGTAATTACAAACAAGAGACAGTTTGTAAAATGAATTATGAAAATATTTCTCAAACTGTTTTTAGCTGGACACCAGCATCCCAACTGTATCTTCCTTTGCACGTTCTTAGGGTTTTCATGGGTTTCCTCCTCTTGTCAGCATTCTTCTGCTCCTCCATCAGCCCAGTCCCTCTGCTGTATTCTCATCCATCCACACATACTTCAGTAGTGATCTATGCCACATATTTTCCTGTAGTACCACTGCCTCTTCCACATCTGCCCAGTAGCAGGTTCAGCCACATCAGCAGAAAGCCCAAGCTGCTAAGCCCTCTTGTGGACTGATATGATGGGAGCAAGGAGAGCAAGGTAAATGGAAAAATTATTAACTTTCCATATGTGGGTAAAATGAGGAAATTTGACAGCATTGGCTTTACTTTTTTAGTATTTTGGTTCAAAATTCAGTATCATGTTGTCAGAAATAAGCGCAAAGTTATAGCAACCTTAACAGCTGCACAAGATCAAATATACCTAAGAAAAGGCTGGTCTTAAGTTGACTGAATAGCAGCAAAAGCCACCCTGGAGTCCTGGATCATGACACTGCCTTTCCCCTGCCTTTGAACCTCACATAAGGGAGGACATGAAGGGAAGAACCTGGAAATACATTGGTTTGTAGTACAGTGGTAGAGGAAAAAGCAGTTCTGCATTGTACTTGGTCATCTTTGTGTCCCTGTGGTGGATAACTGGAACTGAGCAGTTCTAGGTACAGGGAAATTCTGAGTGCCAGTGCATGGAGTGGGGCTTGCAGGTTGACTGTGCCTCCCAAAAAGGCTGTACCTGGAAAAAGGAACCCATAGTACCATGAAAGAGGCAGTCGTGCTGATTCACTAAAACAGAGGACATGCTAAATATATAGAACAGAAATTATATATAAATATATAAACAGAAATTCATCCCTATCACTTTTGGAAGGGATGATATTTTTTAGTGAAAAGTTGTTCTATTTGACAAAAGTCAAAACAATAGCACAAAAGCTTAACAAGATAAGTGAAACAAGGGGAAGAAAATGTATTTTCAAATGAAGCAAGGTGGCAAGAATGCAAATCTAGGTGATGAAAAAATATTTGGATGTCTAAAGGCAAAATGAACCACTTAGAGGATGCATATTTCTTGCTTCCTATGATTCTGTGATATACAGACCATATCTTTGCTTAGTGTAAACTGAAATAAGCAATATCAAAGTTGTAGCAGATGATGATTTCATTCCATGTGCACTCTATATTTTTATATCTGGTGTGTGTCCAGCTCTATAGGAGCCCTACCAAGGCACAACCTACTGCATAACTACTAACTTTCAAATACCTTATCTGCACAAAGGAGTCAGGCAAGGGGGAGGCTGACTCACATTTTTGCTGATAGACATTGCAGCATTACAATGTAAGGAAATAAAGTAATGCAGGTTTAACAGAAATAGTTTCAGAGGCACTACTCCGAGTTTTCTATTGCTTTAAACAGCACTTATAACATGGCAGTGACAATTTATTCTTCTTGTACACTAAATGGAATAAAAGGATTCCAGGGGTAACTATTTCTTTTTAAACACATTGTTTTTCACACTTAGAATTATATGCATTAATTAACTTTCCAGATATAAACTGAATACCATCGTTTAAAATTGTTTTCAATTTCAATTTGGCTCATTAGGCAACAACAAAAAAAAGAATAGATTGCTGATACATATGAATTAACACTCATTTTGCAGTCTATGAACAGGTCACAGCTTAATACAGTACATGCCTAGAAACTGTATTTTCAGATAAAATTGCCCCATGGAGACCACTTGCAGCATATTTAATGCTTTGGTTATGGATAATATTTTGTTTGATTTTATGAAACAAGTTATGGCTATCAGTTTTTCATATTCAGATATTTTTCCTACTTCAGAGGATCTGCTTGTGCAGGATGGAGCATACTGGTGACAAAACCATTTTCTAAAATGTTTGAAATTCTGTTCAAGTATTTGTTGTTCTGTGCAAGTATTTGATTGGGAGTAACAGCTACATATTTGAATAAATAGAACCGTCTTAGGACTTCGGAAAATTTCAAAATACATCTACAAAGCCTCTATTCTATCCTGCTTATATCTTCACAGTTTCCAAATGTGCTGTATCATAGCATTGAGGTTCCTGATTAAACATAACCTGTCATGCAGTAACACTACCATTAATTTAATTTAAATTTCTTAAACCACAGAAGCAGTGAAGACAGGCCACCAGCAAGAAAGCTGCTTTAGGAAAGTCTTGCTAAGATTTGATTCCACCGAGCTTAGAAAACAAGAGTTACTAAATCATCCCTTGTCTAAACTATTACTCTGTTACCACCCTCTGTACTACTGTGCCAAGGAAGGTTGAAGGCTGATGTATTTCAGCTGAACCAGAGAGATGAAGCTAGAAGAGGATGGTTGCTGCAATGAGACATTAAACCAAACTTTTTCTTTGTTCATCAAGTTAAAATAGAAATTAAAAGCCTTTTCAGAAAGACCCAAATAAAACCTCCATATTTTTACATGAGTTCTCTACTAGAGCACTTGTCCTCCAAGCTGGGAGAGTAGGACAGAGGAAAGATAAGCTCAACCAATTTGTCTAATGTAATCAGCAAGAAAGACTTGTTTTGTGCTGGGGATCAACAAAGATTTTATGATTTTTAAATTTCCCAAAATTTGGGATCTTATGCATACTCTCTTTACTATTTTCATGTCTTTTATAACTGAGCATCATCACAACCAGCTCCCTGGCATAGCTGTAGTGGACCCTTTGCTTCTAAATTTAAGACCTGGCATTGTAAATGTTTTATTCTTAAAAGTACTTCTCTTCCGGAAGTTTTGTTTTGAAATCTTCTCACCAAAAATATCTTATTGATTTCACTGACCTCCTGGAGTTTATTTTTAACTTTCACATATCTGCCCGTATTTTTTTCAGGACATGCTCTCAGATCTGGTGAATTTTGAAAGTATTTTGTCACCAGTGGCATCTCTAGTACAGGGTGAATCTTCTAATAGAATATTTATGATTTTTTTTCTGTATGTGTTATCTCTAGTTAATTTCTAGTTAAAAGGCACAAACCTCTAATTTCTTAGTATCAGCTACATAATCTTCCCTCCCAATTTGTTCTAAGTAAGGACATAAGTTTATTTAGAAAAGATTCCCATTTTGAAGAAATAGGCACATGGTCCTATATTCACTCACTATTTTCATATTCACTCTTTAGAGGAGGTGCTGCTCTGTCTAGGCAAGGAAATTTATGGTAGCATTACCCCTACTTGTTTGCACAGTCCTCCACCAGTAGCAACCTGTGCTAATTTTTTGCACAGGTATATACACAAATTTTGGCACGTACTTAATATAAGCAAGCCTGGTCTTGCATTCTCAGCACAGGCAAGTCTCCAGCAAATCAGTGAACTGGCAATTTGCTCAGCTCAAAAAAATGCACGGTTTCATTACATTCTTACTTTAACACACACAGAAAGAAGAACAGAAAATCCTCACTTAAAGTTTACTTCTTACAATGCAGCTGAATAGACAGCTTGATGTGTCATACAGTTCTATCAGGAACCCTCTCAACAATTTTAAGAAATGCCACCACAGATCCAAAGTCACAAGGCTACAAAAACATATTTTCAGTTTTACAACAGAACTGTACGAGGGACACTGAAAGCAATTTTCCCTAGACTTCACAAATTTCTATCAAACAACTGCAGAATGAAGACAGAAAATCAACAACCACCACCCCAAAAAAAATCTCTTCAGTCTTCTCATACCAAAGTGAGCATGCTGACATTTTCATGTGGTTGACTAACTTTTCTTTATGGCCACCATAAATTCAACTTGTTATAATTACTGTCAATAAAATTAATGAAATTACAGGCTGCTCAACAAAAGGAATATCAATCTGTAGCATTTTATTAGGTCAGTAAGACCTTCATTTATCACTGGTACATTTTGTGTAAGGCAGGGATTTGGCTCTTGATTTGTAGCTGTTGTAATTTCTTAAAGTCACATTCCAGGATCTTAGAAACATCTCATATATTGATTCTGCTTGCTTGATCAAGAAAGAAGTTTTAAAAATAAACAGAACTTCTAAAACATTTTCTAAAGACTAAGAATAACTTCAGTCCTGAGCCAAATGCAAAATTTATTGCAGTTTAAAAAACAAAATGCAGGAAATTTTCAGTAACTGCCAATTTGAAAAAGTATGTTAAATACAACCCCCCCTAAAAGGGGTTGTAAAGTTCTCCACTTTGGGACAGTAGGCATAAAAAAGTCCTCTCTAGTTTCCTGTTTGCTATAAAACAATAAGGAGAACACCACCCTTTTTTTCATTTGTGATATAATATTTTCTTTTTTGTAATTAAACTGAAGTAGCACAAAGACATTTCCAGTATTAAAAAAAAAACATAAACAACACATTCAAAACAGAGAGCAACAGAAATGTGTTTTATCTTCTTGTGTTACATGAATAAAAATGTTCTCAGTGATTTCATGTTCAACTAATAAATGAATTGCTTTACAGGTACTTTGACTGGATGGTGCTCTGGTGTCAGAGTTTAATTCTTGAGCCCCAGACAACAAAGACAATAGGAAACATACTGGAATTTATCTTTTGAAGTGTTATGTCATTTTACTTTCAAAGCAATCTAAGTTATTTCACAACCTGACTTCCATTTTCAGCCATGTCCTGTGCAGCGAAGAATTCAAACTTCACTGAAAGTCACTGTGAATTAAAGCTCATGCTATGTGAAACTACAAACATTACTCTAAAAAAATAAAACAAAACTGGATAAACCCCAACAAAATGAAGCAAACAAATAGGTAGACAGGCTTTACTTTTTAGTCAGACTTAAAAAATTATTAATTTATTTTTTAGCATCTTCTCACCTTGTTTTAGTAAAAAAAACAATTTTGGCAGGTTATGTCTAATGACCACAAGTTTCTATCAGCATTCTGGGCTCTCAGTGAGACAATCAGTTGCTGTTCATTGGAACAATGAAGGTGGAATAAATTCTATTTGGGTTTTTTTTAGTGCTGCAGCTTCTAGCCATCAGGGGAGTCATAGTGTTTAAAAGCATTTTTCATAACACCACTCTACGAAGCTGAAGTCTAATATGTACCATCAAAAATCTATGCTAAAAATCTAGATACACAAGTTATTAAGTCATTTAGGCACTGAAAAATGAGATGTGTATTCCTCTTTGGATGGGTTTGAAGAGAAGAGATTGGGCTAGAACTCTGTCATTCAATTGGATGATATCTTATTTGTGCAGATACAAAAGATCTACTACATATACTCATCTCCACAGACTGGCAGTAAAAATCTATCCTTTATGGCTAGAAAACATGAGCCCTACTATTTACTCATTTTTGTGACATTAACCCACAACAAGAAATTATTTATGTCTACTTTCTGTTGTGCATCTTTTGCTAAGGTGATGAGCCTGATCTTCTCCAGGGTTAGAAAACAATTATGTTTCCTCACTTAGCTACACTGGACACAGTCTTCAAGTACTAATTCAGTTATTAATAGTTCTTTTTCAGACCAGTCACAAACACAATGAAGATTAAGAAGGCAGGACAGATAAGATAGGGACTTCACACTGAATTTTGTGGGGTTGACATTGCAAGCATTTCTTTCAGTAATCAACTGGAATAAGGTGCTTATTTCTATAGCGTTCTCATGTTTCCCAGGTTAACTTACAGAAGTCAGGCAACTGCAAACATTAAAGAATCTCCTAACCTAGCTGTATGCAAAATTACCTTCTTTAGGACTGTTACCCTATGAGGTGTAAATGAGGAAAGTTTACAATACATCAAGGTTCTTTGAGTGCCATTAGATCTGTTTCCATTTAGGAAATATTCCCATATTGATAAATTCCTTTCTTTACAGTGTTTTGTTTTGTTTAGTTTTGTTTTGTTTTTTCCCTGCTTAGCATTCATTAGTCAAATCTCAATAAAGAGCAACTTGAACCGGTACCATAGGAATTAACTTCAAGCAAAGTTATGAGAACAGTGTAAGAGAAAGCAAATCTGATCTGCAAAAAACATCTCTCCAAGCTCTACGGAACTGATTCGGGACTGCCAGTGTCTGCCTAACCACAGCAGCAGTCATGACCACAGCTGTCACAGTAATCAGTGTTTCATAAAAGAAATATTTCAAAACTGATTTAGACATACAGGAGCAACACTTTTTCAGGCAGTAAAAATAGAAAGGTTAATGTATTAGAGTAAAAGATATGATTTTGTACCTTGAAAAACACTTATCTGAACAAATAATCACAGATGATCCTCATGTGAGGACAGGAGGACCCATGAAAAAGAAAAGTAACTTCTCTCATGATTGTTTGCCTCTCAAATAGAGAAAGCAAGACCATCCTTCACTTCTGGTTTTGGAGTACTCTCAGCACAGCCTCACTGAGAAAATGTTAGAATTAGTCTTTTGTTTTGTTTTTTTCTTTTTAATATGTTCCTCAATACTTATTCCAGGTGAAACACAATTTAAGGCACTAAAAAAAACCATCTTGGGAGAGTTTATCAAGCAAGGTCACATTAAAGAGTGCTAGGTTATGTCCTCAGATAATTATTTAATTTAGAACAATAAGGCTGTGTTTGGAAATTATACCTGTCACTTTAAAATATGCCTCCTCCTGCTTTAACACTGATTTATGGCACAAGACCCAGTTTCAATGTAATGTCAAAATGAAAACAGTGTTTTTTAAACAACAGGTCAACTGAACCTGAGTGATTTTAGTGAAATGTGGTTATTTGTACTTATCATCAAAATTTGTTGGGTTTAGATATCTATTGTTAAAGAGAAAACAAAGCTCTTGTGGTTTTTTCTTTGATGAGGGAAGAATATTTGATGTGAAAATCACTTTCCAGTACAGTAGGAAAAAAATCTGAAAAACAGTGAAATCATGTGGGATTTAATTTTATAATTATCTCTAGTCATAAGAAAGCAGCACTTTGTAGACCCGATGAGACACCAAATGAGAGAAATAACACAGATACAAACCAAAGAAATTTTATTCCAAAAATTTTACACTCTAGTAGGTCAAAATTGCTTTATAGAAAGACAATTTTAATTCACCTTTTGTTTTCACCCAGGACTCTTGTGTGAACCCCATAATGCAGCTGTTTTGCTCATCACTCCTATAGATTTGAAAGTTCACAAATATTTTGACTTTTATTGCAAAATACGGTTTCACAGTTTTCCTGCAAATAGTATTGAAGAATACTGGGGACAGATGAAGTGTATCTTGAACATTAAATCTCTTTCTTTTCACCATTTACAGAAAATACAGTTGTTACCAAAGTTCAGGTTTTTCTGTGCCGCGAACATTTGTTATCTAACACAGATATGGGTGGTATGCCATTTTCTGTGAACTCTTGTTCTGTAGAATTCTGCTCTGAGTTGCTGAAGTTGGTTCAGTAAAGGATCAGACTGAGGAGGGAATGAGGTCTGAGTTGAGCAGAAGAAGATTCCTAACCTTTATTTTTACCTTAATTATGCTATAAATGTTAGGCTTATAGAAGAGGACAAATTATTCACAATTGTTACGCCTGAAATAGGTATCCTTAACTAATTTTGTTACTTTAGCAGGGCCATTCAGAGGATAAGTCTGTGTTACCACAGCACTTCATTAACAGACTCAAAATGTTAAGCAGCCTCAAGTAGGGAAGAGACAAGGATTATATTCCTGCAGGATTAAAATGTCACCTTTCTATAAGTTACCTGATAAGCAATGGATGCTCCAACCAAAACAAAATACTCCCAAGCTATTATCTTTTAGTAGCTAGTAAGATGTTATGCGTTTTCAATACTCTATATATTATAGAATTTGTATCAGATGGACGTTATAAACAGAAATTTTAGTTGAATAAAAATTTTACTCTTGGAAGATATAATGCCAAATCAGTTTTATATAGAAAATCCATAACTGAAACCAGGAGGTTTATAGCATTGGATTGGGGTAAAAGTATAAACTCATGTTATTTTTTTTTACTGGCAGAAACCTGCTGTGGGAAAAAATAATATTTCTCAACCCAACTGTTTAAATTAGGGCAAGGGCAGGCAAAATAGTCTGTGCTGAGATGTCACATCTACTGTACATCCCCTGGCAAGCAGGCCCCAATATTCTAGACAACACATAAACAAGTGTCTTTTCACAGAGGGACAGAATGGCTCCAGTCCCAAATCGCAGCTTCCAATAACAAAGCAGGGAAGTGAAAACTCCAGTTTATTTACAAAACGTACGTGCCACAAATGACAGAGATAAAAGTCTTTCCGAGAAGAGATTCAAGGAACATCTTGACTTGCAGCCTTACAGTGCTCCCTTTGAAATACATTAGAAGCGGAGATATACGTGTGTCACAAACCAGCTGAGAAAATATGGCACAAGGTGATTTGGAACCTTATAAAAAATAAGTAGTATAATAAGAAAAATTAAATTTAAAAAGAAAATTAATTTTAAAAAATTAAATCTTTCTTGAGAAAGTGAAAGCTGCTACAGGGGCTACAATTTCAGCTTTTGATAAAAGCAATACAAAGGTTTTTCTCAGCTCTACAGTTTATGGGTCAACTGCAATGACAACATAGAAGTCCGGAGGAAGAAGGAGTTTGCAACAGAAAGGAAAATGCGACAGAGGAGAGTGAAAGGAAGAAATTAGATGGTCCTGCTTATTTTTCCATGTTCTAAAAATTTTAGTGCAATTTTGCCATCCTGTTAATTCCTTTTCATCCCTTGTTAGCACATAAATGTCATAGATTTAATTTTTCATTGGTATTTTTGTCTAGAAGTGCATCATATCTAAATCAGAAAAATGTACCATGTGGTTTACAGGTGTTCAAACCTGATTACCCTACTTTCTAGCTCTATGATCCATGAGAAAATTTAGGCTAAGAACATTTTTGTTGTGAAATCTGTTCTTCATGTTTTCCTGATAGAAGAAGTAGAACATGCATGAAGTTACCAAAAGTTCTGGAGCCTTTCAGAGCATTCACCTGCACCATGAGAGTCAGATCCCATATCAATTAAATACCTACAGAGAGCTGGGACTTGCAGGAGCCTCTCAGTGACCCAGCTGCTGGAGGGTGCTGAGGGTGGAAGGAGGGACCAGCCATGCCAGAGAAGTACTGCTAGGCATCAAGATACAAGTTAGGCACACAAAAATTTGGCACCCAGCCCCCCTTTTTATAAATATTTAAATGTAGGAATAAAACCCCACCAGCAATAGAAATTACTGATATTTTTCCTGCAATTAAAAAAAAGAGACATAAAGTTTATTTAATTTCACACTTGCCTTTCAGTTAACAAAGGCACAACTTAGCATAAATCCTTTTGGATATGATGCACAATGTGTTACCTTATTTTTGGACAACCGCACAATGGCTGCAGCTGTTTTATAGGAAACTATGTTTGAAAAAGCTAATTATATTTCAAGTATTCCAAGGGAAGTGGCCAGAAGAGAGGATAAATGGCAAGGATATTCATCAGGCACTGGCAGGAGCACAGGCATGTTGTGATTGAGGTTTTAACACTTTTCAGAAGCCTGCTGCCTGAGATAGTTTTGCTATTACGTACTCGCTCATCTATTTCCCTTTGGTGTTTATGTTGGAAAGATGGCACGTTATTTTGAAAGAAATGAAGAAAAAAAGAAGCTTGCAGAGGAAACTGTAGCAACTAGTCCTGATATGGAGTAGTTTAACACTGAAACATACAAGCAAAACACACAAGTCAATTGTTAAAAAAAAAAAGAATGTACAATACTAATGGTTTCATGCTTTCAGAGTGGATTGTGTATTATTATTTTCCTGAAGTCAGTGTGAGTCTTCCCTTTGGCTCTAACAGACCCTGAATTAGATCTTCCTGGTTGTTTCGGGAGGATGAAATTTGCTTTGCTTTGCTTTGTAAGGAGGACAAATTATTCCTTTCAGACCAGAGGCAAGGTCTGCTCACCACTGTAGACACAGATGTGGGCATTACCTCTACTGGCATTTCCTTCCTCTTTCCATTTGTGCTGTGGCTCCGTGTATTTCTTCTGATTCGGACAATTGCTTTGGTCGTCACTCAACTGGAGAAGTAAAAAGAGCATTGGAATTTTTGTGACGCTGCATGGCACCCAGGACAAGGCAGGGTCTGATTCCAAACAGTGAAATACAAAACAGTGTATTTTTCATCAGACAAGAATCTGTTGGTTCTTTTGTCATCCCAACGTCTTGAAGGAAGTATAATTAGAAAAAACCCAGCAAAACGAAAAACAAGCAAACAAAAACTTGGTGGCTGTGAGTTTTTTAAATAAACAGAATCTTACTAAAACCTCTACCCGTGTTTCATATATTAAAGAACTGAGAAAACGAATAAAATCACAATTCCTTTTTCTTTTAGTCATAGAAAATTTAACAAAAAGGAAGATTAAAATATTTGTATCTGCAGAAACTGCTGTCACTTTAGAAGAAAAGCAAAGAACTCTGTCTTGTATCCTCTTTCTGGATCAACTAAATTTCCATAACCTGACAGGATTTCCCCACTGACTATCAAAATCTTTGGCCAACACCTTTTTTCAAACAGTGTAGTAGTAAAGTTGCTAACAAACAGGTTGACTTCTAATGTACATGATTTAAAAAATAAAGGAACAAAACAAAGCACTGATGTCTTCAATTAATGAAGATGAATTGGGGCAAATTGTTTCAATCCTCATGGGCTGTGCACAGAGACACAGGGTAGATGAAGACATACTAATATAAGGAAGATTTATGGTGAACATAAAGTCTCTGAAAGCATCTGAAATCTTGTTTGTATTGGTGCAGTTCACATTGGATACTATTCCCACTCCTATCTAGGACAACAGTCGTGATACAACACTAACAACAGCTTGACCACAAGCAGGGATGTAACCCCAAATATTACAAGCCTGGGGCACCCACTACCTACTTTTAAGACCACAGCCTTACAGATAAATGCACTCTTTAGGTAAAAGATACAGTTAAGAAAAACATTTATCTGTTGTACTACCTTGTAATACCTTGGAAATATGACAACATATGTCTTTTTGTGCTAGGTTCTAAATACTTGTCACCACTACATGTAAAAGAGTTCAAAAGAAGGCAGAGGACAAAGGCTATCCAATTCTCATAGGATCCAAAAAAGACCACAAGCTCACTTGGATTACAGCTGTAGTGATTTTCCCAGAAAATGCTGTGCTTCAGCTGAAAGTAAAAAAGGGAAATGACACAGATGCATGAACTCCTGCAGTAAAAGACAGGGAAAAGTCCCTGTACTGGAAGATACTCCAGTGTAATAAATAGTTCCTGGAAGAAACCAAGATCAGCAAGCTAAATGCTTTTCAGCTACTCACAACACTATTCTATAAATTTAAACTTGAGAGGTCCAAAGGAGATCTCATGGCCATTACTGCTTCTTCACTGACTCGAAACTAGCAGCTTTCTTAAACTGGTACATGTGAGTCAAAAATCAGATTTGAAAGCAATTGTCCTTGCCCAAAGCTGAAAATAAGTTTGACTGTAAAACAAATGTAATTATGTCTCTGCAGGAAGGAACACATCCAGAACGATCATGAAGTTGGTTGTAATCAATGACCTTTTCCGAAATACCTTGAACTCTGTCTTTTGTTGATGGGACTTTCTAAAAGTATACTGGGAGCCATAGGTTTCTGGCTTGCACCCATTTTAAACATTGCTTATCGCGCAGTGCTACAATTTGTTATCAGATGACCCTGTGCTCATATACAAACACAACCACTATCAGGCACAGACAGACTATAATCTGGCAATAACTTTAAAAAACAGAAACAAACACAATGTGTGGGGAATATTAATAAACCCATGGAATTCTGGCACAGCATTATTAGACTACTACTAAGTATCTGGAGGGAAGTACAGTAAGACATGATAAAAATCCACATTAATTTCAATCCTATTCCCTATGACATAAACTGTCCTAAATAGCTACTGTCACATGAAGTGCTCTCTTTAGAACAGTTCAAAATCCTCTAGCCTTATCTAGCTTTTGCAAATGTGATGATTACCTTGCTTTATAAGTTTCTATTGTGTCCAATGAGTTAATACACAGACATTTGTACAAAACTGGTCTTTTAAGTGTAAACATTATTCTAGCTTTGGGAGAAAGGTCATACAAGAAAGACTCTCCCTTTAGCAGATGCCATACTAGCATATATTAGAGAATAAAATTATACCATTTCAGAATACTTCAGTACTTGTAAGAGTAGTCAGATTTTTTAAAAGCACTCCCGTATGCAAAAGAGTCTAATTTTAGCAACTGCCAGCAACTACCATGGTTCATAATGTAGTTTAGGTTGACAATCCCTTATAATATTTCCTCCTCAAATATGACACTTCATTATACTAACTTTCAACAGAAAATCAGCAAATCACTGTCTGTTTACTCCAAAATGGGGATTATTTCCCTGTGTCATGAGAATTTAAAGAAAATAGAATCCAGGAATGACTATGCAGCTATCAGATACTTTAGTGATGGGTACTACATAATTAGCTGAATAGAAAAGGATAGAGAATCTAATTGCATATTTCTTTTGTCAGATTAATTTTTTGCAGACTATGGTGGCTTTTTGTTAATTAAAAAGATTGCCTGTATCAAAAAGACACATTTATGATATTTATTGAAAGCTGCACATGACTTTTTGAGGGCCCTGACATGCAAAATAAAAGGCAATAAGGTTCAAATTTAAGCTTAGGTAGAAATGGGTTTTTGTTTGGTTTTAACGTTTTTTTTGGTGGAGAACAACATATCTGCCCAGATACAAATTCATCTTGCTTGGCCAGTGCATGTATAGTCTTAAATTCCTCATTTTACATCCCTTTCCATCAATTCATCTGGGACAAACCAGGAGGCAGACCAACCACACAGTTTCTCTTATGCAGTACCCAACCTTGGGATCCAGAGGTCAGAACACAACCTCAGCCTAAAACTCACAACTGGAATATAGAGCAGGGCACAGGGACAGATGTGCCCAACATCAAGCCTCAGCAGACAGTTCAAATATTTTCTCTTTATATGAACCTCTAGATTGTTTAAATAGATTATCGTATCTCTTTTTTGAATCAAACCTTGCAACACATTCATGTTATATTTACCAAAACCAAATCCCAGAAACTTTGGTCAGCAAGTGTGTGTGGTATTAATAAGGATCACTTAGGAATTAAGCTTACCAAGTGTGGAAATAAATGGGATTACATTTAAATGGTGCTTGCTCTATCTAACCTTATCCCTCAAGCTGATGCAAGAGCTCCTGGAAAACTTCAAGCTTTGACATTTTACAGATAGGCTTATTTAAGAGAGCATGGAAGATTTTAAGCCACTCAATACCATTTTTCTTAGATATGTGAGGCACATTCCTTTTTTTAAAGATTTCAGTAGTTGATTTGCAAAATTAGTTGAAAAGAAACAACATTTTTCAGTCAAAACTTTAATTTTAGAAAATTCAATCTCTGGATTGACAATTTTTCTGGGTATTTTAATGCAGGTACTCTTCTCTCATCATTACATGACATCATTAATTACAATATTCCAACTGACTAATCAGGAAGGAGGTTGTGCCTAAACTGGATGATGTTAGAGCTCTAAAGTATTGTTATCTCTTTCTGCTAAGGAAAGATTGGTCAGGGAACTCCCACTCAGGAATCCTTTCTTTTGTGAATTGACGGGAGATTGAGATGCCAGTTCAATTTGCCTCATCACATACATTGGGAGATTGCACCCCAAGGCTTAGGCTGTGAAATAAATCTACTCATTGTCACTTATTACCAGAAAATATTTGTATTTCAAAAGCATTCACAATCTCATGGCACATTGGTAAAAGTGGGAAAATACAGTTTTCCTTAAAAATATTTACTAATTAATATTATCAAAATGTGACATGGAAAAAGAAAGTAGAAAGGGATATAACGACATTTACATGCATGTATATATATATGTCTGTTTGTGTGTTGCCAAGATCAAAAAATTATGTGATAGGAGGATTTCCATGTAGAATAATTTACTGAAATCTCTTAATTAACCCATATTATTCAGCTGAATGTGTTTTAAACAATTATAAACATATAATATAAAAATAGGTATTTTCATCTAGTAAAATTATACCTCAAGAAAAATTTTATCAAATATCTGATAAGACTTATTTTCCAAATAATCAAATTATTTTATGAAAAGTTAATTTAAAGAATTAATCTAATTTTAAAAAAATTATTTAATCACCCATGTGCCTATCCTTTTAGTGTTTTCTGATTATTTTTCTCAAGTGGTGTCAAGACAATAAAAAATTAAATCTAATTGAGTTTTGAATTCAAAATATGTTGATATATCTGAATATGCCCCTAAAATTTAAATAGATAATCTTAGATAATTTGATATGGAATTTTACTGAACAAATTTTTCTTTCATTTTTGCCTAACATTTATAGTCTGCCACATTTGACTTCAGTGGAGTCAATCCCCTTATTTCCTAATAGGGATAAACATAGATATTAGTTCCTTGACATTGAAAATCCTAGATTAAATTAACAAAATAACACTAAAGATCTAAAGTGTATTCAATACTAATTCCCCATTTGGGATTTTATAATCGAGTCTACTTTTTTTGAAATATAGGCTTGCAAGGAACAAGGAAACATGGAAATCTACAAATAATAGGGAGTATTAAGTAAGAATAAAATGGTAATATCACCTCTTTTATATGGTATTAAGGAAATAACTATTCAAATGTTATGTCTGGTTCTGATGTTAACACTTCAGAAAAATACGTGAAGGGTTTGGACATAATTTTTAAAGCTAGGGAATAATTTGAATTTGGAAAATTGACCTTGAAGAAAGGGGCTAAATAAGAGTCTACTGAATTTGTCAAAGGGACCGTGAAGTATTTGGACTACAAATATGTACAAAAGGAATACAGTTTTGATAGTAGAGAGTGCTTTAGTGTACCAGGAAAACCATAAAATGTTGAAATGACTGGAAATTTATGGAATTTGACACATAACTAGAGTGCTTCCCAAATTTACCCACAGGAGTATTTGACACGGTATTATTCTGAGGTTTTTTTATGATGGCGATCAAATTGAAAGTTGATGATGTTTAGGATTTGTGAATGCCAGAGTTTGGATTAGTGATTGTTAATAGTCTCCTCTGACCCTAAAATATGACAACGAAATGGTCTCTATACATGTGAGAAGTTCTGTAAGTTCAATTCATTACATTCTTGTCATTAAAAGTATTTGAACCACAGATTGTTCCTACATTTAGATGTCGCTAACTTGTTCCTTATGGCTTAGAGGCTAATTGGCCAGGGAGGGACTACACTCTTCTCTTTAACAAATTCAATATTTTAATTTAAAAGAGTTATTCAAGTCTGCACAGCTGGGTCTAGTTAGCTAAAGTCAGTAGCATCATTCTTTTGACATCCCTACAATCCTATGAGGGATTGCTCGTTGCATTGCATTTTTTAGTTCCTACCAGGGTAAAAACAGCATTGTTAGCAGAGGATTCCATTTTTGCACTGGGGGTGCAATTACATTAGATTTTGATGCATCATCTTCATTCCGCTTACATGCTGAACTTCTGCAATATTCTCCTTTTAAAGTGTTTAGATCCAGGAGATATATTCCTCAACTGATCTAAACTGACACATGGCTGTTAAAGTAATTGCAATGTTGATTTCATCATTCTGAGAGATGGATTCTCAGATTGCAGAAAAGTGAACCTAAAAGAAAGGGGAGAACTCTCCTTTACCCTTTTCCTTTTTGTGTTTATTTTTCTCCTTCTTTTCTCTATTTCAATACATATCTAAAAGAAAAAAAAGGTATGAGTAGGAAAGTACATCACGGAGTCATCTGCAGATGATAGTTGTTTGTAAATGTGAAGGTAAGGGTATTTCCATTTGCCGAATTTAAATGCATTCCAAGTGGCACAGCCAGTACAGTGTCGAGTTTTTTGCTGCGATAAGGCTCGAGGCAGGAAGCCACGAGAGGTCAGGAAGGAAGCACTATCAGGCCCGAGAGGGGACTGAACAGCAAAGGGAGCAGCAGAGGCTCTTGTATTTAGGCTGTGCAGCAACTGCACTCTTTTCCAAAGATGAGCAGCTACAAGTGTAAAATCCCATCTACTGTCTCTTCAAAGTCACTGGGGGAAAAAAATCCTTGTTTGCTGTGTTTGTATTTTGCTTCTAGTGCTTTGTAAGAGGAAGAGGAAAGCAGGGGAAGGCAACAGGGAAAGTACAATTTCACATAAACATTTCTTCTGGGATGCAGACTGGTTTGTTTATAGCAATTTAGTTTGACCCTGGGCACACCAAAGGAAATGGCTTTAATGCTGGTTTTGCTCCACCATACCAGAGCTGGATCCAAGGTATTTCGTTTGCACTGGTATGTTTCCAAACATCACCAACATCACCTGCTTCCTGATATACTACCCAATGGGAAATAAGTCAGGGAGCAACTTAAGGAGAAAGGGAAAGCTCTGACAAAATTTGGCTTGTAAAGAGCCACCTACACTAGGAAATCCAGGGTTGTTGCTCTGTATTACACCACCAAAGGTTTTCAAAGTAGGTTAGGGAGTCCATCTAAGCTGGGTTGACAAAGTCATTTTCCCATCCCATGAAATGAGGGAATTTATATTTTCTTCCTGTTCCACGCTGTGATGAAATAAAGACATTTTACATTTTTCCTTTGAAAATGAGGGCAGCAGGAGAGCCACTTGCCTAATTGAGTGTTCATTCGTTTCCCATTTCATCATTCATTTCGTTCCTTCATGATGCTGAGGATCTTGCTCTGGTGTTCACTTATACTGGGGAGGTGAGGGTGTAGGAGGAAACCTGGCAATCTGACTTTCTGGTAGTTTAGAGGTGCTATGTCTAAAAAAATCCTGATACTGAAAGAGATGATCTTAGAATACCTGATATCTGGTAGGACAGCCATGAAGGAGAGAATAGATCCATACCGGAGACAGGAATCATGATGATGAATGAGACTGCTTAATATTTGTCTTAGATATCATTTATTTTTCTAATTTTCTTGTTCAGGGAATATCAAGTAGCCTAGAAAGTGTTAGTGTCTTTCTTGGTTCCACTGCAAATTTTATAGGATTTTGCCTATTTCTCTGACTTTAAAAATCATCATTTTCAGAATAAAAGCAAGCGAAAAAAAGAGTATTTTGTCCAAATATTCCTCACTAGATCTTAAAGTCAGTTAATTAAAAAATATATGGCCACATCCCAGAGGTACTATGACCTTCAGGCACAGAGAGACTTCAATTTTGTTGCTACTATTTAATGCTTATATAGTTAAATGGAAGCCAAACAATTTACTATTGTACGAGGCCATCCAAAACATAAAGGCTGCAAGCCAGTGCCCGCTGCATTTAATGGAAGCAAGATATCAAAACCAGCACCAGCTCCAAAAACCTGTCTAGAATTACAATTACTCACAGTAGTAAACTTGTGCACGTGCTTTGGGATCCGTGCCCAACTCTGTGCACAGGAATCCATTCCAAATTAACCGGTGGGATTGTTCAACTGCCCTCTCTTGAATTATGGAAGAAAAACCAAGAATCTTGTCCAACCTACAGCAAAAGAGACCAGTTCAACAGGAGCATAAAGAAAAAATCAGTACTCAAGAAAACTGAAAATACGTCTCAAACACTGGAGTATTTTATACCTTTAAAGAGTCAAAGCTTATTCCTGCTGGAGAAAGGTAAAAAAAAAGTTCACTTCTGTGAAAATATATTACCTACCTGTGCTGCCAAGGTCAGTGAGACCTGTTCTGCTTTGAATAAGTACTGCTGGGGCAGAAAAAGCAGCCTGGGAGGTAACTTAACTTATGAAATACTATTTAGTTGCTAAACTCCCTACAGAAATCAAAATATAGAGCTAAATTGCACAAGGTTTATAATTGTGTGATTCCATCACCTTAAACATTTTCGTATGCAAGAGAGAAGAATTTGGTTCATGGCATGACACTTGTCTAAAAGTAATTCTTTTTTGTTGCCATTAACAGCAAACTTGTGCATTATTGTGTGGCACTTCCATAATGGGAAAGTTAGTGGAGCCTGACAAATTCTGGCCCAATTTTAGATCAGTTTTTGAGCAAAACTAGGACAGTTTCTGGCATGATCTAGAGATTTTCATTAATTTGGAACTGAGGCCAAATTGGGTTGGTCCACCCAAAATGAATTTTTACACTTACTTGAACATCAAAGTACAGTTTCAGAGCAAGCCAAAATAAATGAACTGAAAGTATATCCACAAATCCTGCAAGTCAGAGCTAGCAAGGCCTTTAAAAATCTTTACCAGCTATCATTTGCTATGCATACAACTCCCTATGTATGCAGCAGCTATAAAAAGTTAATGCTAATACATCATGAAAAGAACAATATTTTGTTTACAGTAAGTGGTATGTTCAAAGGCATGATCAAGTTCAGCTTAATTTTTCTTTCTGTAAATTAAATTTGACTGCTTTACTTGGTGCTTTTCTCCATGTACAAGTAGCAGAGTCCTAGGGAAGAGACAGAGACATATGCTGTCCAAACCCTATGTATGTCTAATTAGCCAAGTAGACAGTTCTTCTCAGTATTGTGGCTAACAGACACATATCTTTTCCTTTCCAAGTAGACAGCTAAAAGATATTTTTTGTAAGATTACACCCAGCAACACTAACTCTGTACATTGGCTGTAATATCTGATTAAAAATTATAGAGTGAAATGAAATCCAGATGACCAAGTTGGAGGACAAATGATCTGATCTTGTAAAAAAGTAACAGCACAATGCCGTTTGGAGGATACTTTAGAAATACCTTTAAAAATAAAAATTAAATAAATGGAAGAGGTTTCATTTTGTGACTTCTTTAGTCCAATAATTAAGTTCTATGGGCTCTCCCCAGTCTCCTTATTCCTGCTTGTTGTCTTCCTAACAATCAGTTTATTTTCCTGGTTTGAATCATAGCTATTGAATTTCTTCCATAAAAAAATGTTTTCAGACCAGATACAGCTATTTACCTACTCCTTCTTGTATGCTGTTATAGACATGGTTTGAAAAATATGCCTTATTTAATTAATAGAACCAGAAGAAATCTCAACTAAAAATGCCATTTTAAAAATCAGCTGGATTAGATGAAACCCCTTTACCTCCTCCTTGAAGGCTGGAGTTGGCTTAATAAGGAGTATAAAACTGTAAGGGGAAATATTTAGTGGCCATGTTGTTTGCCATTAGAATTTGGTTTGGAATTCTAAGGAGCTTTCAGGAGACTTACCAGATAATGATCTGACGACACAAAATTCCTCCATGCATGCATTTCTCCATCCCACTTTGTGCAACACCATTTTCTGTGGCTGCTGGCTACTTCTAAGCCTGGGCTCCCTAATCTGTTCTTAAATGCTTTCATCACCAGATTGATTTGTGGTTTTAAGCAAAGTGAAATTCAGTGCTTGAGAAAAGTGCAAAGACGTTGATATACTGGATACTAACTCTAGCAAAATAAGTAATAACATTCACAAACTTGCCATGAGGAAGTGAAAATGAAGTTTTTAGGTATCATTTCAGTATCAGACATGTTACACACCCTCTCCACTCACTTAATAACCTAAAATCTCAGTTTTATCTTCCTAGACATCTGGTGCAGATCACAGATAACCACAAACATTTGGAAAAGCAGATCACAATATTCTGCATTAGATTAATGATCCAAGCAGACTTAATTTTAGGTAAATGTTGAAAACATCCCCCCCCCCACCCCATGTTTGATGGTCCCGTGTCTATAAGCAGGTATGATGATTCACTGTCCATCACAAACAGGCCAACAGTTGGGCAGACAGATAATAGAAAAAGAGATTATTTTTGTTTTGATTTGGGGGTTTTTGTTTGTTTGTTTCGTTTTGGGGTTTTTTTTTACAAAGCCTGAAAAGACCTGAATGATAAGCACTAACAAATGTCAAATAAGCAGAGAACAGTTTAATTTGGAAAATTTCCTCAGTTCCTTTTGGTGAAGTCACAGATATCTTTTTGTCATTCACACCCTAATTTCACCCCTACAAAAGTAATCTGCCTTCCTATGCTTTCAAAGGCAAAAATAGAGATTTGGGTACCTTAAGGGAATACTGACTGTAGAAGACTGATGAACACAGCAGCTGCAATCTCTTGGCAGAAAAGCAACTGTCAGTCATGTCTTCCTGGGGTGTTTAAGCAAGTAGGGAGGTAAGCAAGTAACCCAGACAGACATTGAGAGTATCATCTCTCATTCCAACAAGCAGCAATAGATGTGTGAACCATATCTCATGATCCTGAGTACAGCAGAACAACTAATCCTCCTAATGTATGACCATCTTGAGAGAAATTCTGCTCCACAGAAGTAATCTTATTTTTGTTTTCTTAGTACATAATTATGAGTGAAGCTTACATATTCTCCATTCATACTGAGATTTTCACATGGGAACCCAAGATACCATCACTTTTTTTGTTGTCATTTGGTACTGAGTTATTTATCGGGATATATTCCTGAGAACTTTAACAGGAAAGAACAGTAGCTGACATCTGGCAGAAATATAGACAGTTATGTAGATTATAAACAGAATGATCTATCACTTTTAGCAAGTATATACCAGAACAAAAGACATTAAGTAGAAGCCTAAATGGCAAAACACCGATGGCAGGAAGAGATCAAAGAAATCCTGCTCTTTGCTATATGAATAGAATAGGTGAAATTACTATACAAGGAAGAGTCTTATGTAAAATTAGCATTGATATGTTTATCCTTGTTTTGAATACAGCTTTGTTTGAACCGAGAAAAAAATCATAATGCAGCCAACAGTGCTTGAGCATGGGTATCCTTTATTGCTGTATTATGTTTTCAGGAAAGATTGATTTCTACCCTCTCCTTTTCCTACCCCCTGCCATTAAACATAAAGGTTTACTCCACTAATACATTTTTATTCATTTGAAGGAATTGTATAGAAACATTATAGAGAAATTGGAGCTAAAATATACTGAAAAAATGTTTCCTTCTTAAGAAACACATTAAAAAAGCACATCTTAATAGAGCACTATGTGCTCTAGTAAAAAAAATACATATTACAGGACTGCCCTATTTCTCTCTTTTAACAGTGCTCCCAGATAGAATTTCTTTACCCACTTTTTTTTTCTAGGTATTATCATTATCCGTTGTTAAAACAATACAAAAGATTCAAACCAGAAGCTGCAGTCAAGGTCACTAAATTGTATGATTTTCATTAGACCAACTTTGTTACAAGGAGAAGTTGTAATCAAGTGGATGCTGTAACTTGATACCTGGAGGCTGCATTTTGAACACCCGCAACCCGTTCTGCTGCTCCCACAACACTAATGCATTGGCACTTAATTTAAGTTGCTGTTGATGCAAGATATTATTGATGTTTGCCTGTGCCTTTGTGCCAGAGTGGTGCATTAGGATGAGTGAAGCAGAATATTTGTGGATGCCTCTGATATTTCAATAGAGGATCCAGACTAAACTGTTGGCATGTATGGCTTTAAACAAAATGGATGATTTTGTTCTCATCTCGTGGTACAAATATCATTTAGCAAAGGGGTTGGTGACCTGACACAGAGTCAGAATGGGAAATGTAGGACCATGAATTCTGCAGATAATTCAGTGTCTTAGCTGGACAAGCCTTGGTTCTGACCTAGTTTTTCTGCATGAAGTCATTTCAACACAGGAAACTGTGAACCTTCAGAATGAGAGTCCAGCCACACTATTCTCTATCAGGATTTTATTTCTGTATTCTGAAGAATTTTATTTTACAGTTTCTTAAAACTCACGTTTGTGGGGTTTTGCTATGTAAATGAAGTGGCCTCACTAAAAATGCAAAAATGTAAGATGGATGATACCATTCCCAAACACTACATGAACAGTTGCTAAGATGAGTAGGTTGCACCTCAGTGGCTCTAAAGTCTGGTGTAATGGGATTTCATTAATGAAAGTGAAACAATTAGCTCCTCCATATCTTCCTAACATGCAAAGTATAAAAAGAGCAAGTTGGATAATGCATCATATAATGCATTTTAAAATTTGCAATAGGGACAAATTGAAGCAAATCAACAGTGTACCTACACTAGTGTGGCAGTACTCATAAAAGGCAGGTATTTTGGTCTGAGAAGACAGCTTAAGAAGCCCTGAAAGATTCATTTATGGAATAATATACACAACTGAAAGTCCCTTCTTAACTACTTTCAGCATAAAGTCACCCTCTGTTTGGAGGCAACAGAGTTCAGAAATCTTTCAAGCCCCTGGGATTTGGTGTGTATTTAATTATCACACTATCTGCTTTATTTAAATTATTTTTAAAGTGGGACTGACACTATTTAAAGAGTTATGTTGTCTTTTGTGGCTCAGTAAAGATGATATGAACCACCAACTTATAACAACAGCTGTTTAGAAATTTTCTGTCACTTCTGACAGAATATATAGTTGTGTGGATATTAAAGCATTTCAAATGAATATCAGTACTGAATTTTTAAAATTGAAGTATTTTGATCTGATGAGGACTTTTAGGACCTTCTGTCCAGATTCATCAAGTAGCTTTTTATTTTATTTTAACAATAATATACAATAGAAATAAAAATAAGGACTTGAGTAACACTTGATTTGTTTTTTGAAATGTAATAATAAATTTATAGATTTCCTCTTTTGCACAAAATCAGAATATTTTTCCCAGGCTAGATATTTTTTTGCTTTTATATGTCTTATAGTTAGACCTAGAGGCCAGCCCAAATTTACATATACATGTATATATATATATGTATGTATGTATGTAAGCTACTTCAGGTCTTGAATTAGGTTTTTGAAGACAGCCTCTCTAGCTTACATGTATAATAGATTCCTCCTGAGAATCACTCAGAGCAGGTGCTTGAAAGAAGACTTTGTTAATATCTCTTAAAGAAACTGGTTCTGGCCTCCACCCCAAAGAAAGCCCTACAATATAATGGAAGGAAATTCTGGACAGTGTATTCTGTAGAAATAGTAAAATCTTAGCATATTATAAGGTCTTTGGATGTTTTTTTCTTTCTTCTCTCTAGCTATGTAAGTTTATTAACATTTTTTTTTCTGCAGAGGTCTTTCAGTCCTTGGCTGCCAGCCATGGTAAAACAGCTGAACATCTTGATTATCAACAACTTCAGCTGTATTTCCATCCTCGAAATAATTTCTTTCCTGACTCAGGTGGCAATTCAGCCACAGAATAACAGGAAAATGAACTTACATTTCCAAAAGGGTATAAAACTTCTGACAATCACGCTTCAGCAAGAAACCTGACCTGAAGCGTGAAGTTCTGCACTTCAGTTTTAAAACCAAAAGGTTCAGAAGGTGCCCAATCAAGTTCATTCTATAAAATTGTATCTTAAATGTCCTGAGGCTTTCTTTCTGTGTTAACAATTATAGCAATAGTGGGCAGTGTACTGGTTCCTTTCAGTAAAAATGAATGTGATTATCAGAATATATCAGAAATTATTAATGAAATTTAAGTCTTTTGAGGAAAAATGTTCCATTGTCCAATCTCAGAGCAATGTATTAGTTTGAATGCAAGAGTGACTGGAGATTTTGTATTAGATTCACCTGCTGTGAATTACAAGATCAGCTGTTTCTATCTTTTGAAGTTTGGCATTAATAATACATGTCCCGGACCAGCAGGTCTGTCCTACAAAAGTGTTATACTTCAGCATCTCTGAACTCAAATCATTAGTGCATTTAGGGAAAGAGGATGAACAACTAAGGAAGAAATGTCATCAAAAACTCTCTCCCATGAATTGACAATGGAATATAATTTTTAGTAGCATATCCGTGAATTTGGTTGTCTTTTCAAACACTGGAGTTTGAAATTCTGCTTAAAATACCTATACAGACAATGCTTCTGTTTAAAAAGATGTACAAATTACATCTTAAAAAGATGTACAAATTACATCTACATTGCCTTTTAACTTCTAAAAGACGATCTAATTGCCAAACGTTCATGGTTTTAATTTAAATATCATGGCCTTTATAAATTAAGCATAAAGGCTGGGCCCTGCTGTGTAGATGTATCATTTCATTAGTTAATCAGAGATTAATTAAGAGGAGAATTTAAATAAGAATTAGAAATCACCATGCTGTTTTGAGCAAGATTCATTGTCTTCTATTCCATGCAGCTGTTTTGTCAAGAGGCATTGCTAGTACATGCAGATACTTCTTATTATTTCTGTTAAAACAGAATGTTGGTATATGACTGCCCCTAAAGGACACCTTTTTAACAGCAATAAGTTTATTTGTCCTTTTGCTATGAACAATGATCATAAAGCTATATTCAAATATGCTCTAATCACTAGACAGATTTGCAGTCCAATTTCAAGTTGGACTTCAAGTAGTCCAACTTCTGTCAAATAAGCGATTTTATCTAAAGAAAAATAATTTGTTTTCTTACTGGAGGAATTTTCAACACTTACCATAAAACTTCAAACTTCATGATAGGTTGCCTTGTTCTGCTTGATCTAACTAGGAATTTAGTTTCACAAGCTTGAGAAGTGGCCCGTGGGCATCTCATGAGGTTTAACAAGACTAAGTGCAAGTTGCTGCTCCTGGGTCAGAGCAACACCGGTACCAACACGGGCTGGGGATGAAGATATGGACAACAGTCCTGCTGAGAAGGATTTGGGGGTGCTGGTGGAGGAGAGACTGGAGGTGACCCGGCGATGTATGCTCACAGCCAAAAAAGCCAGCTGTGTCCTGGGCTGCATCCAAAGCAGAGTGGGCAGAAGGGGCAGGGAGGGGATTCTGCCCCTCTACTCCACTCTGGTGGGACCCCACCTGCAGTGCTGCATCCAGCTCTGGGGTCTCCAGCATAAGAAGGACATGGACCTGTTGGAACAAGTCCAGAGGAGGTATACCAGGTTGATCAGAGGAAGGGAGTACCTGTCCTATGAGGAAAGGCTGAGAGAATTGGGATTGCCTCAGCTTGAAGAGGGAAAGGCTTCAGGGTGATGTAATTGTGGCCTTTCAGTGTCTGAAGGGATCTTACAGGAAAGATGGAGAGAGATTATTTGCAAGAGCATGTAGTGATGGGATAAGAGGGAATGGCTTCAAACTGAAAGCGAGTAGGTTTAGATTAGATATCAGTGAGAATTTTTTTACTGTGAGGTTGTGGATGCACCGGAACAGGTTGCACAGAGAAGTTGTGGGTGCCCCAACCCTGAAAGTGTTTAAGGCCAGGTTGGATGGAGCTCTGAGCAACTGATGTAGTAGAAGGTGTCCCTGCCCATGGCAGAGGGGTTGGAAATAGGTGATCTTTAAAATCCCTTCCAAAGCAGGCTATTCTATGGTTCTGTGATATTTTTTTACAAAGAACAAAGAAACACAAGACCACTACAGACCCCAAGCATCACTAAGGCTAGGTGCCTGCACTTACAGGACAGGAGCCATCTCAACAAAATTCAGTCATCTAAGGGTAGTTATCTCCTCCAAGGGTCCTGGGTGCAGATGGAGATTCCCCCTATTTAGATACCCACTTTAGTCTCAACATGAGACACACATCTCTGGCTGTAGGACTACCAAGCTTCAGAAGTTTCTAAAGAAGTAGATTTCCTTTTTTCCTTGCAGCACATTCTAGGGGCCTTTCTTAGTGTCCATCCCACAACAGGCATCAGGGCATCAGGGACATGTTTTGGTTCACTGTAGTGGAAAGAATGAGCTTAACTAACCAGAGCACAGTAATTGGAAAACAGAAAGGGGAGACAGAAAAGAGCTGGAGAAAGTGACACAGTATTATACAACTCTGTAGGGAAAAATAGTGACCCTGTTAAAACTAGGCTAATAAATAGATCAATCAATATAGCCAGAAAGTAAAAATGATACCAGGCTTATATGGGATTTCTCTTGGAAGTTTCATGTGTCTGAAATATTGACTGTCTTTTCAACTTCTTTAGTTGTCCTAATATAAACTATTCCCTCTCTAATGCTTTTCTCTGACATCCTTAATCTGAAAACGCTGTAGAGAAGACAGTGAAAATATATGCTTCTGTATGGTTTTGGGTTTATTTTTTACTTTTCTCTCTGCTATTTTATGTAATAGATTTAAATATAACAGTTTTCAAGGAAAGATTTTGGTCTCTTGAGGTCTCCAGAAATTTCATTTCATTTCAATTTTTATGTTTTAGAAGTGCAGTAATATTAATCTTGGCGCACTGTTATTTAGACCTTTCTGGATTTTTCTGCTTGTCTAACATTCCCTCTCCTTTTATGGTTGGAAAATACATAGTCCATTTTAGTCAAGCCATTGTGTCTTGTTGTCATGAGTGGAAGTGTTCACACCAAGCACCTTGAAGTCCTTCAGCTGCTCTCCATAAATTCTGTCTGCAGAAGCAGAGTGGCTGCTCCAAAGGACAATTTAGAGCACAGCATTTAATTTCTAATTTACATAATTCTGTACCAGAATCTCTCTTCCTGAATAAAATGAGAGTCTAAGCAGATTAGGTATTAAGTAAGAAACCTTAATTGGATACCTAAAACTGGAGAGTGTGACTATTCTTCCTGCTATTAAATAGATAGTAAGGACAGCTTTAAATATAATTAGGAAAGACATTTCAGTATATAGTCTTCTTTGTAGTGGCATTATGGCAGTAAGGCTATGAGACAGACAAGCTTTACACAGGAATTTAATAACTTTGTATTATTAAGCCATAACTGGGGAAAAAGCACACTAATTTTTGAGTCAACAAACTCTTTAAATGTGTTAAAATTGAAATGGCATGGAAGCCATTTGCACTAGTTCAAGGGGACCCAGAGAAAGCCAGAGGAAGGGAAATTCAAAAAGGGTTACTACCTACATAGAAACCATATCTAGCTCAGGAAATCCCAGAGCTTCAAATGTTTGAAGGCTGGGAGAGCATTCAGGAAAACAAGATATACATTTGCCCTGTTCTTATAGTTTCCCTTAGGCATTTGCTTTTGGTCACTGCCAGAAATTGGATAGTGTGTTAAGCAGACCTTGGTCTGACCTAGAACAGATGCTGTTATGGACATATTTATGTTTTTTAAGAAATAAACCATAGACACGACTTACAGTTTCTTGTTTTATTTTTTTATTTTTCAAAAACATCTTCCAGGTGACATTTCAGAGAACTTGTTTGTCTTTGCATGAATATAACATGGATAATTCTTCATTCTTTGAAATGTTACTTTTTTGCTCAATAAATATCTTGTTAATAAAAAGTAATAGATTTAGAAAGGCATGACATTTTTTAGGGAGGCACTGATACATTCTGTTTACTAACAAAGTACTTCAAAGCCTTTAGAATGCATCCTCACCCTAATTTAGCTTGCTGTTTCTCTAAAAAGTTTAGGAGATGAAAGCGGAGCTAATCCGCAATCCACTCACCATCCTGGTTATACAGGCAGCACCAATACAATGCCTTCTTGATTAGAAGTGAATCAGGTGCAGAGTGCAAGGAGAAGACATCAATAGAAAAGATGTAGATCACCATTGTTTCAGTTGGGAATGGACATCCTCTCAAGCCTAATCTATGCAGTGCTATCAGGTGCTAAAATATTCTCTCGGAGAGTACAGCAGCAAACAAACAGGGTCTTCATTGTACTGCTCTGAAGTATCTCGTGTTCACTTGTGATCACATGCTGTTACAAGAGGAATGTGAAACAATAACATGACAGCCCTGGTGAACACATTCACAAGATTTACCTGTCAAGAGGACAGCGGACGTGCTGCACTGAAAGGCAGGGAAGATAGCTCATTTCCTTGTTTTGTCTTGTTTGCAGAAAACAGGACCCTTTGAGGGGCCTGTAGTTGAAGAGAGAGAGAGTAGCCTCTGTTTAGTAAGCTGTGACTTGATAATACTAAGAGAATTTTCAAGCATGTTCTGTTTGATCTGCTTTTAGGCCAGCTGACAGCATAAGCTGTTTAATGATTGCCTTATAACTCCATACAAGCACAGTGCTACCTGACAAACATATGGAAAGCCTTCAATTACTGTAAACCAGGGAAACTATGACAAAAGCTGTGCTCAGTGATATAAACCATAGGCCTGGCATGAAACCTTTATCACATTCTCCTTTTGAACTATCTACTTCCTTAACTAGAATTTCAAGGTGATTCTTTAAAAAAAACCAAAACGTAAAGACATTCTTGAAGCACAAAAAATAGATGTCTGTGCATTTACTCTGCTCTACCTGCAAAAATCAGTAGAGAACAATGAAAAGGATAATTCTTTAGGAACTTGTAGCTACTGTGAGCCATAACAGAAATCAATTACTCTGACAGTCCACCAACCTCCCAAGAGTAGCTTTGTAAGAAAAGAGACAGAAGGCTTGGGATGCAGACAAGACACTTAAGCAATGTTTTCATTGCCATAATAATTATTAATATCCACTAGCTATATTCATATGAAACGCACCTTTAGACTAGACTTAATAGCTTCTGCTGTAGGGCAAGTAGGTTAGATTAAAAAATGGATTGTCCTACAAAGAGAGACTGAAGAAAAAAGATTGTTTCTCCTCAGGAGAGGAAAAGGCTGAGGAGAATGTGGCCAAAGGTCATCACAAAGACAGTGGATAAGGTGCATGTGACAAAGCTGAAATGGTCAACCATCAGTTCTGCAGCAGCAGAATGAGAGGCAGTTTATTGAAACTATTAGAAGTGGGTTTAAAAGAGGTTAAACATTTCTTTACACAGCAGCCAGTAAACTTTGTGAGTTTGCTGCCATGGGAGGCAGTTGAGGCAGTCAATGGCAGCAGGTTCAAAAGGGGTTAGTCAAATTGGGAACAGCTCCATAAACAGGTTCTGAAGGGAATAGGCAGAGACATCACCCTGGACACCCTTCATGCAACAACTGTGGCTGTTGGGAGGTGTAACAGGAAAACACCACAAGATGTGGTTGGGCTTGCAGGCCTTTCCCCAGACACCATCTCCTCTTGTCCTGTTGGAGTTAGGCTGTGGACACAGGCCATACTCAGACCCCGCAGGGTATTTCTCATGTTATGTCATGAGGACTGAATAGGAGCTTCTTTGGTCAGTGAATCTTCCTTCCTCTCAATTTAAACCACAAGCCTGAGAGTTGTAGGAAAAGGTCAATGTCCATCAGCTGGCTCTCCTTCATATGATACCTTGAAAAGGCCATACACTAAGGCTTAATCTTAAACACCATAAGGAATTGTGTTGATTTTAGTCTTGAAGTTTAGTACACGTGTACCTGAAGTACTTGGCATTCAATTCTTCTGAAAAACAAAGAGAACCGAAGAATTCACATCTGAAAGATAACAGATAAAACCACAATGAATGAACAAACCAAAATGTCATTAATTGCATCCTATTGCAATAGTCCATCATTTTCTTTAATTGATGTCTCTCTCCCCTTCTTCCATATTTGACATTCTCTTACTTGTGAAGTAAAAGCTTCTTGTTTGTCTTCTCTCTTCTTTTGTTTCTGACTTTCTATTCATCCTTTCCCTACTCATTCTAGCACAGTTACAGGACTAAGGAATGGGTGTCTTAACTAAAACATGTAATGTTTTGGAGAACTCCCATTCAATCTCTGGATCTCCATCAATGAAGAAAGTGCACAGAATTTCTTCTAAAGGCACTCATTGCAGTGTTTGCAATGTGCTTTTGAGGAGCTTGCAAGGAAATGCTATATGAATTCCACATACTGTTACTAAAGTCCAGAATACAAAGCAGATAAAGATGGATTGCCAAGCTCAGCAGCAAAATGGTGTGTATTTTTTTTCACATTTTTCTTGCTCTTGGCTGAGCTGCCTCTCAAACATACCACATAGGTCATGGATCCACACAGAATCCTGCCTCTGAAAGGGAGTGAGCACCAAATGCTTTAAATAACAATGAAAGAAGTTCCAACTGCTCACAGTGCATATACAGGGAACAGTTTCCACCTAGGCCTCTAAATTAGAGGTAGCATATGGCAAGGTTTGCATTCCTTGTAGAAAAATACTATCATATTTTTTGTATAAATGTCTGATCCCTTTTTTGACATGTAGGAACAAAAAGATGAGAGAAAATAATGATTTCTCACATTGTCTAGCTAAGATCTGCTGACTGATAAGCAGAAAGGTGAAAGGAAAAGACATGCATGCCTGCTGTAAAAGAAAAGCCTATTTGCACATAATGCTCTGGAGAAATTGTTGAACATTTCATCCACAAAAAATACAAGCCTTGTCACTCTGCCAGGGTCAGTGAGACCTGGGCCAATCTATTGAGTCAGTTCTAGTTATGCAAGTTAAACGGTTTAGTGGTTGCTTTAATTAGGAACCACATTTTGTTTACAAACTCACAAAAAATGGTAGCAAAGAATGTTCCATGCCCATGATACCAGCCCCAGCACTTGCCCTAACCCTCATCCCCCCAAAAGGGTTTCTTTGCCTTCTTCTACCCATGCCTGGCAAGGTGCCAGAAACACATTCCAGAGTGTAACAAACATAGGTATTGCAGCATAAAAGTGAGATGTAGCACAAACCATCTCTTATGTGAGAATCCCATGCAGGACAAGGACAAGGAAGGCTAAGACATTACTGGCACTGTAAGGAAAACAACAGGAATTTAAATTAAAGAACAATAAAAAAAATTATTCACATCTTCCTGCATCTGTTAACAACATCACTGCAAATGTTTTCATTGTGACATCAATCTTTCCTTCACATAATGCTTTTTTCTCATTCTTGTCTCACAAACATATCCACACCTTCTTCCACGCTGCTCTTTCTTGCAGATACCTTTCATAATCCATTTGTCCGGTTTCGCCTTTACCTGACACATACCCTGGCCAAAGGGACCTTTTTAGAATGTTGCTTCATTAAATTTCTCAAAACTTTAAACTCATCAAACACCTCAAACACTAAGGATTTGAAGAGTTGCAATGGAAGTGACTTTGTGACCTCAGTGCTCTGTCAAGTTGAGACAGTTAGCATTTCTCCAGGAGACATGATGAAGGGACCAGTTCTGACCAACTAATACCATGGTCAGTCATGTAATTTTGTAGTTTGCAAACATGCCTAATGAATCAGGAGAATGACCCTCCAAGATGTACTGAAATCCAAAGAAAAATACAACAAAATTTGGGCTGCAGCAGGACCAGACATCCTGTTCAGAGAAGTTGTTCTTCTGTGCAGCTTCCTTTCCCCACTTCCTCTTGGCTTCTAGTCCTGTCCTCAGGTCATTAGACCACATCACTTCCCTGTTGTTACAGGTTATAAATACTGAGACAGATACCTACTGACATGATACTGATAGCAGTTTGATAGCAACAGATCTACATTATCAGCTGTAGCACTTGCCTAAAAGCTAACAGAGATTTGCTGAGTCCCCCTTGCTACTAAATACCAGCTGCAAATTTGCAACTCCTTTTCTTTAAGCCTTAAAAGTCTTTACCATGATAATATTCACTCAGCCTTGTAATTTTTCCTATATAGCTGAAACAGAGGACGTGAAGATCTGTCAACCCATAAAAAGTACCTTTTTTTGAAGTACAATTTAAAAACCCTGTGGTGAAAAAGCCAAGCAGTGCAGCACATTTATCACTGGTTAATGCAGGATTCTTAAACCAAAGCACTGCTGATCAGTAGCGAAGTACCTAACTCTTAGCTTTATTGATTATAAAGCCTGCACAGGCTTAATTCACAGGTTAACTGTCCTGGCTCCCCAGATCTCTTCTTTGCTGAACTTTGACACAGCTTGCACAGAGAGAAGAGTATCTCCCAATCTTTAAGCCAATCAATACACTCTAAATCTGTGTTGGCAAGTGCTAGAAAATTTGATGCTGGTTTAAGCCAGAGAGAAAAAGTTTTGTCAGCTTGAGCTCAGTTTTCAGCACACACCACAAAGAAACATGCCCTTGTTTCTGTCACATAAAAGAGGACCAATGAACTGATGCTGTCTGATGTTCTCCTTGTAAAAATCACCTGAATTATTTTGATTTTTCCTAAAAGCAGAAGTGATTCTTTTTAAAATTGAAAACAGTAACAACATCAACAAAGCTTCCATCAATAAACCAAAAAATTCAGGAAAAACTCAGTGTATGATAAAGAGAAAAATGCCATTGCTGTAACAGATTTCAGGGGACACTGTTTGAACATAGCCTCTGTATTTGCAGAAGGAGTCCAATCAGCAAGATTTCACCCAGCTGACTGAAGAAGTGAAGCTTCAATCTGTGCTTTAAAATCAGGTTCTTGGAAAACTTTTCAAGTTCTTCTCTAAGTATGTGCTCTGTAATAGCCAGTAAGGATGTTGTCATTGGTTTCAGGTATGGGAGAAGATTTCTGCTGTGCAGAAGTCTATGGGAGTGAAGGATTTGAGTGAAGAGAAGGAAAAGGGTGGGAATAGCCATTCAGCAGTACATTGGTGTATCTTTTCACAGCCGTGCCAACCAAGCCAAGGAGGGGAGCATGCATAAAAATTTTTCCCAGGTCTTAGCCTGCATTCATAAAGGGCATTTGGCGTGAAGCTTCTTCTCTTGGTGTACTGTACAGCTTTCTGGAATAGATTTGGTGGAAAATCATTTGAGAAGGGAAAGAGTAAGAATTTGCAGCCTTACAGACTGCACTCACTACTTAGATGTGCTGAGTGTATTGGCTTTACTGCCCCTGTCACATTTTTGAGACTATGACATTAGTTTCTGCCACATGCAAGTTTACCCCAGAACCTATATTTTCACATTTTGTAAGTAGAATTCAGCACCATGATGGAACAACTTAAGAGCCACAGAAAATACAGCAGTTGACCAACACTACAGTTATAGACACTTGGGTTCTGGCTTAACTGTAAGTGAGTGTGACCATAAAAAACCAAATACATTGAAAATCTTGAAAATCTCACAGGAAGCTGTGTTAGGAGACATCAGTTACTTGAGGCAATAGCACAAGGTCAGTTTGCAGGCCTGTCCTGTACAGCACAGACTCTCTTTTTACACATCTTGTGATTGCTTTGCAAACCTTCGTCCCGAAGTTCTCCAGTGCTGTCTGGGAGAGAAGAGTCCTGTCTGGTGACTCTCCATGCATCACAGTCTGTGCCCTCATATGTCCCACCTAAGCAATATTAGGCATTCTTAGTTTCTGTATCCAATATCTTATTTGAGGTTGGCATATTGAGCTGTTGTGTTGAACACAGTTCATGCCTTCCAGGCAATGACCAAATGGTTTTTAAGATATCAGGTAAATTACAGATGTAATTTCAGAAACTGCCCAAGTTTAAAAATAGATGTTGAAAACTATCTGCAAAATCATGAGCCTTGTTGTTACTCTCACAAACTCTACAGATTAAATTACTTATCTGTTTCCTGGAGGTGGAGCAAGACATCTATTCCCAAAAGGCATTTCCCTCCCAAGGCTAAATGATTTCTTTAGATGTTCCATTTAACGGGTGGAAGAAACTGGACAGAAAGCTGCACCCACCAGGGACTGGCAGTCCTGTGAAGAATGGGGAGAGCTTATTGTGTGAAGTAATAGCTGTGACTCCCCATGGAGAGTGAAAGATGGAGGGGAAAAGAAGGGAGGGCAAGTGAAGCCCATGGCAGATTAAGATCTCTTTCCCTCTTTCTTCTTGTTGGCTGCAGCTGGGTCTCACCCACTCTCCGTCTTGAAACTGTCAGCAAGCCAATGCCTGGCACAACGGCCAAGTAATTACTGATGACATGTGAGCAGTATTTTTCCAGATTGGCTTTCCTGCCTTTCTGCAAGAAAAATAAACCAAAAGCTGTACCCCAACAAACATGACAGGAAAAATAACAATACTTGTATGGGACTGATACTGGAAACGCTGCTCCCCCAGCTGCAGACTGGAGAGAACTACTACCACCTTCACCCTTCATCATCTCAGCAAGGAAGGGAAAGATTGAAGGCAGGATGGGAGAAGGGTTCTTTCCAAAGGTCAGCACATCTCTTTTAGTCAAACTCAGTGCCACACAAGAACGGGGAGAAGGCAGCAATATAGAAATCTCTGGGTATGGCAGTAACTGAGACAGACATACAACCGCTTGTATTTGATTTACTGGAAAATAACAGTATTATTCACTTCTCTCCTTTCAGTCTGAATTATATGACTCATTGTGCCATCCTTTAAAGACTAGTAAACTCATGCCTGACCTGTCATGCAAGTGGGTCCTCCCAAATGATGATTTCTACAAAAATCTTTCTCAACAATCAATCTCTTAATTTTAAGATGGGAAAATCAAATACAAAATTCCGCTCTATATTAACCAGCCTCAATGATTTGTGCAGGGCTAGTCTGAAAATGTTACCTGCTGACCTACGTAATAGGTTGTCTTATTTCATCTCTTAAAATCAGGACCAGAGATCCCATTACCTGAAGAGAAATCTATGTGCACAAACAAGATCTCATTTCTACCCAGAAGAGTGTCCCTCTTATTTTTAATTTTTACATGGAACCTTCCTTCTATGATTCTCAGTAGGAGCTGCAGACAGTAGATTTCTAACCTTCATCTTCTGTAGCCTGTGAGATGTTTGTAATCTCTCTTTTTGTGGACAACACAAACAGAAGTACAATAGATGGATGGATGGATGGATGGATGGATGGATGGATGGATGGATGGATGGATGGATGGATGGATGGATGGATATGGTTCATTTGGTGGTCTCATGTCTGTTTTTACACTTGAAGGACATTGTTTCTCTTCCCTTCATACCTACAGATGCTATATTCAGTAGAGCAGCCCTGGAAGAGACAGTTTTGGTTATACAGTTAGGCCTCCTGGAATATATCCATATTAGAATGCCATTTATGATTCATGTTTAGAAGACAGAAAATCCTAAGTCATTGTATAGGTCAATGAATGAGTAAAGGAATTGGGATATGATTTGCCACAGGCAAATTAACCAGTTAATATGTCATAAAGAAGAAAAAAAATATTTAAAACTACAAAAACTCAGAATGGGAAAATATAATTCATACTACAAATGTTAGCAGTTATTGCTACAGTTAGTGGTAATTCTGCAAAACTCTATTCAAAACCCCTATTTTTGTATGCTTCTCACTAGAAAGAATTTTCAGGATATTTTTTGCATTCTATTCACGAGTGAATTTCTTCATTGACAGTTTTGCTTTTTATGAAATCAATTATGTTAGAGTCATGCAAGAATAAAACATCCCATTCAAAGAAAAAATTCTGTCTAGGTGCCTAGGCCTGCGAGCTTAATTTAAAATACTCTGTATTTGAAAGCCTCAAATTTGGGGTGTAGTCCTCCAAATGAGTCCACCCAGCCAAAGTACCAATGATAATCAGTGAGATATGTCATCTCAAAAGGGGCCTGGTAAACCTTAATAAAAATCTAGATTTCCTTGAATAAATGGTGCACGGCTTGCTCCTACAGAAGCAAGTTATCAAAATAGCATGCTTTAAGATGATTTAAACCAGCCCATTGTCCTTAACACCACAATAGAGCAGAACACACACAGCTACTGTTCCTCAGCTGAAGGATAATAACTTCCTGCTGAGGGATGGTAACTTCTCTGGAGTGTTAACTCATTCATTTTCAATCACATACCCCTGTCTGTGAGCAACTCACCAGAACATGCTACCTGAGAAGCAGCTGATACTTAGCCAGCTCTGCTCCCCTGAATCTTACCCCAGTCCTTCTCCTGGTTCAAGTCCTTGGCTCATGCTCCTGGTGGATGAGGCAATTGTCCCTGACCAAACTGCTAAGCTCCTTCCAATACAGTTTCTGAACCACTACAGCATGTCCACAAATTTTTTAGAGACAAAATATAAACCAGTACTCTGTCTGTGATTAGTGATAGACTTAATCTGTACATGGTAATGTAGCAGGACAGGGTTAATACAGCTAAAAAGGACAGCTTTGTGAGACAAGAACAGCAGTGTCAAAATGAGAAGATAACCAAATGCTGTACTCATGAAAATACTGAGCCTTCCTTATTTTTTTTCTTTTTAAAATATATTCCGCATGTAACTTCCCACAGCATTATGAAAACATGAGCAGAGCTGTAAGAAAATAAATTGCAGAAGCAAGCCTCTACATAAGACATATCCGTGTTGCTCATGAGCAAGTTTGGAGCTTCTTCCTCTGGCACTCATTTCTGAGTGCTTTGACACACATAAACCTGCCTATGCAAGAAAGAAATGATTGTGGTAAAATCATTAAAAAAAGAAATTACTCTTCAGAATATTTGGATGGATCCTAAGTAGAGAGTGTATTTATAACATACTAACAGAAGAACAGTTACAATCTGCCTCGCAGAAAATCCCTGAATTTTACCCACTTACATTATCCTCTCTTCTGCTCTGTGACTCAATGTGCATGTTTCTTGCCAGGTAGTCCAACAAGTCCAGTTCTTTCCACTGGAAAAGAAGCTACTTCTGCACTTTGCAAAAAAACAGGTCCTGTAGACACGCTGATGTGCACAGCGTCAAGGGCACGCACTTGTTACAGGGTATACATCTTCCACCTTTAGCTCAGGTTATAGAGCTCCTACTTCAGATATCCAGTGCAATCCCCAGCGTGTCAACCAGGCTAGCAGTAACTATCACCTCTCTTAAGTACATCTGCTCTGGCAAGTGCATGGTTTCTAAGCTGTGGAGGTTTCTTTTCATACTGCTCCCCTAACAATCTCTATAAACTGTTCCACTGGTCCACATGATGCTAAATCGGCAGAGTTCAGCTTTTGATTCTTCAGCTCTGCCAATACCTGGTTCTTTTCTAAATGGATGGTTTCTTATTTGACATGCTTCTTGTTTCTCACTGCCATTCCTTGCAAGAAAGAAAATGGGAATAAGGAGACATACATGAGAATTTGCCCTTAATAAAATAAATCCCAGTCTTTCTGCTCCAGCCACAGCATGCTTTTTACATAGTCCTATTAAGGATAGAGGTACTGGGATGAAAGAGCTGTATCTCCAATATAATAGGCAGATGTAGATGATTTCTGTATGGTAACATGAAAGAATCAAAAGGAAATAAATAAATAAATATACTAAGGCGTGTGTATGGCAGGCTTTATATTCTCAAAGTTATGTTTGTTTCATCATCTTCTCTTTTACTTATGCCTGAAGACTCCCAAAGTTTTACCCTGCAAGCATCACATCCTCTTGCATGAGCCCTATTCACCTGAGCTGCAGCAAACTCTAAGCCATAAGATTATATGAAGTCTGGGTTTACACAAGATACAGAAACCTCACTTGGAATTTTATTATGGTTAAAAGAGTCAAACACTCTCTCCCCACCCTTCCATTCCTTATTTTCCCCCATTTTATAGCGCTCACAAGTTGGATTTCAGGGTGTTAATAGAGCACTAAGCAGAATTTTGGAAGGTGTCCAGCTCTACACCCCACCCAGATGAATACCTGGAAGCACACTGTTAACATGGCTATCCTGCCAGACCAAAATCAAGTGTGGAACAAATGTTGAAAGGATGCCCTCTGAAACAGGTAACCACAGGACTGACAAAGCAATACTTTGTTTACAGTTTTGTACCTCTCTGGTAAATAATTTCATTTTACTCTACAAATCCTTTTGTGGTAGGAACAGACATGTTGCAAGCAAGTCTTAATGTTGTCTGTTTTTAATGTACTTTATCTTGTAATTTTCTAAACCAGTCTGATATTTTGGCAAAACACAGGAATTGATCGAGTTGAGGACATAGGATGTTGCAGGACTATCTAGTATCAGCTTTGCTGCCCAGTATCTGGCTAAAAAATACAGGGCAATTTCTTTGTGTGTCAGCACCAGAAGTGGCTGGGGATTTTGTAGAGCATAAAATGCTTAGTGTACATTGTATGTACTTCAAAAAGTTTTCACCAAGCCCAAGGCTCAGTGGAACTCTCTAGCCCCTGCTACATACTAATTTAGAACCAGGGATGCTAGTGCTCTCTTGGGTCCTTGGCTCTAGCTCCCATGTGCTGCAGCAGAACACTCTCTATTTCTGAGGTCTAAGGTTTGAGTACAGCATCTCCAACAGTACAACTCCTCATTTATGCCAGAGGAAACTCTAAAATCCCTGGCTCCAAAAGCACTGTTCAAGGCTTTCTGGTCCTGTATGATGGAGTGAAGAGGCCGAGATTACAGGTTCCCCATCAACCACCATTGGCCTTCAGGATCTGCAGTCAGGCCAATAGTTTCTGGGTGTCCCACCTTCCTCAAAGCCACCTCTTGCCCCAGGATCCCATGTATCCTCAGGAAAGCTGTGTGATGGTCAGTGTCATGGCTGAGTGGCAGGAGAGGCGTGGCAGGAATTAAGAAGGGTCTTCATGGAAACTGTCATCCCAGTCAACACACTGTGCTGGGATGTTGTTTGAAACATGATTTGGATGGGAACCACAGCAAAGAAGGCTCACAAACCAGCAGACAAAATCAGCCCAAGGTGAATGCCAGTGCTAATTCAACAGCTTCCTTTCCAGTGCAATCTGCCCCTCACCTGCACCCCTTTGCCCAACAGAGGACCTGCTGTAACTTCTGTGTTGTGACACAGCAAGGTCAGGGGTAATGCTGGACCGTGCTGCCAGAGCTGGGCAAAGGCCTTAGCTTCCTCACTCCTCTTCACTCCACCCAAGAGAGGCCAGAGGGTGAGAAAGGCCATCCCTCACCTCACTGCCTTCCTCTGTTTTCTGAGCCAAAGCACAAAGCCCTTCTCCATCAGGGTGGTAGGGTTGGCTGATTTGTCCTCTGTGACAGATGGGGTTATATCTCTGGAGACAAGGTTCCTCCCAGATCCTCCTCTGTGACAGCTGGCTCCACAGAGGCCCTGCATCAGCCCCCATGTGTCTGGAACTGAGTGTGACTGTATTGATTTAGTAGTCCATTGTCCTGTGGGAAAAGTGCTTACTGGTAAATACCAGAACATGATCAATAGCACAGCATCCAGAGTCTGTGTTAGAGCTTCAATGCCAGGCCTTGGGCTCCATAAATGCCACAAACAACACCACTGTGAACTGGGCATTGCCTGGTGAGTTGAATGGATCAAAGTAAGAAGCATCACAAACAGGTCAAGGACACACTTTGCCTGCTCCAGGTGCCTGCTGAAATGTCATAAGCCATCTGATTGTAACACATAAAGACTCTTTGAAAACCTGAGAGTTCAAAGGCGAGAATCTGATTTCATGTATGTGATTTTAGCACTTCTGTGGAGACACTGATTTCAGTGCAATTGATCCTGATTTTTAGAACTGTAAGGTCAGGCTCCAGCCTTTAATTTTTAAAATGCCAACATTGTGCTGTCACCAACTCCAAGCCTGGAAACTGGCAGTTCATGACAGATGTGTCACATCCTCCTTCCCCTTTCTGGACCCCATTCCCTGCTACCCACTAATCCTCCTACTATGGCACAAGTAAGTCAGGAGCAGTGTGATATATTCTTGTAAAACAAAATAGATCAGGTCTGAAGAACATAAACAGCAACGTACTAACCCAGTTCATCGTATGATCCCAGGCTCCAAACAAAAGGGCAAGGGTGGGGCCCACAGACCAGTCCAAGTGTCGGGTGGGTCCATGTTTTACGAAAGATAAGAACATATTCTATTAAAAAAAGTCTTTTGTACAGTTGCTCTTTGCGACCCTGAAGGGGGAAAAAATTATCTTTGTGCACAGACTGCAGTGGTGTGAGGCGGTGCACGCACATACACATGCCCTTGCCGTGGTGTTGCCAGGCACTGGGGATGTGTACGTTATTCACAAGTCAGCACTGCCAAGGGAACGTCGACGGAAACTCCATCACGCAACGGCAGCACGGCAACAGATTTGCCCTGTGGCATATTTTTATCTTGTTGTGTTTTTTTTTTTAACTTCTGTCTTTGGTTATTATTGAAAATGACAGTTCTAGGATGCTTCCTTTACCTATTACCAGGATTTACAAGGACAGGACATTTATGTGAAAGAGGACATCCAGCACAAGGATTCTGCCATCAAGACAATGTGAAAGTCTTCTTGCTTTAGGACACTACTGTTCAAGGACCTACTCGTGGTCCTGATCCACAGTGAGTCTGTTTTACATGGGCCTTGGGAGGGCCTCAAATGCGGGGTGTCCCACACCACTCCAAGGCAGCCCCCAGTCCCTTGGGGGGCAGCAGCAAGGCCCACCAGCCCTGCTGAGCTGGGCTGCAATGCACCCAATGCCCAGTGCCCTAGAGAGACCATATGGGAAAATGAGCAGGGATGCAGTGAGAAGCACGGATTAAATACTGAGGCCAAGCAACCCAGGCAAATCTTGCCCTGCTGCAGGTACTCCCTGAATTGTCTAGGGCAGAATTTTTATCAGTTTCAGAGGCAGAGAAAAGAGAATTGATTGAACCACAAGCATAAGCACGAGCATAAACACAAGCACCTTGGAAGTGTTATATATCTTTGCTGTTGTGTTGTACTCACTGCAGCTTAAACATCTTGAAAGTAAATTGGATTTGGTTTCAGTCCAAAGGAGCCAGATTTAAAACACTGATCTACACCTGGGTTCAGATTCCTCAAATGTTTTTGACTGCTCAGATGTAAGAACCTGGGTTCAGCCCATCTTAGGAATCATCACAAAACAAGTAGTATTACTGAAAAAGAAGAAAATTAACACGGTCCTCTGAAATCAAAATAACAAATATGCTAATTTTTTTCCTGTTTCTCAATCAGACAGAATGAAAATTTTATGTGGTTGACTTTCTGTAATCCACATTTAACTCTTAGCAATTTGGCCAAGGACTTTATTCCAACCACATGTTTATTCTTTTCAGGAGGGGTTAATTATGCCTAAACAAAATGTATGTTTCTTAGGAAGTAACTTTAAGTGTTTAGGAAGGCAGGTTTGCCTGTTTATGCTAAAGAAAATCAGTCCATCAAATTTAATGACAAGCAATATTGTCCCTAAGAGAAGCTTTGTAATTACCCATCTATCCCTTTCTATTCTTTGTAATTATTCACTTGCAATTATCTCCATCCTGCCTGATGTTTTTCTAAATCCTGCATGAATTTAAAGTAAAGCAACAGTCAGATAAATCATGATAGTTCTTTAAATTTCTGCAAGGATTTCTGCAGTCAGAGAGAGGATGGTGTGGAAGGGGTTACACTTTGTGCTCAAGTTCCTCTTTTTGTCCCAAAGGAGAGGAAAGAAGCAGAATACCTCCAGAGGCTAATGAAACATGGAAACAATTTGTGTACAAGCAAAAAAACCAAGGCTTGTCGTCTCTCACTGCCAATAATAATACTTTATTTCCTATTTGTACTGTATAATGTTCAGGATGAAAAACAAGTGATATTACTTGGTAATTCCCAAAGATGTCATTTTATAGGTAGTGTGCCATCTCTCTTAGCTCACAGTGTGTAGAAATAACTCTGCTTCCACGCAAACAAGAGCCAGGAGCAACCTATTTTGTTTTAATTTGAGCATACTGAAATGTCCTTGATGCAAACTTCAGGAATTTTGGCTTCTTTGTGGAATAAGACTTAGAAATTAAACTATTATAAGCCAATTTAGAGCTCTCTATCTGCAAAGAAAACCCAGTTAAACCTCCTTTACTGTTAGTATTTAAAACCTTATTTTTGTCCAAAACTAAAAAAGGCAGAGCACAGCACAGGGTAGGTAGCGTGTGAGGTTGATTACAGATCAGCACTGATTATCACTGATAATTTCCTCCAGAAAGAATTGGTGTGAAAACCAGCCCGAGCTTAACCAGGATGCAGCCTCATAGCATTAATGGAAATTTCCCTCTATTTTCACTAGATCTGGATGTGTCCAGGGAAGCAGCCGAAACTGCCTTCTAGAACAATGCACAAGGATGCTGAATGTAGACCCCCTGCATATGACCACTGGGATAATTATAGCAGGTGTCAAAATCCCCAAGAATAACTGAGAAACAGGACCTCCCAGCCTGCCTCTGGTGTCAGATCAACAGAGATAAAACAACAAACGAGGTCCCAGTGGGTCTCCCCAGGCACGGCAGGCAGGGAGCTGAGCTTGCCGGCGGGGCTCAGCCTCTCTCTGGGAGTTTGTTTGCTGCTCCCTTTGGAGGAAGCCTCCCTGCTGGTGGCATACATCCCCTCAGCAGGGACAGCAGATTAAGAGCCTGCTCTACTGTCAATACTGCAAGCTAAGGCCAACAGCATTCCCATAATGTGCTTCCAGAGGCCTGAGCAGCTGTCACGTGCTCCACTGTAGGCAGTGACTGTGTATTTAGTGACTGCCTTGGCCCATCTGCACTTAAAGTTCTCATGAAAACCACAGTGGGCTTGCCTTTGATAAAATAAAGCATAAAAATAGCAGAACAATATAGCCCTACATACACAGAGGCACTTTCAAGGGTCTGCTACTCTACTATAACCTGTTTCAAACTTACAGAAAACCTGAAAACTGCTGACAATATCTCCTGGCTTGGCTGGTCAGAGCTGAGTACAACCTGTACTATGTCCTGGCCTAGCACAAGGTGTCCCTGCCCACGGCAGGTGGGTTGGAACTTGGAGGTCCCTTTCCTAAACCATTCTATTATTCTGCAATGCCTGGTGCTGTCTGCTGTGTGCCTTGTCTGCAGCAGGTTAAATTCTCAGATCTCATACTAGTAGTGCTTGTATTGTTTCAGAGTGGTCATGATGGGGAACCAACTAGTTATTACTAGAAATACTGTCCAGAACCGCCAGGTTTTTAAAAGATAGCCTCAGCCTCATGCCATGTAATAACTGCAACCAGGCAAAAAAAGGAGATGCAGCCTCAGCCCTGTCGCAGCCTTTTGTGTGCAGGTGCCTCACCATCAGACATGCCCTGGTGACACGTGGCAAGTGAAAATGCACCTATGTTTTAAATAATTTCCTAACCCTCAGACAGTCCAGGATTTAAATGATGCAAGAGTGACATTGCTTAGTCATGTCTTTGCAAAGTCAAGAAGGGAGAGCTCTGTCTGCACTTCCCTTCCCCTGTCACTATGACAATACTGCTTTAGAACTTTAAGTAAATACAGGCTTTGGAGATGGAGCTTGGGAAGCCAACTCAGTAACAAAGGATGCCTCAGACAAGAACTCCCTATTGCCAACTCCTTGCTGCTAAAACCAGGAGACAACCATTAAATAAAATGCCTAGTATATCACGTAGGGAACCCTGATGTTGGAAGTTTCTCCTTTTTACTCACAGAATCACAGAACAGTTTGGGTTAGAAGGGACCTTTGGAGACCAACTTGTCAAATTCCCTTGCCATGGGCAGGGACACCTTCAACTAGATCAGGACCCAAGTAGCCTTATAATTCAAATTTAATAGCCACCAACAGAAAATACTTATTCTAAAGCACTATCAAGTGCACTCATCACACAAAAGCCCTCTATTATATATGTCTTGCCTTCATTGAACTCTGGTACTCTTCTGGTCATATCCACAAAAGTTTTCTGGGATGAGAGAAAGCTCCAAGGGCAAACCCAGCCTTTGCAGCCCCAAACAGGACTAGATACTATGGAAATGAATTGCTAACAGTGTTGACCAGCTCCATTGTTTAAAGCAGCACCCTCTCAGACTTCAGCAATAATTCAACAGTGAAATAAACAGCTCTGATCAGATAGCCAGGGAAATTAGATAAAGAGCACAATAGCTGTGAAGATAGGAATATTTCATGAAGAGTCATATATCAGTTTATTCCTGATTTAAGTCCCTTTTGATTACTCTTTGTTTATACCTCACATCTGTATGACAAGCCAGAAAGAAAGGCAAAGATCTTTTCTGACAGAATCTTTTTTTCCCCAAGATGACATGTGCATGTTACCTTCATGACTTAGAACTCAGCCATCTCCTTGTGACTCTTTCATGTTACTTGCTTTGAAATAATGACTGCATTTCAGGACACAGCAATTTCCTCAAAGCTTGTTTTTATACTTTAGTGTGGTCCCGGGATACCAAACCATTCAAAAGTGCTCTTTTCCTCTGCGTCTGTTCCCACAGAAGTCCAAGGCAACTCCTTTGAATCTCAGGACAGTATCTTTGAAATTCTGCCCCCACCATCGCTTTGAACACAAGCAGATTAAACCCAAGCTTAGTATTTATTTTATAACCTAACATACTTATTTCTTTCAAAGTAAGTCATTTAATGCCAAAAACCCCCCGAACAATAAAAAATCCAAGATGCCTGGATATAATGGAATTAATGGGACCACCACACTCTTTTAATATTATACTTCCTAAAAATGTTACTGAGGGGGCCAAATGTGGTTGTTGTGGATGAAAGAAGCTACAGGCAGCAGGAGTAAGTGTTCAGTGCTGGGAAAGAAGAAATCTCTGTCCTTGTCAAATGAGGCTACTGTGGAATTCAGGATGCTCCGTACACACAGCTGGCTATAAAACTCTTCAGATCATCCAGCTCTGCTTCTCCCCTAGAGTAAACAACTCTCTTTGCATTTCTTGTTGCTCTTATCAAAGGTAAATAGGTTGGGTATTTTCTAGTGCTCCAGGGTTTTCTGAGGATATTCTTAAAATACCTGCTCAAGCCAGAGGACCCCATCTAAGGGAGGAGAGGCCATTCTCTTTATAGTTTTGGGGGGCTACTTTTCAAACTAACACATTGCGGAAGATATCTTTACTTCAGACAGTTTTGAGAGGTAGGTTGATACCAAGCTAAAACATACCTATCTAGGTTTTATAACCATTGTAAATAATTTGGGTATCTGATTTGTTATCATAAATATTGATATGTTTTCAAATTACTAAATTTAGCAAAAGAGGCCAAAACTACTGGCTTTCCTTTGCCTTTAATGGACATGCCATGCAGCTAATGGCCAGGCATTCCCACCCTGTGCCTCAGTTTGTCACTCTATATCTTAGGAAACTATACTTTAAATAGCACAGATAATACCTGTAAATAATAAAAGGCCAAATACCTTAAAAGTTTTACTTTAAAAGCAACCACAGAAATCTAAAAATCATTCAAAGATATCTCCTCCACCCCCAACTTGTGAATGAGGATCTTGCTACCTCAGCTTCAAGGATGTGGTATCCTTTTTCAGTTTATCTTACTCTGAGCTCCCTGGATTTGAGGACTTACTACCTTCAGCAATACTATGTTTTAATCACCATTAATTATTCTCAGTCCTAATTTACCTTCAGAAAAGTATTTTAAGGAAATTACCTTAGCTTTTTCCCTAAAGCAGTTCTATGGGAAGAACAATTCAGTTGCAGTTAGGAGAACTTCACTATGGAAGGAGAAGGTTTTTCTGACGTGATGAGCTAGTCTTAAGCAGTGCATAGAAGTCCACAAAATTCCTTCACACTTAGTCAGCCTCCTTTCTCTCCAGGTCTCCAAAAGTAGATCCTCTTCCTCCTGCAGTTCCAATGCTGCAAGCTGGAGCAAGTTGCAAATAGTGAGAAACTATGCAGAATTAGCAAATATCAAACTTGCGATAGATCACAGTTTCCAATCATAATGATAAATAACAGTCCCTCAAATTTGCTCCATTATAAATATAGAGTAAATTCACTAACTGTAGTAAAGTTATTTTGGAAATACCTCACTATAAAAGACACAAAGTTTTGACTTCTATTTCTTGATGAAATAACACCAATAGAGGATGTCTTAGTGTGAGAATCTAAAAACCCCACAGTACTTCGCTCAGGTATAATAAATGCAAAGTATCTTTTAAAAGCAGTAAAATACTTGAGAACTAAGGTGAAAGTCACAGACTATACTTCTCATTCAAGCAGGAGTAGCAGAAATCAGAATCTGGCTTGTTGTGCTTATTAGCAAGGGGAGAAGCAGAGGCACTCCATTTAGTAACAACTGCAAATACAGCTTCTCCTAATTGCATGGCCAAGTTCTGCAGATGAAAATAAGATCTGAAGATAATTTTAAATTACAAGGGTGAACATTTAACAGTGACAATTATTTTTAATTTTTCATAAATTGCTATAACTAGACATAAGAAAGTTGTGTATATATTTTGCAAACACTCCACTATGGCCAAATCCCACAATCTTAGTTAGGTAAGGTCTGGATTTATCTCACAAATTCATGCATTTAGGATTTGTATCACAAAAGTCTTCCCAATGCTGTTTATTCTTTTAAAAATCCTCAACATATCAACAGGAACGCAGAGCATATCTTGGGTTGCATCATTAGCTTCAGTTTCAGGAATTACTAAAATCCCCTAAGCTACAATTTGTCATGATTCTCATTCTTGGGAAATCCTTTAAAGGAACTGTTAAAGTAATTAAGCTAGTGTCCTCGATTTAATCTTTAAGGCTGCTTAGCCAACATTGAGTCACCAAAGTCTTCTAGGTCAGACAGGAAAAGAATTGACGTCATTGCAAAACGCCACTGCGTAAGTGTCTCTGAAAAAAATGGCAGCCAAGTGCACACAGTTGGATAATCAGATGCTGTGAATAACAGTCAGCTCAACAGGTGAGCTTAGGGAATTAGGCACTTCAGAGCTGAACCAAGTGTGTCCTTATGCAGATGATAAAATATCTGCAACGCACTTTCTCTGACATAACATATTTAGCAAATTTATCAAGATGTTTCCTCTGTCCTGAAAGTCAACCAGCCTATTAGGAGTGATAATTTGGCACAGAATATGCTCGAGGGACAAATACGATAAGGGATGTTTCATACAAAGGGGCTTCCACTACTAGCCAGTTTTGTCAATCTGCAGCTAAAAACAGAGCAGCATAAAAATAAACTTTAACTCTTCACCCTGAGCAATTAAGCTGTTTTCTAACAAAATAAGTACAGCTTAAACAGGCACCAGGAAAGACAGATACAGCTCTGCTGTAACGCTCACTCTTTAAAAGTCAAAACCAAGCACTTAAGCAGGGCACTGCATTGTAGATATTTTCCCATTCCACAATTAACATTTCCAAATTCCAGATGAACAGGAGCGGAACCACATAGTTCAAAGAGAGACCCTAGTTTCCTCAGAACCTGAAGACCCTTCAAACCTGAACTGTTCCTGCTCAGACTCATTTTTAGAAAAGTCACAAACAGGAAGTGCATGTGCTGTTGTCCACAGGCAAATGAAGGGAGAATAAAGCTGTGTTTAGGCATACACTAACCTTGAACCTTATCCCAGTGACTTATACCTGCCCTAGCACTAATCAGAAGACTTTTCTCATGGCTAGCAAAAGCCCACATCCTTTCAGTAATTTGAATGATTCAGAAATACACCTATCTCTGGCTGTCCAAAATCCTCATCCTAATCCCCCGCATAGCCTGCTTGCATCTCAGAAATCTTTCCCACAGAAGATATAAAAAGAGCACATATTTATTCTTTAAATATGTTAATGGTTCTGGTCTTCAATTTATCTCTAAGAGCTTTATCTATCTAACTAGAAAGCTGCCAGTGTTAGTCACCCTAAACCTAAGCCCAGACCCAACCCAAAGCCCACATAACTCATGGCTGTCACAAAATTCTTCAAGTTGTTTTCCATTCCAATTCCTCCTACAAGAACAGTGACACAGCATCCAGTAACAATCTCAATTCTTCAGCCTTCTTTTACAGATAATATAAAGTAACCATAATTTAATGATGGCCCTACGGCATCTATCCACAACAAGAAAACTTCCCCTGTCAGTACCTAGAGGAGCTGTGACTCTAAGAAGACCTAGCACAAACACACATCTTCCACGTCATGAGAAACTTTACCAAGCCCTATCTTGAACCTAAGATTTTAAAATTTTATATTTTAAAACATGCCTTAAGTTATTCTCACTTGTCAGACTGAACTTTCATCCTAGCACTGCAGGCTTTGTGGGATCCAGCAGTGAACTGCCTTCACCTTTGTGGCACAGGGTTAAGGCGTAATCATAGCAGAGTGCCTCTATGTAGCTTGCAGCATAAACAATGATACAAAATGCATACTTCAAAGCATATAGCTCTGCTAACTCTGCCAGCATCCCTATAAACATAATCAGGCTACAGTCGTGCCTTGAGGTTAGAGTTTGTGCCCAGGACAGACCTGATTTTATTACCAGACATGCAGAGTTACAGTAGGATGAAGACTAAGCCAAAAAAAGGTGAATGAGGGCTGAGTTCTGGCAGAAACAAGTTTGCTGTGCTGTACCTTACCGTACAGTTAGAGTTGGGCACAAAAAGAGATGAAAAGATTGCTTTATCACTGAATTTTACAATACCTGGAGGTCTATGATGATGGCAGGCATCCAGAGAGATGCCTGAAATGGATAAGATGCAGACTGGTGTTGAAACAACCAGCACTGGCAGGGTTGGGCTTAATGACCTATAAAAGTGGGGCTAGAACTGGCTAAAGCAGAAGGTGGTATGCAACGCCCAGCAAAGGCTGAAAGCAGTAGAAAAAGGCTCTGAATTTCTTAATGTGGATGGTGTCAATAATGTCACAAGCCTAAGTCAAGCACAGCATTGAAGAGGGAACTCTAAATCCAGGATAGTAGGAATTAAAAATATAAAGAGGTTGCAGGATCCTACAGAGACAGGCTATGATCACCTTAGATACAAGTATAAAACTACCTAGCATATATTTACTATTATGACTGAGACAGCAGATTGCCTATTGACCCACATACATTTCCACAATTTACTGTCTAAATTTGTAACTAGAAACCGTGCAGCTTTTATAGGATCCAGCAAAAAAACTCCAAAACCAGAACCAAAGCCAGAACCAAAGAATTAGTAAAAGGCTTATTATTAGCCACAGCATCCTGGGCCCTACCCCTCACTCTAATAATTAGTTTTAATTGTGCCATAGAGATTTCTAGCAGTAACAGAACCAAGTGTAGAGTAATTAATGCTAGTCTCTCTAACTCTTTTCCTAGCTCTGCATGTTTTGCAAGATCCAGCAACAAAGCCAGCTCTTCTTTGCCCCCTACTCTGAAGGAAAATTCTTTCCCCAGAAAAAATGCTGGCCTTGCCCATACAACAGTGACTCACTAACAAGAACCGAGTTACCTCTGCCTGCCCTGGCCCTTATCCTCATGGTGCCAGCCTTGCTCTTCGTTCCCCAGTGCAGAAAGAGTTCTCAAAATGGGATAGGGTTTTTTATGAGGAGGACTGAATAAGACCATGGATCACAGCAGCGAAAGATTTCCACCTTGATTTTGCCTCTCCCCTAATTTCCATTCTTAGTTTCCTGTTTCTCTTCCCCTCCCCTCTGGCCCACCAGTGCTCTCCTCTTGTCCAGCTCTGCAGCATTCTCCTCACACAATGTTGATGCAGTGTGCATGGTGGAGTAGCTGGGTGAGTTAGGCCTCAGGATTCGTCATGGGTTTGGCAGCAGCTGATTTGCTCCTCCCTTCACTTCTTTCTTCCCTTTCTCCTCTTCTCCTTTCTAAGTGTTGGAAAACCACAGAGCAGCAGCTGCCCCAGCCACATGGGACCAGCAATTTGCCCAGGGGCTGCTCAGGCTGGTCAGGACAGTCAGAACATCAAAATACACCCTCAGAGTCACATTTCAGTGAGAATGATGACTCCTTATAATATTTTTTGGCATAAGCAAGAGGCTCAGTGAAGAGCTTGGAGCCAGCTCTGGCAGCCCTGGTGCTGCCATGGCTGGGTACACTAAGGTAATCTGGCCCCCAGGAAAACACAGAACTTGTTACCTAAGTCTGCATGTCCCCTCCATGCTGCACTGAGGATCTTTAGGAAGAGGGTGCAAAGTTGCTGAAGGCACAAGGATTTTTTGGCCGTGGAAGGCAGTGCTGGGTACAAGAGAGGCTGGAAGTGCAGGAGCAGGATCCACAAGCAGTCACACACAGATATGCAGGGATGACAGCTGGATAAGGTGGGGGCTGTCTCAAACCACAGAACAGAAGTGAGGACTTAGCTGGAAAGTTCGTATTTTCCTGTTAGGAAAACTTGATTAGAGGGATAATCAGGAACATAAGTGACTGGCACTGGGGTTTCTGATCCAGACATCTTGAGGAACCATGGACAGGTTTCCCTATGCCACATAGCAGCAACCTTAGGTAATACAGGAGAACAACCTTGATCTTCTAATGAGTGCTGAGATAATTAACAGAACACTGCGAGGTACTCAGATAGAATTGCAGGGGATGCTGTAGCCATGAATCAGCCCATCTTATTTACCTCAGTGAATGAGAATATTATTTAACTATCCCTAAAAAATAATATACACCTGCATTAGAATTATCAACCAAAGAATTCCTCAAAGCTTTTGCAGTTTTGGTGAAGAAATGATTCAAAATACTTAAGGTTTTGCTTCAAATATGACAGCTGAAAAACAATGAGTCATAAAGCACCTGAAATATATGTCTTTAGTGATATTCCTCAGTACTACCAAGTGATTCTTTTACAATACAGATCTCTGATAAGTTGTTGTTCATGTGGACTTGTGTTCTGATTATCCAAACTGACTTTTTTCCAGTTGCCTTTAATAGCCAGTGCAGGCTGAAAGCATTGTAAAATCCAGGCACAGTGAGTTCTGTCTCCCTCTTTTCCAGTTTCCACCAGGAAACTGGAAGGCAAAGATGGGTGAAGTGATAATAAAGGTATCCTTGTGATTCGGTGCCATAGAGCTGGTAAGGCCCAGCACAAAGAGCAGCTGAGATTTATGCTCAAAGCCTGAGTAACTCTCCTCCTTAACCTTTAGAAAACCAGGTTTGAAAACACTGTGTAAACAAAGCAAACAAAAGACAAATTCTAATGCAGCTAACCTAGTCTCTAAAAATAAACAGACATTAGCACTTAGCCTCATCCTTAATTAGATGAAATAGTATTCTTCCTACAAATAGGTAAGAATAGCATTTAAGATACACAAGTACTTGGCAGAAAAGATATTCTCATTTTCTAGAATAATCTCCTAGATTTGGACAAAGAAGTGGACAGAGTCCAAAGAGAAACAAGCCCTTTGTAATGAAGCTCATCATAGGTCTGGAGAGAAATGTCCGGTGGGGAGAGCCTGAGGGAGCTGGGGTTGTTTAACCTGGAGAAAAGGAGGCTGGGGGAGTGCTGGGAGTGGGGGGGACAGACCATGACCTTTTTGCTCTCTACAACAACCTGAAAGGAGGTTGCAGAGAAGATGGATGGTCTAAGTTTCTTTTCCCAAGTAGCAAGAGACAGGACAAGAGGAAATGGCCTCAGGCTGCACCAGGGGACGTTTAGATTGGATATTGGGAAACATTTCTTCACAGAAGGGGTTGTCAAACATTGGAACAGGCTGCCCAGGGAAGTGGTTGAGGCACCATCCCTAGACCTGCTTAAGAGATGTGTAAATGTGGCACTTAGGCACATGGTTTAGCAGTGGATTTGCCTGTGATGTTTACAAGAGGTCCTACATGATTCTATAATTCTATGATTCATTTATTTTGAGCCTTCCAAGCAAAGTCAGCAAGCCAGGGTGTCTGACGCTGGCTCCCCCTTGGTGGCCTTGCATGTCAATCCACAGCCCCTTGTCTGCCACCTCGTCAAGCACCTTATTTACATGCCAATGATTTTCACCCTCTTCCATCACAGATAATAAGGCTGCCTGGTGACAGAAAATGATGGCCATTTAAAAGGCAGCCCTATTTTTTCACTACCAACAGTATAAATATCCAATGTCATTTTAAAGCACGGCAGAAGTGGAGGGATAAGTGGGAGTTATGAAAGGACTAGCAATAGCTGTAAGATTTGGGCTCGTCTGTCTCTCTACCACAGCACCTGAGTGAAATCTCTTCTGCTCATATTTTGAGCTAAGATTCTCATTTCTGTATGTCTTAATAAATTTGCTTCCAGGAGATTCCACAGCTTCTACTTTTAATTTCCATCTATTCTTTTGACTGTTAAACAAGGGACATAGGCAAATGCATTACTTCCTCCTCACCCTTGTACTTGATCAAAATCACAATCACCCTGAAATCTTTTCAGGTCATTCTGATGGTCACTTGGCCAATCACACCATCAATTACTTCTACTTTGTAAGTTCCCCTCCTTGAAATGTTAGCTTGGCATTCCTGTTTCAACTAATATGCAAACTGTCTTCTTAGGGAAGCAAGAACAGGCTTGTCCAAAGGACAAGAGTGACCTTGTATGTTTAGCAGTCCTTTCTTTCTTCTCCTCCTTCTTTCCCCCATTAACACAGCACTTTACAGTGGCAGACAGAAATCTGAATTGTGAACTGCTTAGCTCCTGGGAAGAGTTTGTATCAGAAGAGCTAAGTAGTGTTTACCTCTAAGTAAAACCTTAACTACTACAAGGCACTGTCTAGCCACACTATGGATTTGCTCTTTGGAACTGCAGCATGTCAGCACTTCCACCAGAAAATATTTTTCCAGTTGAGAGTCTCCAGAAACTGCCATAAACAGCTATAATTTAAGTACATGTTTTATACAAACATCACCACGATTTTCAATTTTTTCTTTAGATCTTGGAAATAGTTAGCAACTCTTCTAAAGTCAGCTGAACAAATGCGAAAACATATTTTATAGGTTTTGAAGCCCTGAAATTTCCTTTTTTCAATTTATGATACTTTAAACCTTTACATATTTTCAAACGGTCACTTTTGCTCAGGTGTTTGTAGGAGCCACTGGCAAAATTTGAAAAAGCAGGCAAGCTTATAAAAGCAGCTGTTTACAAGTCAGTTCCCAGTTAAGAAATTAAAGCAGAACAGAGTGTTTCTGGGGAAAAGCTTTGCCATTTTTTTGTCCCTGTCATTTACTGTCATACTTGAGGAATGCCTCTCACTACGGAAAGCCTCTGCTTGGCTGGCAGAGTACATTTTGTACAGTCAGGATACTGCATCCTGGATCGTCATACCTTTCCCAGACCTGCGAGCTTGGCTGCCAGCCTGAGGTAATAGGAGGTGCTCAACTGATTGCTAACAACAAGCAGTACTTTTGGGTCTTTACTGGCTGGTAGATGAAGTACAGTGTGTGCTGGAAATTACATTTCTTATTCAAAAGGAGAAACTGTCCAAGCAGGGAATATAAGGTAATCACAGAAGACAATTAGGCAGAATCAGGTTTCGCTCACAGACCTCAGGGTTTCTAATTTTTCCTCAATGCTATTTCAGTGTCACCTGAAGCATCTGACACTGACAATTTCAAAAGATACTAATTAGCAGTAACATTGATTCAGGAACCCATAAGAATCCCAGCTTTACAGCAGAGAGTAGGTAAGCCTGTCAAAGACCTAAATAAAGTAGATGAATGAATGCAACCGTCTGTCACATGTGCATTGTGTGTAACAAAGGTAAATTTAAGTTGAGCTAAGGATGTTTTAAGAGCAAGTGTGCAAAGCTGAGCTTCTGAATAGGTATTATGTCCTATCAAGGACTCATTGTTTAGCAGATCCTATATCTAACAATGCTCATTGTGAAGGCTCCAAAGATCAGTGCATTAAATACCAGTTTTTCAGACCCCTTCACATTTTCAGTGTCTTCCAGTGCTCCAACCACTTGGATATTCCTGCTACAGTCATACCTGTATGTGGTCTATTGGCTGTCTCTACACTGTTCTGGGAATGGGAGAAATAGCTCAGATCAATGGGTCCAATTCTTCAAGAATTTTATCCTGTCCCCTTCCAAAGAAATCTTCTTTTTGGAATACTGGAAAGCTACAGCACACACGAAAAACGAGATCTGGATTTCACGGATGGCTCCATCTGGATGGCTATTTCCAACAGAGACAGGAGTAATAGCACTGTGTAAGGCCATGGGCTAGCACGCATTTACAAGTTCTGACTCTATGTGCACAGCTGGAGGGAGGATATGGCCTTCTGTAGGAGGAGAAATTCCGGTTCATTATGCTGCGTGTAGGAAGTGGCTTTATGCAATGCTGTCACGAGCACAGGGAGACAAGAAATGCTTCCCTACTGACAACCTAAGCAGGTGAAAATGCTGTGATCTGATTACCAAAAATGAGTGGAAGGCTGATGGCAGAGTCAACATCGGAGTGGCATCATGGTGCAGGAGTGCCGGCTGAGAGATCTGCACACCCCGGCTGCGGAGAAGGTGAGACCTAGCTCTGGATTTGTAAAACCAGCCTCATGAATTGCAGCCAACATTTAATTGTCAATAATTCCAACAATTCATGGGGCAGATCTCTTACACAAGTGGTAATGGTGAGGTATGGGTAGCTCTCCCAGCCACTAATGGTGATTAAAATAGGGATCTGCATTTTCTTTCTAGAACAGCCTCCACCAAGGAACCCACTGGGGGCAGGCTGGAGGAGGAGGAAGGCAAAGTGAAGAGGGGGTAAAGGGTGTGTGTAAGGGGAGGAGATCTTTGAAACCACTGCTTACAAATGTCAGGGGCATATCTCTGGGGCTCTGGCACCTCTCTAGACCTCTGTGCAGGAACAGGGAGTGTGCTGGGTTTCAAAGATAACTGAAACTACTCCTTCTTTTGCTGGCAAAGGTGAAAGATTACTATAAATGTCCCTCACCTTTGAAAAGTAATAGCTAATAAATGCCATATAGAAATATTTCTCTGGGCTTGTCTCCCAGACTAGCTGTTTTCAGGTTTGAATTCCAGATTTTACAAATATGAATCCCTGCTCCATCATTGTGTGACATCATACTGATGCAGGGCATGCAATTAGCCACCAGCACATAGCAAGAGGAAGCAATGCAATCCAGTTCTGTCACTGGATTGCAAACCAGCTTGCTGGCAGTTTGAGCTTAGTCAGCTCAGCTGGGTTTCTGAGCAGTGCATGCTGCATTCAGTATACCTTCCACAATAAAGTTACCCCTTCAGTCAAAACCATTTGATACATTTTACACACACCTGATGCTCCTCTATAATAGCTGAAAACCAGTGAATTAAATATTGCAGAATCTTGCATGTGCTAGACTTGCTGTTTTCAAGCATCTTCAGAGGCTAAGGGCAGCCAGGGTCTGGTCTACACAAGGATAAGATGAAGTTCAAAAGGCACATCTGTAAAGCTCTATAAGTCAGTGCAGAATGTGGCCACATAGTTGTGAAATCAGCCATGTTAAAGCACAATTAAGGTTAAGGATGTTTTCTTCACCTTTGTGTTCTACTGCTCTAGTCACTGTGTTTGGTTAATTAATGTATGAAGCTCCTCCCATTTAGAAAAATTTCCCATTCCAGAAAATCAGTGTAGCAGACTTACTGTCAATTCCCCCTATCCACACTCCAAGCAGCCTTACATTAAATTGAAGAAAGAAAAAAAGAAAAAATCTGAACTTGTCTGTGTTCAAACATAGCAATACCCAGCATTCAAATGTTTCCAAACAGATTTTACTTCCAGGTTAGAACTGGTGAGAGATTTGACACGTATATTGACCCCACTGTGAGGTAACATTTAAGCTCAGCACCAGTTTTGAACTGCAATTTAAAATTAAATGGCATTTAAAATTAAATGGCATTTAAAATTAAATGCAATTTATAATTAAATGCAAGTCAGCTGTGGGTTTTCCAGCTTGAGCCAGCTTAGAATGGTTCTGACTGTGATTTAAATTTTGTCAGCACAGAAATGCTCTCCACTCTGTCTTCCCGCGACATTCAGTGGCCCTGAATTTCTGGCACTCTCATTCTTTCCCACAAAATTGCAGAGTTTTTATGTGATTAGCTCTAAGTGATCTTGGTAACTACTCAGGTCTAGTTATTTCTTGAATCCATTGCTTGGAGATCAAACATTACATCACAAGAATTCTATCCTGTTCCAAATGAAGCCAAGGACAAAACTTCCATTGACTTCAGTGTGTTCAGGATAAGGTCATAAATCTTTGAAAAATGAGTGTCCAATTTTCAAATTAAAACATAATGAGCTTAATAGTCACGGATTTAAAGACTGTTGCATTTTGCATCTTGCATGAGATTCTGTAGCTGGGTTACAAATACTACAAAAACTTTGATGCTCTGAGGGAGAGTCATTTTCTGGGAGCTCCCATCATTATCTATCAGGCCAGTACACAAAACACACAATGGAAGTGATACTGCCCTGATGGCAAACAATGTCTTTGGAAAGCTTCAAACAATTTCTTTGTAAACAACTGATCAGGGTAATTACATTTTCTAATCTGAAACTGCGCTGTGACATTGTTTCAGGTAACACATGAATCATGCTAAAGGGTTTTCCTCTGCTAGCACTGGCTACCTTATCTAAGCAAGCTCCAGTCTAAGGATGGAGACCTAAGCCTGATGAAGTATTGTACTGGCACTGCAGGTAGTGGCTCCACCACCTGCCCTCAAGACTCCTCCAATCCACTGCTACTGTTGGGCAGACAGCTCGCCAGGTAATTAGAAAACCTGAGGAAACAGTGGAGCTGTGCCTAATGCCTCATGATCCCAACTCATTTTCTTTAAAAGATGAGGTGTCAGATGGGACAACCTTGCTGCATATCTGAATGATGCTGAGTCCAGGTGAGAGAGCTGCAGCTCCACTTAGCAGAAGGCAAACACGGCTTTGATGACTTTGCACTTGCTAATGAACACAAATGACCTAAAACACAATGAGTTTGTCTCCCACAACCTCTCAGCCAAGCTGCGATGAAATAACGTGGCTGTCAAACCCTCACCACTTCATGGGATTGTGTTAACAAACTAGTCCAAATATATTACACAAATCATGTGCAATCTTGCAGAAGAAGCAGCCCTAGCTTCCTGACTTGTGTGGTTTTGTTTTCAACAGCAGTTTCAAAAGGAAAGCTGCAGAGTATGGCCTGCCCCTGCAGTATTCTTTTATTCCTCAGTCTCTTGTCATAGATGCGATCTGCACACTGCTTAATTTTTGTTATCATTTCCTTGGATATCTACCAGCTATGATTGTCATGATTAAATCAGTATTAACTTAATTACAAAGGGCTTTACTCAAGATAAACAGCAAAGTGATCCAGAACAGTGAGAACTGCACTGCTGAGTAAGAGCGTCTGGCAAAGGCCTTTCAGACACTCCAAGCCACCTTTTTTCCTCACATAAGTTTTTGTTTTGGCTTGTTTTTTAAACCAGATGTGTTGTTTTTGTCAAATCCCAGAAATTAGGTCAGTCTGTCACCTCTGAGTTTGACCCCTGAGCATGGTCAATACCTTTGGCCATCTTTGCTGCTGTCACATTTTCAGTTTCACTCCAAAGTCGATGCCATGATGGTCTGCCATGAGTCAGGCACTGAGGCTTTCTAGAGTTTCCTCCTCACAGTGTCATGAACAAAGGACATCTGGATTTCGTGCCCTTCCCATGTTTATCTCCTGCTCCAAGGTATTTCCATTCTACAGGGCGAACACATGGTCATTCAAATAATTATGATGGAGGGAACTGTTGCATCTTTGCTTGCCTCTCTTATTTGACCATGCAAAAATTTAGTTATAATTTAGACACTGAATCTGTCCCAGGTGAATTCTACAGCAGAGCTCTCACAGATTTTAGTATGATTATCAGTCCTTTTCTAATTAGGATAGTGATCATGTATTGCTGACACAAGGGATGACAACCCAGCTTTTTTTAAAGTCTTCAAATATCTTAAATATTTTTTGAGAATACTGCATAGAAAATATACATAATCACATGTGAAGAAGCAACAAGGGACCGATTTGGGATTTCAAGTGAAAAACTAAGAGTTTAAGACAAATTATACAAGATTTGCTTAAAAGTTTAGGATGTAAATTAAGTTTTTAAGAGATTGTGGACTATATATTCAGCTGTTTGACGCACAGTTTGTGGCTAACTACTATCTATTGGCCAGGAACAAGCCTGGCAGAATTTCCATCAGGTGTGCAAATGTCCTTGGTTTTCTCAAAGTCCTCCCTTCTCAATAGATTCCTTTAGCATTCTCCTGAACATTATCACCAGAATAGGAATTACATGGAATACATGGAATTCAGTATAACCTCTGAGGTTCTTTTTCTGCCACCTGTGATAAAAAGAACATACTCCCAGATAATGAATGTTTCAAAATTTCTTATGCAAGTGTGTCCAGAAATTTCTCTTGCTTTCCAGTGGGAGAAAAAGCTGCTATTACACTGTTTCTCCCTTTCAAGAGCAGAAATAGGGTCCTGTTTATGACATGCCATACCGTCACAGAGTAATAAAATGGTTTGGATTGAAAGGCACCTTCAAAATCCTCTAGTTTCAACTCCCCCTGTCATGGGCAGGGACACATTCCACTAGACCAGATTGCTCAAAGCCCCATCCAACCTGGCCTTGAACACTTCCAGGGATGGGGCACTGACATTTCCACAGAAGAAAGGTCAGGGTGAACTAAATGATGCCTTCTGGTGGCAATGTCTCATATGCTAATTTCTTGTACACCAATTCTCATATGATATTCCTCAGGTTTTGGTTGTGTTTTTCTTTTTTTGTATTTCTTATGTAAATTTTCCCTAACTACTGAATACTTTCTCCAGGTGCTTGAAAATTGCTTAATTAAGTTTATGTCCTTTCTGTTCTTTGTTTTTTTCTTTTTTTTTTTGGCCAGTGATACAATCACTTGCTGTCTCCTCTGATGCTTTTTGGCCTAACACAGGGTAGTATGCTCCTCTGAGGGAGCTAGACCTACCCTTATCTGTGAATGACCTGATAAATCCTGGCTGAGACTCTATATAGGCAGTAAAAAGTGTTATAAAGTACAGAGATTTCGTGGTGCAGAGCCAAATTTAAGGGGTGCAAGGTACTTACTTGTCCATGGGCTTCTGACAAAAGTCAGAAAGTTAAAATTCAAAGACAGACAGATAGGAAAGATCTTCTTGTGAAGGAAGGGATGATGGATTTGCTGATATATATCCTTTCTGGCTGACAGAAACTTCATAAAGTTCATCAGAACAGACGCAAGATCCTTCACGTGGGACAGAAGAAGCCCCTGCAGCAATGCAAACTGGAGATTGCCTGGGAGGGCAAGCAGCTCTGCAGAGCAGGACCTGGGGTGGAGAACTTGCTGAAGATGAGTCAGCAGTGCGCCCTTGAGGCAAGGAAAGCTAAAACACGCCGGGCTGCCTCAGCAGAGAGCAGCCAACAGCTGCTCCCTTCCAGCGAGGCCACCTTGGGAGTGCTCTGTCCTCTGTCATGTCCACTCTTAGGCTTCCCAGTAAAAGGCATTAACGTCTTAGACCAAGTCCAGTGGAGGAGCACCAAGGCTGTGGGGCATGGTGTGCAAGGAGGGCTGAGGAAACTGAGGTTGTCAGTCTGGAGAAGGAAAGGCTGAAGGTTGAGAGGAATATGACTCTGAGCTTCATCTTCTAAAGGACAAGAGGGAGTCAGACTTGTCTCACAGATGTGCAGCCAAAGGGCAATAGGCAATGCCCATAACTTGCATCCAGGGAAATTTTCAGCACAGATAAGAAGAAAAAAAACTGTGGTAAGAGTGGTTAAACCCAGCTAGAGAGGTGGGGGAATCTCCACCCTCAGATACTTTCAAAACCTGATGAGGCAAGGCCATGAATAACCTCATCTGGCTTTTAAATCAGCCTTGTCAGGAGCTAAGGGTGGGACTGCATGACCTTCAGGGGTCCTTTCCAATCTAAATTATTCTGTGATTCTATAAATAAGGTAGAGGTTGCAAGAAAAAGGAGCTAAATCAGATTGAGGAGGGGCATGAGTCTTTCCTGTGCTGAGAGGAGAGAACAAGCCTGCAGGCTGTTGCTACTGCTGACCTCTTTAAGACCTGGGTGATTGAAAATCACTCTTGGATGCAGTGGAGCGTGTATTCCTGGCACAGCATTTGCACTGAGACATTCCCGAGTTTCTCTAGGCAGTGGCCTTATCTGGGTGGGGTGCTGTCAGTCAGGCATTTTTTCTTTCAATTTTGCCTCACCCCTTGCCATCACAGTGTGTTAAACCGAGCCTGTTAAAAGGACTTACCAAACTTCCACACTCCAGGAGCAGGAATGTGATTTTTGCAATAATTTTTATATTGTTTAATATAATTTCTTGGGAAACAATTTCTACCTTTGAGGAAAGAAGTGTTGCTCTATTAAAATGACCAATGACACAAATCCCACTTCTAACCTCAATTGGAACCCTGGTCAGCAAGAAGAAACAAATGGACTTGCACTAAAAGTATTTTCCTCTCTTTCTATGAGCTAAGAATGATGTTAATTATTCAGATGACTTTGGAAAGTCAAAGGCTGTACTAATAGCATTTTATGTGTTGGGTAATTAAACTGGTGGAATGTATGCTCTAATTTCTAATAAAAAAAAATGTTCTCATGTGCCTTAGAAAAGCTCTATTCCTTTATCAGCCACTCACCCCATACATACAACCCCACATATGTCTATTGACCTAAAAGGTTTTATACTAATTTAAAAAAAAAATTGAGTTTGATTTTCAGACTAGTCAGTTGGAGACAGAAATAAGTTTCTTTTGAAAATACCCACCCAAAACACTAATCAAGCTGCCAAGAAACTGTTGTAGTTTGAATTTCTTGCTGTAAGCAAGGACACATAAACCAATCAGCAACGTTGCACATGCAAGCAATTCTAATAATGTGATTTCTCTTGTGTTTGAGTTGTTCCCAGCTGACGTTTCATAGGTTTAGGGCCTATAAGAAGAGTTACAACATATGTTAACAGCAATAAGAAAAAGTTGTTATGCATAAATTCAGTAGACTTTTTAGGATTCTACATAATTCACAAGCAATGTGTCACTCCATTCTTTCAAGACCCCAAATTTTCACATTTCAAAGAAGCTCCTAATTTTTATCTCTCCATCATTTTGCATTAGTGTCACATTTCCTTATATTCAGAATTTGACATTGACGTGTCACAGTTAGTAATTTTCACTTCTAGGCAAAATGACAAAAGAAACACCTATGCTATGAAGTTGACATCAGGCCTGAGAACAGGGTCACGATGGAAAACTCCATTCTCCTGGTCCTCATTCAGAATTCCATACCTTTGCCTTTTTGTCCAGGTGGAGCTCAAACGCCAAACCCCCATATTGTGCTTATGATGAGCCAGACTCAAGAAATCTCCCAGGGTCTGTAATACCACACCTGCTCTGTCCAGCATGTGGGAAAGGAAGCTCAGATCACAACACAGTGTAAGTGTGATACACCTTTCCCTTAGCACCCCACATCTGGAGCCAAGCCTAGTGTGGCCACGGGTGCCTGTTGCACAGATAACTGACTAGCTCAGTCTCAGTCAGGCTCATGGAAAGAGCCTGGCAGTGAAAGTAGCCTCAAGATGGTCCAAATCTCACACATGATTGTGAAATGTGCCCTCTGTTTAGCAGATGACCATTTTATGACCTTCATTAAAATATTTTATACTAAATCAGTTTTGTTTTCAGCTTGATTTTGGGTCATATGTCTAACTAGTCCTCACATATAATGAAGTGCCAACTCTTTAAAATACATTAAGGTGAGCACTTTCAGATAGAAAATTGTCTTCTTCATTTTCAAGGGGACCCAGCTTTTGGCATTTTTTTAGCCATTAAACCAGGGATCTCAAAAGGCATGCAAAAGTTACCTGATAGAAGATGTGAAAAGAAAAGACTGATGATGGTAGCTCACATATCCCTAGCTCTTGTCCAAGTAGTCCAACAAACCACAAAGATTTTAGTACATGCTGCCACATCCCAGACCTTTTACAATGCATGGCAAAGCTCCCAGTGATTTCAATAGGAGTAGGTTTTAATGCAAAGTTGGCAAGCTTGGAAAAAAATAAAGCAAAAGTATTTTTAAATCTTCATGTTAGAACAAAAAAAAAAAGCATCTTAGAGGGTCTATATCAAAAGTGAAAACTGAGGCTGGAACTTAACTCCAGCTTCATGCGTACTTCTAACCTTTATGCCAGTATACTGACCAGTTTCTTTAAATACAATAGAAACTCTGTCACTTTGAAGATAAGCCCTCACAGTTAGCTTAAAACAATAATTCTGTACTTTCTTTCCTGTTTCTAGATTTATTTTAAGTATTAGTATAAAATGTCAGAGTCCGATAGCAGCCAGATCAGTTTGTATAAAAAATCGACTGCCTGTTTGTAGTGTATTACAGGCTATATTTGACACAGGAAAACACTTAATCATGAATGCTATCAGCACACCACACCCATCTTTGTGAGTGCGTTATAAGCTAGATTTATCACCGTGAACTCGGACTGGATACAGACAAGTAATAATGAATAATGCAAGCCCCTTCTGCAGAGGTAAGGTTAAAGGTATATTATCCACAATATGACCATCAGACTACAGTTTGGAAGCCGTGCTAGAATCTATCAATGTCACAGAGGCATCAGGGGAAACTGTGGATTGATGGCCAGAGCATTATTTCCACTGGAGTCATCAGGCTCAGATAAGCAGATAAAAGTGAGATGAATCTGCCTCAAATACTTGATCACACAGATTTTGCCCATTTAGGTATTTTAAATCTCTCAGCTCATTTTATTTGTGCAGCAGAACTGACAATCTTTAAAAAAAATTGAATTAAAACCAGAAACACCTTTGCCATGTGTTAAATTTTATTTTATTTCACTTGCCTAACTTTGAGTCTCTATTGTAGCTTTTGAGCTAAAATATGATGCTTCTTGGATGTGTGGACTTCAGAAACATACTGAAAAATGTACATGGTATGGAGGAGACAGGACCTTTCTTCTTTTCTCTGTTAGGTCATGCAGAGAATACTTCTCCCTTCCAGAGAGGCTGCCCCTGTAGCTGCCCACGCTGTGGTTCTGTGCCTATCGCTGTGCAAAGCTTTTCCAAGCTCACGTGTGGAGTCACCGTGGAGAAGGAGGCCAAACAAACTCCAGCCATTCCCCCAGCTCACTTCTTCCCTTCTTGTCTCTCCAGCTCCTAACAGCAGCACCTCCCAGAGAGGGGAAAGATCCGGGGGGCTGTAGGGACTGCCTGGCCTCTGCGCTGCCTGTGACCCCCTGCCCACCTCTTCCCTGCAACCACCATGCCTCACACCAGCTAGCCCATCGGGAGAGGAAGACAGAGGAGTGCAGCAGGAGGTCCATGGGGCTGGGGCTAGACCAGAAATGTCCTTCTCTCCTCAAAAGAACACATCAAACAACCAAAATCTTTGCCAGCAAAACCAGCAAAAGTGCTTCCTAAAACCCCCTGGAGAGTAAGATGTGACAGTCACTGGGGGATATGTTGTGGCCATTCACATTTTTAACATACACTCACTGCTAAATATAGCCAAAAACAAGCCCCTTTGCCTGCTAATGTAATTTGTTCACTTCCAGTTAGGAGTCACATTTTAAAATCTGAATCCTTGGATATTGTCTTGATTAAACAAGAGGAATTTTGGCTGGGGTTTACTAGCATATTAGTTAAGCATAGATCAATCACTTTTTGTTATACAGGAAAAAAAAGATTTTTGTCTTCTATATCCTCCCAATTTAACCAGTACTTTCTGGAATAGTGCTAAACCCTCAAACGTGTTACAAGTTAATGCATCCATGGGACTGTTATTAATTTATGAATCTCCTGAACACAGAAGGTACTGAAGGTACTGATGTGCATGCTGGTCTACATTTCGGCAATATTTCAAGAGAAATATTCATTAAAAAGTTACTTGCACTGTCTGCGTTTCAACCTGGAGAAAACACTCCGGAGTTTCCAAGGGTCGGTTTTATACCTCATCTGACAGATGCCACCTCCTTCAACAGATGGTGCCCAGGTGCAGTGGTGAAGGATTTTTCCATGGAGACTCAGAGGGCAGCATGCCAACCGCTGTGCTGAATCACCAACACTTCCCAAAGAGCCCACGAAATCCCAGGTGGCCCAGCCTTGCCAGCCTGGGATGAGGTAATATGGCTGCAAACTAAATAAAGACAGAAATCATTAAGTTGAATTTAAAGAGATATGGCAGAGTGACATATTTTGGTTTTCAATAAAGATAATTTTCATTCAGTGACCATGCAGAACAGACACCCATCCATTGAAAAACTTCTTTTTGAAATGTGCTAATAAATATTTTTTTATTAAATTAGTAGTCCCATAAGATATGTATTCAACTGCATAATTCTGTACCTGAAAGAAATAATTGGGTACACCTATTGAAAACTTTAAGCTCTGAAAAACAAGATGACACTAGGAAGTGTGTCCTTTACTTCATCACTCTAAACCTAGCTTTTTAATTGGATCTGCCAGCCAGCGCTCTGAACTTCCAATTTATTCATCATAGGTAGTGACCCACAGTTAGAAGATCTAAGGTCAAAACAATGTACAAGAAAAAAAAAATCTATTAATGAGATACCGTTGGTATTCAGAGCCTTAAATTACATGAGGCATTAAATTAGCAAAGGAAAAATCATAATAAAGAAGATGTATAGAGCAATCAAGCTCCCAAATCAGCTCATTCCAGATAGGTAAGACTAACTAGTAGATTCAGAAAGAGCTGATGAATTTCTGCATTCTAAATTCTGAAAAGTATCATGGTTAAAACTGAAATAGTCTCATAGAAAGCTCAAACAGAGGTCAAATACAAGGATTATGAAATCACAGAACCACAGAATGATTTGGTTGGAAGGGACCCTGAAGATCACCTCTTTCCAGCCCCTCTGCCTTGGACAGGGACACCTTCCTCTAGACCAGATCACTCAGAGCTCCATCCAACCTTTCCTTCAGCACTTTCAGGAATAGGGCACCCACAGCTTCTCCGGGCAACCTGTTCCAGTGCCTCACTACACTCACAGTAAAGAATTTCTTTCCAATATAATTTAAACCTATGCTCTTTCAGTTGGAAAACATTGCCCCTTGTCCTGTCACTACATGCTCTTGTAAAAAGTCATTCTATTTATATCTTTCTTGTAGGCTTCCTTTAGGTACTGGAGGTTTGCAAGCTGGAGGATTCCATGATAGACCTCACCTTCCAGTAATCTGAGAGTTTCCTCAAAACACTGTTTAAGAAAATAATTCATATAGGATGCATGATACTTAAAAGTAGATAAAAACAATGGGCAGAAAAATAGCAGAATAAAAAGGCAGTACTTGGGCATGAAAAAGCTTAAATTTCCTACTAAACTAATGGCAAATGAATGGATATCAAATTAAATGGCAAAGACCTATATGTTTCATACAGGTAGCATTAGAAAGAAGTATTAATCAATCTTAGCTCATTAAATTGCTGAGCCAGCTTAGCCACTGTTCACCCATGGATTCCAACGCCTGCCATCCTGCCTGTGAGCTGTTTTTCAGGATTCCCTGGACAGATTTATCCTTACAGGTGTGAGCTGTGACCTACAATCAATGACACAGGCACAGAAACAGAAAATAAATTATTATGTCTAATAATCACTTCTAAAGCTACATAAATTTATTGCCCTCTTGGGTTTTTTCTTTTTTTTTTTTTTTTAAACTTGAAGTGAGCTTGCAGCATCTATTTGTCTATTCTATTTTGGTGTACAAAGTGGATCAAATGGAAAAAAAAATGCCTCTCCTTTTATTATGGCTTCAAATTTCCCCTGGAGAAACAGACTTCAGCTGGAAAGGGATTTTACAACACCAATACCAGGGAAACCAGAGGCGTGAAAAGAAGACCTAAGAAGTTCTGAATCTATGTTTGTATGTTGCTGTTCTTATCTTCCATGTCCTTGCCAGGCAATATTGCAGAGACCCCTGCCCTAAGCACTTAGTGCATAATTTAAGGGGTGAAACAATCGTGCAGGCCCTAAAAGAGGAACAGAAAGATGTCAGAAGACACCCCCGTGGCACAGGCACTGAGCCTGGCTCCAAAACCCACATATGGGCCAAATCCATGTCCCTACCTCAGTGCTGGTGCTCTGTTGCCCTGCTTGGTGCTGCAGACTCTGGTGCTTACTCCAGACTGTGACGCACCTGTATCGGCTGCCCAGGGTCTACCCAAGGAATCTGTTCTTTGTGTGAAGGTGCCCAGCACCCACAACAGGACTCCTGGCTTCTGTTGCTCTGGCACACACACTTTAACTTTTAAGCTAATATTTTAAAACTCTCCCAGCAGAAGCAATTCACTGGCCTGCAGGAGAAGCCCATGATCACTCATCTGATGGCTCTCAGCAGCCCACAGCTGCAAGAAGGAAAACACTGCAAGAGTTTCCTCTCCAAAGTCACCCATCTAGGCTTTCTTCCCCCTGGAAACGTGGAGGTGGTGGCCGCTGCTCATCAGATCACACATATCTTCCTTCCACACCTCCTTCTCAAGGAAACAGTCTGGGTTCTAGGGAACAGACATACCTGCCAGCATCTCCACAGAGAGCCAACAAGCAGAGTGTGTGGCTGGGTGCACGCTGCACTGTAGCTGTGACCTGTCTGGGCTGGGGGGCAGCTGTTTTGGGGTTTGAGTGCACAGCTCCTTTCAGCCCTTCCCTGTGCTGGGCCCATTCCCACAGCCCTGTGCTCAGCACTGCAGATGTTAGCAGGTGCACCACAGGTGCCAACACTCCAGGCTTCTATTTCTCTGAGAAGGACCTGTAGCATGGACCTTGGGGCCATGCTTTTTCTGGAGCTGGATAAATACAGAGGAAATGGGAGATGGTGTCTAACCCCACTAAGGAGTGATGTGCCTAACAGGAGGTTTGAGCACTGTGGTGGCAGCCTCCATGCAGAAGAAATACTCTGCATCTAGCAGTCCCTGTGATGTACTGAAATGTGATCCAGCACTTCTAGTGCAGGGCAAGCAGCAGAGAGGGGAAAAATCAAGTACACCTGACTATGAGAATTTTAAAGGTGGAAGTAGATTCTTCTTGTGTAGAAGAGCTACAGAAAGAGCTCAACTCTCTTGGCCAGCATCAGAATGCTTGAATGAAAAAATGGCTTATAGATCCATCACAGGGTACCTAATGTTGTTAATATCCAGAATTGGCCACCCCAGGACCCCACAGGTACATGGCCAACAAATTTAGTATTCCATTTGTTAGTGCAATGTTAGCAAAGGCAGAGGTGGCTCATAATGTGCTGTGCCTTGTGAGGATTGCTGACACTGCCTCAGATGCAGAAATTGTGCAATCATTTAGGTTGGAAGGCCCTAAAGATCAAGTGAAACCATTTATCTAATGCTACCGCATCTACCACTAAATCCCTTCCTTTTGATTTCTCAGCATTCACTACAGTATTATTATTAGTTCAGCTTAGTCACAGAGTCTTCCAGGGACAAACAAACCCAAATTCCTGATGTTAAAAAACAAACAAAAGAAACACAATCAGAGAGGGGAAAAAAATCAGGAGGAAAATGTGTCCTTTGTGCACTTCAGCGCAGTCAAAGCAAAACACACCCATGCTCCCCCCTACTTTGCAGTTCACTTTTGATTTGTGCTGTGTCCAACAACTGAAAGCTGTCTTGCTGCTGGACTGGACACAAGGGATGTGCCAGAGATTCCCTCTCGCTCCCATGGGCGGGATGTGAAGAATTCCTCTCTTCATAGCTGACATTCCTGCTGCACTGAGACAATAACGTACAGTTCTTGTCCAAACAATCCTAGATAGACACCGTGACTTTTTTCTAATTATATAAATATGAGAATGTCCATTGGATATGAAGCTTCCTGGCCAAAACCTGTATTAAAAACAGAATATCCCATGCTCACCACCTGCAGTTAAGTGACATACTTAGGGTGCTCTTATCCTGTCTTCTCAAGATTACTTATTCAAGACTGGGAAGGGGATCCAAATTCACACATAGTTATTCAAATAAATTCTACTCATGCGAGATGCAGGACTCAGTAATATGGTCAACTGCTCATTTCCCCTAATAGCAACTGGCACAAGCACTAAAGTCTGTGGTGGTGTGTATTGTACCTAAGCATAAGCCAGGTGCTTTATCATAAAGCCATAAAACTTTACCAGCAGCTTTAGAATAAAATGTCATTTTGTCTGACACATTTATGCTGCAGGGATGGGGTGGAAACAGAAGGGTTTGTGGTTGTTTGGGGGCTTATTTAGGTTATTAGTTGGAAATACAAGCATGAGTCAAAACTGAATATGGGTCACAAACTGCCAAAGTGCTGTTTCTGATCTGCAGACATTACTATAGCTAGTTGAAAGCAAATTTCACTGTTATCACTGTCATCACTCTTAGGTGAGGTTCTGGTGGAACCCAGTGCAGACAAGCAGAGGAAGGAGATGGCTCTGATCTTCAGTTCAGGTTCTGTGTGTTAACAACCCACAAAAATGGAGATGTTTATGTTTGTGGTTCCAGGGCAAACCAAAATGAAAGAGGAATCTTAACTGTAAAATTAGGGTTTGGGGGTTGGACAAATTTCCCACTGCCTTGCCAAGCTGAGGCTGTCGATATCAGTGATTAATGTCCATCTGGGTCCTGAGACTCTTTTTAATCAGGGACAGCATCAGAGCTCTGCATGCACCAAAGAAACACTGGGGTGTCAGACCTGTTTCATGGTGTGAAATTGTCACCCCTCATTAGGTTATGCTTCATTACACTCCAAAGATCTCAGACAGATTCTCCTTGTACCTTTGCTCACGTGAAGGTTGCTCCTTTCTGTGCAGATTGTCCCAACAGACAACCCTTCCTTCTCTCAAGATTAATTAAAAGTATCAGCTTTTCATTATGTGGGGTTTATATATTTTATTCCATTTTTTTGATGCTTGATCATTTTTCTTTGCCCTGGAATCTGATGGAGAAAATCTGGAATGACAGCACAGCAGATCCAATGTACCTTGTATTGTGTACAGAGAAAGGTTATCTTGCCTTTCAAAAGTAGACCTATGGAAAACAACAGGATTAATTGCTTAAAAAAAATTTTCTTAAAGTAATTTAGTGATACTGTAGCCCATGAGTGAGAGGTTCTGGTTCCTCTACAGAGCTACTCCTTTATGGAGCAGACAGAGCTCTGTTGCTCATGAAACACTCTTGAAATGTTCCTTAAATTCATGGACTCATACCTCAGGGCTGCTTTGCATTGATTCAGTCTTTCTGATTTTGTATACTCAAAATTCAACAGCTTCAGTCCCTCCACAAGTCTTGGCTTTTACAGTGCAAAATAGGAATAATTTGAAGCTGCAGAAAAGTTTGGTGGTAAACAGACTACTAAATTTTTCATTTAATTTATCCAATTCCTGTAGAAGAGACAAGACCCTCCAAAAATTGGCTCTGCCTACAACCATTTGTCCACAAAGTAATTTGGATTCTGGATGACTGGAAATACATCAACAGATGTTATGCAGAGATAAGTGTTCTATCTTCTGCAGGAACTATAAGCAGAGTATCCATGGGATAAGCTTTGGGAGCTATTTTACTATAAAAGTACGGATTTATAAGAGCATGCTCACAGACACTAGAACAAGTAAAAGGGTGTTGATGCATAGTACAAGCTAATTTTCACAGAGCAGACATCATTTATGTTCAGCGTCTTTCTAGGCAAATCACTGGCTTTCAGCCAAGTAAATTTTTTTCAACACAAGAGAAAATGAAATCACTTACTGGAACAAACCTACTGATTCATTTTTGGTCACTTTCACCACTCAGTCCAATGTCCAGGCAACAAATGACTCCTTTTCCTGAGGTGGTCAGGACTATGAGATGCCAGACAAAGCCAGGTTCTGCAGAGCTGTGTGGGAAGGGGAAGCCTTCAACCCACAATCCGTAGGTGAGGAGCTCACTGGGAAGAGGGGCCGGACCCTGCCGAATGAGAGGCTCTATTTATCTAATCTCTCATCAAAATACAAAACTTTGGATATAATGCACAAACACACACCAAAGATAAACTCATTCTTTAAGTAACATTTACTTACCTAGTATAAAAAAAAAACTTTGTTCATTTTTTGCCTTTTTTTGGGGAAAACAAAATCAAAGGCTAGAGTGTAATGTAAGGAGTAGTGGTATACAATACTATATAGTAAGCACACATACTTTACAGAAAACTTGGATGTGGTTTTAAAAGCTCAGCAATTACAGCTTTACACCCCACAGAAGGCAGGGTTGCCATACCTGACTGCAGATGGGTTTGTGCCATTTGGTTTTTCCAGTAATGGTTTCAAGAGTCAATATATAAAATCTCTGCCCTGTCTCACTGTGTAATGAAAAAAAGACTTCTGTGGTATTTTTGCTGTTCTTCACCCTCCTTCCTAGTAAATTTCCTAGTAATGTTACACCAAGTATGGATTTGATGTGGTAACCAAATCTCTATAAAAGAAAAAGTTTGTATTGCTCATTTTATTTGGATTCAGAATTAGGCAGCTAAGGTGTTGCAAACAATTCTATTTGGCCACTAAAATTGCATTATACTGATAGCAACTGCCCATCAACATGCAAATGTAAAAAGAAAAATGGCAGCTCCATTTTTTCTTAAGCACAGAAGTAATGCATATTGAGTTCCTCTAGTGACCATGTGCAATAGGGAGAAGGGATTCACAGATACACACCACTTAAATTTCTTGCAGTTTATCCTTTATGTCTCTATATGTTTACATTTGATGTTGAGGCCATAGTTAACACTGTTTTGACTAAAACTCATCTAGAGTTTTCTATCTAGGTACAAACCCCTTTACATTAAAACATGGTGCATTTAATAAAGACTGTAAGATCTTGTCTCTCACTTTTTATTTAAAGTGTTTTGCTTTTATTACTGTTCAAAAACACAGAATACATTCTTGCTGCAAATATCTCAAGACTACATTGGTGGTTTTTTGTAGATTGTAGGTTTGCAGATTTTGTGAGCTCCTTCAACACTAACTTTTTCATGAGCCTGCAAGCAGGAGCAGGTCGGGCAAGGTTGCAGCTCCTTCATCCACAACACTGTCTTTCTAATGGAAATGTGGAGCAATGCATCAGCAATGGAGCTGAAGAAAACTTAGATTTCTTTGTTCAGGCTCTGATGCACTCATTTAGTGTTGACAGTAGCTTTAATGCTGGGTGTTTCTCCAAATACCTTCCATGACTTGACCAGAATCGTGGCCCCATGAATGATCTCTCTTAAACAGATGGTGGTGGGTCTGTGGGAGCGAGCAGCTCCTACACACTTTCTCTCCACAGTCAAAAGACCGGGAAACAAAGAACAGCCATGATATGTTTCCAGCCACAGCACTTGCTGCTTGCTATCATTACAACCATTATATGACCCAGTGCTGATTCCAGGGTGCTCTATAGATGGGATCACAGAAGCATCAGGGGCTGTTTCACCGGGGGGACACTGATTGCACTGCTGATAGTGAAGATCTGACCGCTGCTTTCAACATGATAGGGAAAAACAGATAAACCTTGTTCTGAAATGGAAATCAAATTCTTGTGATCACCTGAACATTACTTCAGCATCCGCCTTCTCCTTTTGCAAGATGATTTTTTTTTCACATATCCCCTTTACATAAGGATTTTACAGACAGCATTACCTGCATTTTGTTTTAGAACCATGTCATGCTTGCTGCTCCCCCTTTTCTGGTGCATGTGTGTGTGCTTTTGTTACTTGTATTGTATAAGGTGCCTTGGGATATTCGCATCCTGTGCATTGTGTGGCATTGTGTTGAATAGGAGGTACAGAAATTAAAAGCAGGTCTCCTCCTACCCACATATGCCTTTTCTTTGCAGGTTTTCCTGGAAGTTTTGTGCGGGGAGGGAAGGGAAGAGGTAAAATATGACTTGGCTGAGACTGCCGGATGCTGAATCAGCTGTGATTGCCTCACGTTTTCCTTTCTTTTAAAATAAGGGGTACAGTTTTTAAAAATGCCCATCTGACTTCTCTAGAGGCCCTACCCAGCCCATCGCTTCTCAGTAAGTCAGTTTTTAAAAATGGTGCATGTGCTTCTAAATCACATGGGACTCTGGATAACATCTTTATAATGCCTTTCTCCTAGTTCTAGAAATATGATGCTCTGGGACTACAAGGACCTGGTGCAGCTGCTGCAGGTTACCACAGTGCTCATTATCAGCCACACATAGTTTCCCCCTCCCAGAAGTGTTCTTTGCAAAAACCAGATGAGGCAGCCATACTCATTAACACAAAAAAATGCACCACCACCTAAACCCCAAACCACACAACATCTTAAAGCATAATTTTGTTCTGCTGCACTGCTCTGGTTAAAGGAGCCAAGGCCTGAAGTGCTGGCTCCTTGCTGCTTGCACCTGCACACACTGGCACAGATTGCCCTGATGAGGCCGGTCAGCCATGGTGTGGTGATGCAAAAGTCAATGAACAGGGAAGAACTTGAGAAGAACCAAACAAGGAGCGTGGCATCAAAATCCTAAAAGCTCCAGAGACAGCCCTTTTCAGAGGGGTTACACATCCTGAGGTTGCAGACATTGGTTGCAGACATGCAGAAATTAGGCATTGATTAGAGATTAGTAGCAGCTCTCTGGAGGTGTGTCATCCATTTTTAGCAGGGGTCACTATTTTGCTTTCCCAGTATCCTTATCTTCATAAAGAAGGGAGAAGTTTGATGTCTTTTAGTTACAGGACAAACAGCCTCACAGCATCCAGCCACATACATGGTGTTCATCTTTTCCAAGGCTGCTTCCTTGCTGTGCACTATCTCACACAGATAAAGGTTCATCCAGTCTTGCTTGCTACTGTGACTGAATGCTTGAAACCCTGGCAAAGGAGCAGAGGGAAACAGAGTGTTAATGAGGGCTGTGCCCTCCAAGCTGTGCAAGAAAAAGGACTGGCACCTGCCAAGCAATTCCTTTATATTCAAAGGTGACAAAAGTAATTGTCAATTGATTTTTTTATCTTTTTTTTTTCTCCTTTGTAGAAACGTGTGTATATATTCGCCTGATAGCATTGGAGGTTTGAGAGCTGATTTTATACACTTTCCTAGAGGTTATTAATTCTTCCTACACCATTCCCAGTTAGACAGGGTACCTTATAATATAACTTCCTCATTAACATCAAGAGCTGTGATTATACAGTTGTGTTACCAAGGGCTTCAAAGACATGAAGCCTAAATATAATCTTACAGTACCTTGTTACAATACAAAGCACATCCTCTAATACATTTTTTTTGTTTGCATAAAATGCAGCACAATAATGGTTCACTTGACCTTTGCCCCTTTGTATAGTTCATTTTAACATTGTTTGAGGAGCACAGAGTTTGCATTTTGCAGGGCACAGGTGCTCTGCCCCACACTGGAGGCTCGGGCTCAGCCAGGCGGTGTGGTGCACCACTGCTCCCCGCCAGCAGCTGGACTCAGGGGATTGCTTTTGTGGTCCACCAGGAATTTCCTGTGATAGAATATCAGAAACCTACTGGTGACTAGTAGGAGGTGACTTCACAGGGCAAAAGTTCTCTCCCTACAATAAACATTCTCAGCTCCGCTGTGGAGATTTCCTACGCAGACCTGACAGCCGCCAGCGACTTGTCATCCCGACAGAGAATGGCTCAGGGAAGGGATGGTAGCTGTCTGCAAGCAGTTGCCACTGTAAAAGTGAAGCTGCACTCCCACTGCCATTTTATTAATGCCTCCTGAGAAAAGGGAGAAATCAAACTACCCATGCTAATTTTAAAAATCCCCAGAATGTTGAATGAAAAGACTTTTACAAATCCATAGTCAAAGACAGAATACACTGGTATATATATAAATGTACAGTCCATAAATAGCATTTATCTTAGTGTCTATAGGTACCATGACACATATACTCTCCATATGTACCATATATCCTGGTACCTGTAGGTACCATGGCATGCCTGTGGTCAGAAAACTAACTCAACAATTAGGAAAACACTGTACTCCCTCCACACAGGGTTGCTGGGGAAAAAGAATCACAGGGATATTCATCCACCAGATCTCTTGTCATTTGGAGGATCCAAGTAGTATATCTGAGCCTGACACAGTTCCCCTGGCTAGCACTACTAAAAGGACTGTCAGGGGCAATAGATTTGTTTGGCTGGCTGAAATATCGTGCAACTGGGTAGACTGCAGTGAAGTTTAGAGACTTAAATAGCTTTGGGGAAACAATACATTAATTTCCTGTGGAAAATACATCTATTAAAATGGAGACTAGCCTTGGTTGAGTCCAACCCAGTAAAAAAGTGTGCCTAGAAGAAAATATATCTCAGTGTTGGCTTGGAAATAAGAAAGTGCTGAAAATTAATATTATCCTCAGAATTGGGATTGTGCAAGGGTCCACCTTGTTAGACAAGAGAGATAGAGCAAATATTTCCAGAAGGTATCTTTAAGATGTCTCACTAACTTCTCTACATGCTCAAGCACTTAGGAACAAAGCCTGTAGCTATGGTCTTCATTATGCACTTTCTGAGGTTTCCAGTCCACTGGACAAAATTTGACTCAGAGCAATGCTGATTTATTTTGCTTCTGAAATCTCATCATCAGCTGGTGGCCATTTTCACAGGTGAGTCTTCATAAGGGCTGGATAGAATTTATGAGTCTCACATCTCACTTGGCCCTGCAAGTTTTGCATCAGGAAGAAGGAAGGAGAAAAAGGTAGTAAGAAATCTGTAGGAATGCTCAGCAGCACTGGAGATGTTTGATGCTGCACTCCTTGTGTGCTGTTCCTGAAGTGCTTCTATTGGCATTTCACAGAAATCACTGCCCAGCCTGGCCAAAGCAGTCTGTGCCTGTAGGCAGAGGTGTGAGGACTGTGGGGTCAGCACTTCAGCTCTTTTAAGCATTGCAGTGGGGAGGGACCAAGTCCTGGTTTTAAGAGTTGTTTCTTCTCTATGATCAGATAAACTTTTCTTTTTCCCCCAGCCATGTACACTCTATAAACCAGTATGATTCTCATGAGAGCTCTGACCATTCCCTCTTGGAGGGATTAATTTGAAGAAATAACATCCACCTTACCCTGCAGTCTGTCAGTAATGTGCTGGGAGACAAGACCAGTGAACTCACCAAACTTTTAGTGGCAAATAGATGTTTGTGCTGAAGGAAGACTAAATCCATCTGTCAGGTGCTTTTTTTTTTTTTTTTTTTTTTTTTTTTTTTGTGATCAAGGCTGATATTTTTAGCCTCAGTGATTGGATTTCCAGTCAGTCACTATGTACTCAGGAGGAAGAAACCAGTTTGGTTAGCTTTTTTTCTGTTTCTCAGCAAGTAGAACACTGTATTCCATTTCTGTGGACCGTGACATCCCATGGCACATTAAAAGCCTTATTCAAACCACAAGACAGCCATATTTTACCCTCAGCAGGAGACTGTAGGAAGAAGTATGAGGCCAGTGTTGTTCTGACTCTGGACAGTTTGTCTAACTGGGAATTAGGAAGAAGGTTTAGGACATTCTCTACCAGTTCATGTGATCCTGAAATAAATAAGGAGAAGATTGCCCCAGTAGGGAATTTCTTTATATTACAAGACACTCTGCGTAGAGAGAGATTTATATTCAGAAGGAGTTGAATCTGCCCTTGTGCTTTTGTTCTAAGTCTCCATCCATTGTGAAAGTAGCACAAAACTTGTGGAAACACCAAGGGCAGTTCTCAAATAAGCAGGATTTTATTTTATGGTCTACACCTGAACAAAGCAATTGTACAGTAAAATCTCAGCTTAGTTCATAAACCAGGTTAATGATATCTGGGAACTCATCTTCTAACCTGGACCATATTTCATGTGCTGATCTATAGTTTCACCTCAAAATCATTAGATATTAATCAGACAGTTGGAGAGCCTGAGAAGTCCTTTATTAGCCTGCTCAGCATTTTATTCTGATTGATCTTTTCAAAGAGATGATGACAGGAATTTCAGGAATAACTTCTGCCTTCTGAAACAATAATCTGCATTTACTGAACTCTAGCAAAACTCTCAGGCATCATTCATCATATATATGCAGAGTACATCATATTTCCTATGGGTACCCAGTCTATTAGACTGGAGAGGGGTCTTATATATCAGACATATATCAGCAGCAGAAATACACTGCTCCTACTTTTTGTCATCCTCAGATTGGCCATTTTGGGTCCACAAAATAGCACATTACCTGATTTTAGGGTAAAAAGTATCATTTTCTGTAGGATATTTAGAGTATTGTGTTATAAACAGGGACCGCACATCACAAAATAGGTTTTCCACACTTTGGTTATGGACATGAACATGAAAATGCTGTGCATTTGCAGTGTACCTGATTTTCCAAGGCCACTTGTTCCCATATTTGTCTGCTTGGTGCTGTTTTCCCACACAAAAGATTAAGTCTCAGCATACCTTTAATTCTTTAATTTGCAAGCAAGAGGAGCACATTTACTCCCACCAAACAGTAACTGCACAAGCAGGTCAGTGGGGCTGTTTGGAGAGTGATGTAGCTTAATGTAATTCTAAGCCTCTTGAAATCTGGTCCAAACACATCATGCTTAATGAGTATTTTCCATCACCGTTTAAATCTATCAACAGAAAGAAAAGGTGTCTTTACAAGAGACCTTTGCTTTTTTGTATTGTAATATTTCTTTTCCTGGCAATCTTAAACCACTTCACTATTTCAGTGTAATAAGAGTATTCATCTTACCCTTGCTGACTTACAGATATCCTCAAGGATTGCAGTTTTAAACACCAGGAAATGTAAAGGTGATATAATGGCAGCTTTCCCATTTACTAACCACTATCTTTCAAAACTCTCTTTTCCTTCCCCCCAAAGCTGTTGCTTCATTAATCTCCACGCGTGACTGAAAGCGTTAAAAGCTTTCACAGGTAATTCGTTACAAAAAAAAGACTTCTGGGGGACATTTCCCACCCTTTTAAAGAGCTCTGCTGTGGTGCAAAGCACATTTTGAAGTATTCCTGCTTCGGAGCCCCCCCGAGACGTGTCGCCTGAAATCAGAAGCTTTTAACGCCAGCGCCGGGGCAGGACGCGGAGCGCGCCGGCTCTCCCGGGGTGCCCGGGGGAACATCTCCCCCCAGCGGCCGCTGCGCCGCTCTCCTTCTCCCGTGGGCTTGGATGTTCATTTTCGGGAGGGAAAATCCCCAAACAAACACGCTTCAGCCTTAATTATAGTTTCTTGTAAGGCAGTGGAGGTGATGGGTGTACCTCGCCCTGTATAACCCTGCGTGCGTCTCCCTGCCGATAGCCACCGGTACTGCTGTACTCGCAAAGCCCTGCAGAGCACCGCTGCGACTGGCAAAGCTATTCCAAGTGAACGAAACTCAAATTCAGTCCTGTGAACTGAATCTGTTCACGCTGCTTTGTATCTGTCTCCACTCTGCACATTTTTTCACTTGCCATTTCCGAGCAAGAGCAACAGATTTTGTTAATCAGTGTCAGAAAGAAACACACTTGACCACCTTATCCACCAATGGCACAAACCCTACAGTGAAAAACAACATCTGCCAACTGGAGACTGCTGCTGCAGCCTCCCTCACTCCTGGCCCTTGTGGCTGTGGGAGACATCCAGCTCAGCCCCAGCCATCACAGGGCATCTGGCTGCTCCACATCATTGGTGCTGGTGTTTTAGCAATAAATATATTTTGGTGGCTAGACCCATTTGGCAGATGCCAGGAATTACCAGCCGGTCTCTTTCTCGAGCTGTGAAACATATTGACTCTGCTAGCCCCATGCACAGCTCAGTTAGCTTCCTTCTTGCTTCCCACTGAGTCACCCAGGCAGGTGCATTCTCCCAGTTCCAGCCAGAGAGGAAAAGAAGCTGGTTCCTCTCATAAAGTAGACTGGTAGCATCAAAAGAAAGGTATTTTTACAGGCAATTTGAAATTGGTGTACATCTGCAACATCAGTTAAAGCAAAACATGATTGTCTGAGTGATCAATAAAAGTAACCACCAAGTTTTGCATGGCATAAGTTAAGAAGAAGGATAAAAGTTCCTTTCACAGAAATTTAGGAAATCATCTTGTTAAGGAGAATCTTCTAGGCTGATAGCAGCTACCAGTTAGAACTTTTATTCTCTGTATTGATTTGTGCTTTATGTCTATCTGTTCTGACACTGACCAGCAAAATGACTCCCTTGTTTAGAAGTGGCAAGTGAAAAAAACAACATAGCAGCATGTAAGTGGAGGCAAAACTGGAAGGAGGCAGCACGTAAAAATTCAACTTACAGAGCTGAATTTGTGTTAAATACACTTGTCAAATTTTCAAAAATTTTAGGACTGTTGATGCAAAAGGAGAAGATTACAGTTCTAAATTTTCCAATATTAAAGCGTTTGTCAAGTCTGTATAAATCAGCACAGCTGAAAGAGCAGTTCTTACTACTGTTACGAGCAAGTATTATGACTTCTGTGACTGTAAAATACTCGGGGGAAAAATGTTTCTGTTTTACTTTTGGTGGGATATTTTGTGGATCTGATTTCATCCTTCCCCTCTCCAGTCAGTACCTTGGTGTATCTTTCCAACAGCACGAAGAGCAGCAGACGTGTGCCCTCACCCCTGGCTTAGGAGCAGCACCCCTGCTAAAGCCTGGATTCTCCAGCTGAAGTCTGGGAGCCTGTGTTTGCTGTCTGGTGAGAGGAAAAGAATTCACTTTTAAGCCCCAGTCTATGGGGGATATGTGAGCCTCCACTTCCAGTCTTCCACTTGTCTTCATGGGGCTTGTGGGACCTTTTCCTCTTTAATTCTTCTACTCCTCCATGAAGCAGAGCTGAAACAGCTCAAAAGGTTTCAAAAGTAAGGTCCAGGGAGCCAAATGCATGCACAGACAGGCAAGTGTGTGCTGCTGCACAACATTTTTCCTTATGAAATCAGATCAAAACACAGGAAAGCTTGACTATCATTCCCAGAACTCGATTAAGGAAACCAGCTTCTGACTATAAATGGATATTATAAGAACCTGTCATATACTAGAAATGTCAGCTGGCATTATTGTTAACTCCCAAAGCATATTTCCCCTCCTTCCCAGGCAGGCCTGAAGCTGAGAGCTCTGCTATCTAGTGAAGTAGTGGCAAAGCTAACATGGCCAGCTCTTGCTCTGGCTGTGCCTTCCAAACTTTGTGAGCAATGGAATACTAGTTATCAACCTCCCAGAAATTCTGTAGACTGCCAGGCATCCAGGTCAAAGTTTTACTTGAAAACTCTTTAAGTTTATACACAAGGATGATGTATTTTCTGTGGCCAGGCTGCAGTTTGATGACATCAGTGGTTTATGTACACTATGATTTCTACCAGAACAAAGTAGTAGCCAGGGAGTAGCTTGCTGATTGGATTTTGATTATCAGTCAAGGGGCAACAAACTACAGTATTTTCATAGTAAATAAGGGACACATTTGTTTTCAGATTGTATGTGAAAAAAACTCAAAGATATGTAATCTAATTGATTTGAACAAATTAGAACAGATAGGTTAATCAGAGTAGAAACGTGCCATGAGTCAGGATGACCTATGTCCTGTGGCACTCAGTCCTTTCTCTCATTTCTCTCCATGTCCTAATAACTTTTTATTTCATAATAGACCCCTGACCTATTTATTTTGGTGAGTGTTTTCTGTTTGTGTTAATAATTAGAATGAGTTGATCAGACATAGAAAAAGAAATTAATTCATTCTCCAATGACCACAAATTTCACATGATGTCTTTATTTGGACTAGTTGATAGCTTTTATAGGAAAGTGGAATTAGGAGTTTTCAAAACTGCCTGTTTCAAAAAGGAGTCAATAACACCCTAGGCAGAAATTATCACAAACAGCTGACTACTTCTGATAGAGTATTAGTAGACAGAGATACAAAACAGTTTTTCAGTGTAAAATTATTTATTTCCTGGTGGTTTAAAAAAAAAACAAAAACAAACAATCTCAACACTGTAAATTCTTCTACCTAAGGTTTCATCAATTGGTATTCTTAGAACATAGCTGTGTAAAATACAAGGGAATGTGCAGTGGGGAGAGATCCTGAGTCACAAGGAGAAAAACTAAGATCAAATAGGTACACTGAGCTTTAACTTTCATTTAACTGCAACTTCGGCCATGAATGAAATTACGAAATGCCATTGTACTTCATATTTGCAAGTGTATGATGAATTCAATAGTATTATCAATAAAATACAGGCAAAATCCAAGTGAAGTGGTGGTAAAGCTTGTTATATAGAAAGGAAATATAAGTGGCCTGACTCCTTGGGTAGTCAGAAGTAGCACTAAAGCTCTGGCACTTTTGGATACAATACAATCAGAAGAGCCACAGAGCTACCTGCCTTACTTGTTGGCTCCTACATGACTGCATGCAGAGTTCTGACAAAGGCATGGGAGTCTGAAAGATCATTCTCTGCTTTAGTATGATGGCAGTTGGTCTTACAAGCATGCAGAACTAGGCCAGTGACTGTCCTGACTGGGTTTGACACGGCACAAAGAAAGGAAAGTCAATTCTTCGCCCATTGCCACGTGACAGCTGCTAGTGGGGTCTTGCAGGTGAGTTCTGTCAGAGGAGAACTCTTCCAAAACCCTGTGTTAGGCCAGGAGGCAGGTCAACCCTTCAGCTCCCAATCCAGCCACAAAGCATTTCAATCCAGAGGTCCAGGGCAGGAAGGACACAGACTCTCCACCCAGGTCACAGCAGTGGAGAGAACATGGGACCACCTGCCTGGGTCACAGGGCTCTCTGTGTGCCACCATCTCCAGGCTGGTACAATGCTGCAGGACTGTGGTCACCACATGAAATAGGTTTCAGAGGGATTTTTGAGCACAGGGGATTGCTCTGATTTCGCTTGTGTCATGGGTTAACCTCAGCCAGCAGCAAAGCCCCACACAGCCACTCACTCACTGCCCCAACAAGTGGGATTGGGGAAAGATTTGGAAACATAAAAAAGAACTCATGGGTTGAGCTAAAGACATTAATAGGGAAAGCAAAAGCCATACACAGAAGCAAAGCAAAACAAGGAATGAATTCTGTGCTTCCCTTGGGTAGGCAGGTATTGAGCCACCCCCAGGGGAGCAGGGCCCCATCACATGTAACAGTGACTTGGGGAGACAAACACCACCACTTTAAATGCCTCCCCGCTTCCTCCTTCTTCCTCCCCTTTCTATAGTGAACATGATGCCACATGGTCTGGAATATGCCACATGGTCTGGAATAGCCCTTTGGTCAGTTGGCTTCACCTGTCCTGGCTGTGTCTCCTCCCACCCTCCCATGCATCCCCAGCCCCACACCAGCGTGGCAGCACAAACAGCAGAAAAGGGAGTAACAAAACCATCTCTGTATTATCATTACTGTGTTCAGCACAAATCCAAAACAGAACCTCATACCAGCCACTGTGAAGAAAATTAACTCTATCCCAACCAAAACCAGCACACCTTGGCTCTGTCTGCACATGTTCCCACGTCTGCACTGCTGAAGCTCCACACCAAATGTTATTTTGCAGCAGACATATGGACCTGGATCTACCCTTGGGCACCTGCTACTTTGGTACTACTGCTACCAGTGCAAGAGCACAGGACTGACAAACACTGAGGGTCTGAGTAGGTTTTCCAGAGGTGATGTCTACCAGTACATAGAGATGGAGCTCTAACAGAGGCCCTGCTTTTTTTGTGCCTACTTATTTGATACCAGCAAACTTTATTTTTCCCCATTGCTCTGAACAAAGGCAGGAATCCTGCACTTGGGGTCTGAAGAAATGAAAACAATTGGCTTAGTCTGACCGATTAACAAAATTTCCATTACCTACCAAAAGAATAAAAAAGAAAAAAAGGGTAATTATTATATAAAGAATTCTTTATAAACTCAAGGCCTTCAGGTCTTCATAGTTCCCAATATTTCTCTTTCAATATGAATAATTTGAAGTCTATTACTTACCCCTGGTCAAAGCCATGTTTACCTGTTCTGTGGCTCTTGTTCAGATTAATTAATTAATTAAAATTGAGTCAGGTTCTGTGAATTTTAAAAATAACTATTCAAAGTGACTATGCAAATTAACAACCCTATAATCTTGTTCGTGAGAGACACCAAAGATGGCTGCAAGCACAAGTGAGTAAACACAACTTTCACCTCAGGCAAACAGTACTGGGTGATGGTTTTGAGATGTGGAATTGGACCATCAGTTTTCAGAGAGGGAGAAAAATCTTCAGTGTGTGTATGTGCTCTAGCAGTTTTGCTATTCTCATGCCTAGTGTCACAGCACTGTGAAGGGGAATTTGCCTTGGGAGTATGCTAGCCTTCTCTCCAGAGGCTTGTCCTATCAACAATTGTTAGCAGAGGAAAAATCAGTAGATTTTAAAATACAGAACCTTTATTTTTTCATGGGCTAATTAGAAACATGCCACAGATACAGAATCAGAGACATACATAAAGTTCTGAGTGAGATACAAAAAGATTATCTGAAGGAAAAACAGCTTGCCTTTTCCGCTTAACAACACAGGCCTTGTGCAAGTTCCTAGTTATTTCATTCAGGAAGAATCAAAGTTTCCTTTCAGGCACAGAAAAACATTGAGCTCTGACTCTTTGTGTAGTCAAATACAGTGCTAGCAGCAAACAGTCGTGTTTATCAACCTTATTTCCAATACTTCATTTAAATGACAAGAGACATTTAAAAGACAAAATATTCCTCCAGTTCCAAGGACTGCTCCAAGAAGGCTTTTTTAGGGCTTCAGTACAGGGATTTGTGTGAAATCCATTAGCATGGGCAACCACTGAAACCCTCTGCAGTCTACTTTTGGAGTCAACACAGGAGATGACTCCTTGGTTCAGGTTAGGGGGCTATTTTCCTAAATTGTTAAGTCTATTCCTTTTGGTAAAGGTTAAAAGCAATTCTCATCAATATGTTATACTCTTTAAATGCTAATCTACATAACCAAAGAAAGCATTCTGTAAGAGTCTTTTAGCTAGATTTTACTCTTCCTCTTTAATATGCAGTTAGCTGAGGACCAGAACTCAGAGCATTTCCAGCAGGATCTGCAATGATGATGGAATAGGTAGTGCTTTCCAGGTGGTAGCCTAATTGTAAGATGCTACCTTGGTGAGCAGACATCTGCAGGAAGAAAATGCTGCAACTCAGAGAATATCCCACTGCATTTGACTTTGGATTCTTTAACACAGGATGAGCAAAAATAATACAAATACTGCAGTCAGCCATGATTTTATTAAGGAAAAGTCAAAAAGCACGATGTTCTGAACTTACTGCTGATTGCAATCAGCCACCTCAGTTTGCTCAGCACAGCTGGCATGAACAGCTCCCAGGAGACTACACGCAAAATCCCCTGCAATATCAGGCATGAGCAAGCCTGCAAGCTGGCTGAACTCCATCTTCAGAAGAGTATACTAGAAACAATGAAAAAAACAAAGGCCAAAAGTGACGATGAAACAAACTAACTATTCACTTCGAAGTTAAAATCTTCCAGACCTAGAAAAGAGAGAATAGTGACTGAACCAGAACACAGTGAATTCCCAAAGGAATAAATACGTGTGGTCACTAGGTGTCAGCCTTGCCTCTAGCAGGAGGACACCGGACCTTCTCCCTGTCCCCACTAAGCAGCTGCAGCTCTCAGCACTACAAATGACCGTAGCAGTATCGTAATTAGGAGAGAGGAGCAGATGGAGAAGGATGTTTGTGCAGGGTGCTTGTGTACCTGGTAATATTATATTTGCTACCCTCAGGTTTGGATGCTGGAAACAAAAGACAGGTTTCATGCTGAGGAGATGTGACTGGGTATTACCTGCAGAGAGAGCAGAGAAATAATGCTCTCTAACAATGAAAATATCAGCAGGGTATTAGCAACGAATGAGTAAGTGTTTTGCAAGCCCCACAGTATTTACTGTTTATCCTAGAGCACCAGTTTCTGGAATACTGCCATCACATGAAAATGCTGGCTCCCACTTCTTAAATTCGCTTCTAGTGTTGCTGGATACAGGAACAATGCTTGGAAACAAGATTCCTGCAGAGCTGAAAACTCGAAGGACAACAAAGAAAACCTAAAGTGTATATTCTTTAAATAATTTCTTGACTACTCACAGTTCAAAACAGTATAGCCAGCAAAAACAAAGAGTAATTAATTAAACATGCAGCTGAGTTTCAGTGGTGTTGAAGAAACACACATATGTTTCTGACTTTGGAATCTCTTCAGGCAGATTTTCATACCTTGATTCTCACATTCTCGTGTCTCCAAAATTATTTTTTCCTTGTCCCCAGCCTGATATAGTACCATAGGTGCATGTCAGTGCCCATGGTGGTCTGCTGCCATTGCAGTTTCCCAATATGCCATAAGCAAAGCCATCCAGCTCAGTCAAGAACTGGAACTGGAACAATGTGCAGTTTTCACAAGATGCAGCAAAAATTACTTGACGGGTTTTTACCTCCCATTTTCTTCTTAGGTTCTCTTAATGGACAGATAAGCTTTCCCACATCTAACACAAAATCAGAGCACCCCAGTGCTTCAATCCCCTCAGAGACATACAAATGAATGCAGAAAAACTGACCCAGGTAAAATTTTACTACACAACCACATCCTCACTATGGTAATTCATTTCATGTTCAATCCCACAGTAAACACCTGTCTTTAATGATGAACTTGGAAGGGCTGAAGCCTTCCAAAAACAACAATAACAACAAAGCCCAACAGCAAAGTCACACTTAGCTCAGACATTTTACCTAGAAGTCAGGGCAGCAGCAACATCACATCACCCAAGTCCAACAGAAAACCAGTAGAATAATATTTTGTCTGGAACATTTTCAAGCCTAGTACATGGCCTATACTCAGACTGTCTACTGCAATAAGCACAGTGGCCTTGCCAAGAAAAAAAAAAAGAAAAACAAAGGAAGAAAAAGAGGGGGAAAATGATTGCCTGTGCACAAAACCAACACATCAGTACCAAATCTGTGTTTTATATGAACATCACAAACCATCACAGGAGCTGTAGGGGGTACCCTATGAGATATACTGGATGCATCTTTTCAAACAGCAGTGAGACAACATCTGTTTTTAAGCATCTCAGTCACCTTCTCTAGCCATTACAAGCAGCACTTGTAAAACAGACACCTCAAGAGAGGCACCATCCTGCTCTCCCATTTTTTCTTTTGCAAATGGAGGTGAGTTTAATTTCTGTGCTTCGCTTATAGAGCAAATATATACATTAGAACTAGCACAAACCTCAGCATGTATTACACAAGGGTCAAAGAAGGCAGGCACGCAGGAAAATTTTGAATGGAAACACGGGAGTCATCCACCTTGAAAGTCAGAGGCTGCCAGGTGGGGATGTCACCAATTTCTGTATCCTGGAGCAGCTGCTGTCTCCAATAGTTTTAAAATAAAACTGTCTGATTGCCAGCATCTCACCTCTTGTGGCACCAATATATCCTCTAGACTGCTATTTTCACTAAGTAATTTTAAAAGCATGCTTATTTTCAAAGACAAATACAACTTAGTACATGAGGTTTCACAAGTCCCCAGTGGCAAGCTCAGCAACACCCACTGGCAATATGTTGATCCTGTGGAGAAATTCCAACCATTAACTTCAAACATCTTGGGTCACTGAAAACAAAGGGTGGGATTCAGCTCCAGATGCTGAAGTTTTAGTTACAACTCCAGTCACAGTCAGTGGAGTCTAGAGTGTCACTGAATTGCTTGGGTGTCTGCTCCAAGCTGAACATGGCTTTTCTCTATGCTCTAGATACCAACTGTATCAATCACAATACCACAAAAGCAGCAAGACTCCTATGAGAGGAGTTTGAAGTACTGTTTACATGTGAGCAATGTAAATTTAGACCTGCATTAGTTTTGAAATTAACACACTACGTCACTACAATAACTGCATAAGGAACTTGGATTGAAATTTTTGAAACACTGTGTTCAACTAAAAAAATGCATCTCCCTTGTGAGATATCAAGTGGATTTATTTTCTTAATTTAAGGTCTTAATTTTCTTAATTGAAGTTTGCTCCCTCCACACAGGGAGCAAACTACACCAGCATCACAAAAACCCCTAGAGAACTAGTTTACTGTAAATTTACACATCAACTTATTTTTCATAGGCTGGTCTATGTCCACAAACTTCTAGCTATCATTCCCTGCCCAAGGAATAAAAAACAGATTTTCAGGCTAAATATGGACTAATCTGCCCATATTTATAGACTAAAGCCCAGACAGGACAGTGCTACCATGAGAAAGAATGAATCTTACAGAGGCTGAAGAAAAGTGCAAGAGACAGATTTGGGGATTGGCCCATTGAATGCAAAATTGCCTATCCTTTCATACTGGTATCTAACGTGTGCAATTCCGATTTAAGTGCACAGGCACTCTTCTAGGAGTGTTCATTGACTGATAAACACCAAATCCATTGCTCAAAGGGCCCTCCAAGTTGCTTGGCATCTGGCTTGGAATCTACAAGGTTAACAAGTAAACAACATTGCTGTTGACATTTTTAACAACAAAAGCAACACCAGTCCAGGAAACGCAAGCCAATCCTCCCCAACCCCCCCCATATAAACAGATGCAGGAATGATCAACACTTTTCCTGCTCCAGAGGCACATAAAACAACCAGATTTTCAAACCCAGAGTGGGCCAGACAGGATGACACTGTGAGAATGATTGAGCCCTGTAGTTCCCACCACTACAACGGGAAAGGTGAGAAGAGACCTTGGGAAGATGCAGATGCTTCAGAGGGAATATTAAGCACAGGAGACAGAATACATCTGAGGATAGTTTGCTTCCACTGAGAAACCATGCTTCTTTAGACAATGCCAAATAGTTCTGCTACAAAAGACCAAGATGAGCCACCTGGGTGGGAGATAAAGGAGCTTAAAACGTTCATTATTTCCCTCTAATGGGCAAGAACCCTGTCACACTCAGACCTCTATTTTCATAGACTAAACCATAACCTTAAACTGAAGTGCGGATTGTGAGTTACATAAAATTATTCCTATCTGATCACATTTTCAGAAAATTTTAAAACATAAATCTGCATATAGAATACTAAACTGGACATTTTGGATATACAGAGAATCTTTCTTGTTTTAGATAGACATAAATATAAGTGAAATATTTAAAATATGGGACATGTGCAACAATTTCAAATTGCTTGCAGAACTTGTGTTAAACAGTACAAAATTAGTTTTGCATTACCATTTAAGGTTTTAATATAGAAAATAATAGAAAATAGAAAAAATAGTAGAAAATAATAAAACAGTAATGAGAAGCTATCTTCATAATTGATCACTTTTATATGACTTCCTGGAGGACTAACATCAATTATGCTTCTATGTCAATACAATGCTGGCACACTGCCAGTGAAGATTCAGATCAGGGCCACTGATTTAATTTATTCCTTTTTGGAAATCAGTGGATTTTAAAACTTTTGACTGTTAAACACAAATTTTACATGAAGTGTAATGAAGCCAGGTTATCACTGTTGAACATATGAGAGAAGGGAAAACATATTTTAATCCACTTCATTTGAGTCTGCAGTCAGCCACCTATAAGTACAGCATTGACTGGCTGCAGTTAGTAGAAGCTGCTTCTAAGAAACAGGTGATTTCTAATTATCACAGTATGAAACAACAAGGTATGAACTTGTTTACAGACCTTCATTTAGATTGCAGTCTCACATCTGTAATCAGTTTAATCAAGTAATCATTCAGAAGTATGATGTTGCTAGTAAAAATTGACATGGCTTTCAGCATTTGGTGACACAAATAAAAGTTCCTTTTCCTCAGCTACCCTGTACTTTTCCACCTACAACAGATGGGGTACTTCTTGCTGTGTCACACGTTGTTGCACATGAAAAACCCCTGTCAAAACAGGATATCCAAGACAATCCTTTATCTTATGAACATGGAAACACGGTCTGTACACCTAAGTAACAAGAATGGCTTTAGATGCCAGCATTGGCTTAGTCTTGCACCAGTAAACCTGACATATAAACAACAGTCCTTTGGGACACTGTTTATTATGGATTTATTAGAAACCTTGTCAATAACTTACTTGTGCTTTTGATAATTCTGTATTTGGTTGCTAGGAGACTTGTGTTCCTGATGAGATAAAATGAACAGGAAATCCTCTATAGCCTTTTGACTTTTTGCACTAGTAAATAAAAATCCAAACAACTGATACAAAATACTGGCTACTGTTAACAGAAGTGAGGAAAAGAAGACAAGCATTGCATATTTTAAATAAAGGAACATACAGCCCTTTTTCGCCCTCTCCAATTATAAGATGATAGAAGATCACCTTTATGAAGTAGAATGACCGGATTTTGTGGAACGTGGCTGTTTTGGCTCCAAGGTATTTGTAGTGTTGTAGTATCAGAGCCAGGATACAGCTGCCTTGTGACTAAGACATCGTTCACTGAATAAGTGCTATCCAATCCCTCGACGTCACCAGACATCTGTTTCCTGTTTTCATTCTTTCACTGTTATCATTTTATCCAAGTTACCCTTTCACCTGAAAACCATTTAGAAACCTACAGAAACCAGCGCGTGCACGCATGTGTGTATCAAAGAAGTTGATTCAGAAAAAAAATTGCTGAGAGCAATTTGTTCATTTTAATACAAAGAGCAGAAATGGAAACAAACTTGCCTTCCCCCATCTTCTCCTCCCCAAAATACACAATGATACATAAACACTTTTGTCTTCTGGTCTTCACTAATATGACTAACTTCCTTCTTCACTTCCAGTTAAGTAGCTTTCCTGTTGAGTACCACCACCTCCACAAAATACAATTGTGAATTGATTCATAAAAACAGAAACATTATGGCACAAATAAGGGAAGGCAATAAATACTCTTCCCCCTCTCCAACTCCTTCCCAAATGGAGGCAGTAGTAATATTGTTATTGTAAAGTTATTACAATAACAAAAACTTGAAAAAAAAAAAAAGAAAAAAGTATTACTTGTCATTTAAGGTTCCAAACCAACAATCATCAGGATGCAGAACAGGATACATCTAAAGTGAGAAAGTTATTTACTTCACATTCAAGTTAACACCAACTGTACTTTTTTTGGCACACAGTATTATTCTTAACGTGCCAAAAAAGTGCTGGGCACCTCAGAAAATATGAATGTTAATGCCACTAAAACAAAATTCCTGCTATTCATAGTCCAATGTTATATTGCTGTTGTTTTGCTGTGTTCCACCTATACTTAAGCCCTAAGTCAGGGGAATGACCATTACTGATAGCATTTAATACACATTAACAAGGAACAATAGAAGTTGAAGAGTAAGTTGTCAAAATTTAGTGACTTTCTATTCTTAATCTCTCAATTTCAGATTATTTAATCGGAATGAAAATACTTGTTTCATTTTGTTCTGTGATTACAGATGGTCATATTAATTGATTGTTGAGTGAAGGACAAAATCTGGGCTGGTTGACAAACACCAACAAAAATTCATCCGCTTCATTTTATAGTCTGAAAGAAAAAAGATTTTTCTTAAATCCTCCCCCACTGAGGTATACCAGCAAAATACAGATGTCATGCAGGAGAAAGAGGAGATTTTAGCACATAGAGGACTTTCCCTATGAGATGGGATGGTTTGGCAGCTACAGGAAACTCTTAAGTAGCATTTCCAAAGGCACATCAAAATTGGAAAGCAAGATGACTTCTCATGTTCTGGTCTCCTGGACTGTTTCCTGTATTCTCATAATCAAATTATGACTATTTTAAAGCCAAATTCAGCTTCCATTAAACCACATAATTATGAAGCAGCTCATTAACTTCCAAGCAGTCAGGGCACATTCTGATACATTATCTTGGTCTCCCCTCTCATCCTTCTTTACTGTCTGGTTCACTGTTTCAAATGCCCAATCCTAAGCTTCCACACAAAACCTACAGTACTCTTGCATAGTAATAATACAGTATTCTGGAGAGACTGATAAAACAAACCTTTGTTGAAAAATATTTTTTAAGACTTAATCAAGTTGGTGTGATTAAAATGCTGTTTCCCATAAACACAATTTGTTCACAACTTTTCACAACATTTAAATTCATTTGTCCACTGTCACACATGCAATTTGTGATCAAGCTGAAAACTGAATTCTAACTGTGTACTTTGTCCATCCCATCCTTCATAATCTGCTGTCAGTGTCATTCACTGACTCTGGATTCTGCTATGCATTTTTATTAATAAGATTACATTTATATCAGGACAAGTTTTAAATTCTGTTTGAATAATAAAAGCCATTGAATTAAGACAGCTATCTTCCCCCCCAGCCCCAAATTTACATAGAAAGTTATTTTAAACTGCACACTCTGTCCTCCTCAATTGCATATGAAGAAATAAAAGAAAAATCAAGTCTCTCAAGCTCTAGTGTTATTGATGTTTTGGATTTGGCAAAATCCAAAACATAGCTATGGAATTGAAGAGGTTAATGCAATCTTTAGTACTTTTTATTTCTTGTTCTTTTTATATTTCCCCATTCAAAAATACCTCTTAGAGCTATTCAAGATATGTTTTCTAGAACACATAATTTTATGCAATACAACTGTAAAACTAATTTTAGTTTTGTACAGTCACGTTTCCGATTTTAAACTGAGGGGGGGAAATATAAACTAATTATTAGGTCAAATGACTCTTTGGAATTATCCTCTGAAACAAATGCAACACCAAAACCTTTTGTCTGAAAAAATAACTGGCAAACCATTGGAAGAGAAAGTGCCTAGACCCACACTTTATGTCAGACTCCACATTGTTTTCAAATGTTAAGACTTCTGATACACTCTATTATGACAATAAAAAAGTTGAGAACTACACCAGAAGATTACATGAAGAAAAAAAAAAATGTTTTTTCTAGTATAATAGGAGCCTTAAAAACAAACAAACACACACCACTTCTATCCATTATTTCATACCCAGATGTTTCCTGTACACCTGCAATTGTGTCCAGTCCTGAATTCATGAGCTGTAGTATTTCAACAGACTCTCATCAGTTGGTTTTAGAATTTTCTTGTCTGCCAGGTTTACGATCCATCCTGGAGCAAGACCAAAAAATATCTGTCTAGGATCCTTGCGTGCACTTAACATCTTAAAGAGTTCATCCTTAGTTATGTCTGGTAAGACATAGCCATATTTCTTGGCAAGCTCCAGCCTGGCTTCTGCAACCTTAGATGGATCTGCCAGGTAGCCCCGATTCCTGGGATCTGTGTAGTAACGGACAAGGTCTTCAGGTGGGAGCATTCGCTTTGGGATTGGTTTGCCACGCAGGAAAAATAGTACTGGCTTGCATAAAATTTCTGTGGGCAAACATGGGAGAAGATTAGTGACTACACTTCATAACACAGATTTAAAGACATTAAATGACATCTTATTTTGTACCAAATTAATTACTATATTCACATCAAAAAGTACCAAGCAAAAAATCGAATCTCAAGAATACTCTTGGTCAGAATGAGATAATGGTTTGCAAGTTTCGCTTGACCACACGAAAAACTCTGTTTTAACTAATATTTATAGTGCCAGTCTGGAGGAGTTTTTACTTCTAATACATTTAGAATGCCTACTTGGGAAAGATAACCATAACTAAGCTTATTTAAATGACTATTTCCAGGTTTGAAGCAATGCATTTGCATGGCTACTTTCACAGTATACCAACTAATGTCAAATTTAGTGCTTCTATAAATATTTTAAATAAAGTATCAACAGCACATGCACCTATTTAGTGCTTTGTGGGACTGTCCTCTCTTCCTCAAATTCTACTGATTTTGGCAAATTATATGCCAGAACCTTTAAACCTTATTATTTTTATTATTTGGTGGAATGAAAAAAAATCCCAGAACTTGTATCACTTCAGGGTAACATATTCTGCACACTAGAAATGTCTATTCCTCTTCTTCTCAGCCTCATTCACACATAAAAGCTGCATTATTGTCAATAAAAACTGCATGAATGAATGTCAGGCAGGATGCAGCCTCAAGCAAAGCAAAGCCTCATTCTTCAGTGAAAGTGTTCTGAAAACAATAGCCATTTTAACTGGAATGATTCTGAGCTTCTGTAACTTACTTCCTCACTTTAAGTGGAAAAGCGTTTTAAATTAAAAATATAAACATCCACTGTGTTTTTTAAATCTATTTTTTCCTGAGTTTTCTTAGTGCTATTAAACATGGGAAACAGAAGACAAAAATCCAGCAAAACAGTATTTTTAGTTCCTCTATTTACAAAGCTATTCAGATTTTCTTAACTGGTTGATTGGTATGCAACTACTACAACTGGAAAGACTAAACAGGTGAATGGTTAAAAAAGGCAAAATTGAGGATGTATTATCATTCATCATGGGAGGCTAGAACTAGATGATCTTTAAGGTCCCTCCCAACCCAAAGTATTCTATGATTCTGTAAATATACATGTAACTGCTTTTGAAACTTTTAGAAACTGATGACTTTCTACTAAGAACTGTGTTTGAAACTTTGATTTGGATCATTTAATCCCTGCATGTCCAAAAAAAAAAAAAAAGGCAGAAATTAAAAGAAGTTCTTACCCAAGCTCCTTGGGTCATAGAATGATGTTGTTACTACGCCTCCATTTTTTTCTATGGCTGCAATTGCTAATTCAGATGCCCTCTGCACTTCAATATTTACTTTTGCTGCAAAAATATCAGCACCCTGTAAATTTCAACACATATTACAGTAACATTAAAATGAATATTTTAACACATACATTTATTCATCTCTGAAAGCTTGTAAGGAACATTAAATCCCGCAAAATGTTATGAATTGTCTGTTCCCTGCACCAAGTTAGGTAACCAAATTGCTCTCAGTCACTTGGGTTGAACAAAAAAAACCTTTCCATTTCCAAAATATTCATACTTTTTTTTCAGTACATTTTAGTTTTCTGTTGTAAAACACTTCTTCAGCCTTTTGTTATGAACTCCTTAACTTGTTTCTGCAGTCCCTTGGGTATGAAGACATCCTCCCGAGTTGTTTCTTTTTTTGCTGACACACAGTGCCCTCTAGTGGATTTATGATCCACTAAATTCCCACCGCAAACTAATTTGGAGAATCAAAGATGCTTCCAAACCCCAGGAATGACAACCTGAAAGCCTGAAGTACCAAATGTGTTGTCTGCGTACCTCCTCCACCAGCTGGACACCGTAATCCCTCTTGAGAGGCTGCACGGTCACCCCTCTGGCGTTAGTGAGCTGAGTTAAATCGATCGGCTGCGTGGGGTCAATTCTGCCCAAATCAATCAGGTACTGCAGCCTCTGAAGACTCAGAGGTTGGTACTGACGTCTGCGGCTGGGGAGACAAAAAAACAAACAACCCAAACAAAAAATGAGAAATTTACAAAACTGAGGTTTTAATAGCAACTGGTCAACTGAGATATTCTGGTTTTTATCTACTCCTAAACCAAAAAAATACTAAGACATTACAGTGTCAACACTTCTTGGCAAACCAACAAGAGTGTAAATAACTACTGCTTTCAAAGTGAACCCACCTTGGGTGCTTCACTGATAGTCAAAAAACCAAACACCTCCTCCCATATAAACTTAGTCAAAGACTACCAGCAAAATTCTGTACACACGTAGCTTACGCCCAACAAGATTTTCTGATCCATTACCACCATCTCAGAAAGTATTGAAAGGAATCTCCCTCAAAATACCATCAAGGAAGAGAAATATTGAAAAATATGCATTAACCCACATTCCCCAAAGGGAGCAGGAATCTCTTGTCAACAGCCATTGGCTGCAGCAGAACATACTTTTGTTTTTCCTCAAGTTCTAACTTTACTGTACAAACCAATCCCTAGCACAGTTTTCCAGTGCCAGAGTCTATTCCTGTGTATGCACACCACTTATGCTGATACCCAAAACTTACCCCTATAATCCATTTGACGGCTGCTATCGGAGTGGCAGCTCAAAAACTGGGAAGCAGCTGATCTCTGTTACTGGCAAGCCATGTACAAAAGACAAGTAACAATTTGTGCTGTCAGACAGCCCCTTACAGAAAAAAAGTTCAAGAAGTGGAGGCAGAAGGAGTGAGGTGAAGATAAACAGGCAGAGACATTGTTCAGCATGCTCCCCCTGCCCCAACAGCGTCACTCGGGTGCACTTACAGAGGTCACCACAGGAACACTTACAGTAGCCTGACACTGAAATTTTGCAAACAACATTGAAACTACAGAGTACCTTGTTTTGTTTTCACATGCTGTCAGATGTTGTTAAAAACAGCAAGATCCTAATAATTTCTTGTCACTGCAGGAGGCTGGATTTTTGCTGTTGGTTATTCATGAACTTTTGACCACTATTAACATAAGAAGCTGTGTCTGCATTCTGCAGCATTTCCTTTGCAGGACTGTGGATTTACACTCTGCCTTCAGCTATTGAAAGTGCTTCTTGTTTACTCTTATAATAATTTAGCAAACAGGAGGAAATAACAGTATCTGGAAATAGAATTTGAGTCACATTTCGAAACTATTAAGATTCAGAGGAAACCCTTTAACAACTGGGACAAGCCTGTAAGCTCTACTGCATGCATTAAGAATGGAAATATAAAAGTGCTCAGCTATTTGATGAAGTGGTATCAGGAAATGGAACATGAACTCAAGTCTAACAATTCACAAATACACATTAGTCTTTTCATCCTTGAACTGTCTCCTCAGTGTAGCATGCTTTTGTTACAACTGCCTGTAACAGCAGGGTACGGACACAGAAGTTTGCAACACCAGATCAAAAAATCAACAAAATGGTTGCTGACCAAGGTAACACAAATGCTGTCTGATGAAACAAACACAGCTTTTAGAAAACCCAAACAAATAAAAAAAAAAAAATCAAAATTTTTTATATATCAACATAAGTGAAGGAAATTTGGAAAATGCTGTCATACACTTCTCCAGGTAAGAACAGTGACTGGAGAAAAGACATGTTAGAAGAATAAATTTAACCATTAAAAAGGTGGAATAAGGACACGACACAAACAAGTACAATGTGAAAAAAGGACAGAAGTATTAAACAAGGCAAAATGCCCAAGGAGAACAATGGTGAAAGGTGATTTAGTGCCTCATCCAGCAGATTTGGTATTAAAGAGCTTGTTAAGATCCTAGATGGAAAAGGCAGGGCACAGACAAACACCACAGTGTCAGAGGGCTGAAAAGGTAGAAGCATTAAGAGAAGCAGAATTGTTTGGCTGGCAGCAGATCAGAGCTTCTGGTGAATAAAGTGAGGAGAAACAACAAAGCAAGCCTCTGGATCACATTTCTATGCCCAACATCCTCACTCCAGACACTGGGACTGTTCCCAGTCAGTTCACTGGGTTATGAGGCAAAAAGAAAAACAAGCAGGAATGAAGGAATAGTTTCAGAGGAGAAATTCACTCAGCTGGAAGAGGAAGGGTAGTCTGCTACACACGAAGGACTATGAGAAGAAAGTAAACAAGCAGATGTGTAAAACAGGAAATAATTAATTTAAAAAATAATCTCACAAGAAATGGGAGATTCTTCTGGTAAAGTAGCTAACAACCTGAGAGGAATTTGGGAAGCCAAACTTTTTCAGTTAGGCCTGTTTCAGCATTCTAGATTCTTGCTTCAGGAGAAAGATCAAGGAAAGCAAACAATGATTAATTTCCAAGTAAACGTTCAGAAACTTACCTATGTCCCTCATTAAATCCGTATTTTGGTATGGCCAAGTAAAATGGAGTTTGACCACCCTCAAAGCCTAACCGGGGACGATTCCCTCTTTGTCTTTCTCCTTTGTGACCTCGGCCACACTTCCTACCTCCGTACCTTCCACGGCCACGTCTTCTTTCCTTCAAAACAATGAATGACACATTTAGACAACTACTGCAGAGACCAGTACCTACAAAACATTAGATTTCAGAGATATAAACAACTCAGCAAAATGCTGATTCTTGAGGAAAAATTAAGCTATAGATATTTTCTACGTGGAAAAATAGAAAAGCAGCTAATGTGATTTTTGCAGAGCACAGCTTTAGGCTGGTGTCACAAACAGTCTGGGAACAAGTCAGCTTCCTTTGGTGGCAGGGATGGTCGAGTCTAACACAAAGCTGCACTTGAATTCTGTACTATTTAGTAGCTTTAGGGAGTCTTCAGCACTTTTAGGAGAGTGCTGCTTGCTGTTCCCTTCTCTGTTCCTATGGTTTCAGCCTTTGAACCTCATCTCCCTGTTCACTAATATTCCCCCCAAACCACAAGGGTTTCTCCCTGGTTTCTTTCCGTAATTTCTCTACCATTTTACAAGGAGACAGATCGCAGGTTTGTTTTCCAGAAATAGTAACAAGAACGTTAGCTGGGATCACGTTCCTTTTCTTTGGACGCCTTCTAATCTTCCATTTCCAAACATATTACTCTATCCCATAGATAGCTGGAGTTAAAAACCTTTTACTATTCCCCTCCAGGCCCAGCAGTGCCCTGAGGTTCAGCCAGCACTACTCATCAGCCAGCTCTCTGTGGGGATGGCCACGCACATCGGCCACAAGGCAGGCAAAGGGCAGGCGGCGGGCCAACACACGCACACACACACATAGCAGTGCCATCCACTCCTCTGCCTTTCCACGCCTATTCTGGCCAGGCCGCTCTCCTGACCGTTCCAGAATGATGTCCTTCCGACAACCCTGGGGGCAAACTACACCGGGACGGGGCGCGCCCGCTGCCGGGGCACAGTCCTGCCGTCAGGGCCCACCCGGCAGGCTGCAGGCACTCACCCGCTTTTTGGAGCCGGGGTTGGGCCTTAAGTTGGCCAGGCTGACCCTGGGCAGCGAGCGCAGCAGCTCCAGGGCCCGGTTCGCGCCGCTCCCGCTCATGGCCGCTCCCTCCCAAGGGCGCCCGCGGGGCTCACGCCCGGCCGCAGGGCTTTACGGCAGCGCCGTAAAGCGCACCTGCCGCGCCTTCGCAGCGGTGTCGCGCAGCCGCCGGCGGGACGGGCCCGGTGTTTTATCGGTGCCAGAGCTCAGAATTCCGATGGTTGAGCAAAGGGCGCTCGTTAGGTTTCGTTTTCCGGCAGCTGCTGTTTTATTGCTGAGACTTCAGCTAAGTGTTTCCAAACGGAGTCTTTAAAACCATCAGGCTGCACGTAAACCCGGCTGGCCGGTGGTGCACCGAACCGTGCAGGTACTGGAAACAGCCATTACGGTTGGAGACTCTCGTGGCTTAACCCCAGACATCAGCCAAGCCTCACACAGGCTCAGCCCCCGCCAGTGGGATCGGGGAGAGAACTGGAAGGACAAAAGGTAGAAAACTCATGGGTTGAGATAAAGACAGATTACTAGGGAAAGCAAAAGCTGCCCATCCAAGCAAAGCAAAACAGGGAATTAATTCACTTTTTACCATGGATAGGCAGATGTTCAGCCATCTCCAGAAAAGCAGAACTCTATCATGGGTAATGGTTACTTGAGAAGACAAACACCATCACCCAAAACATCCCCCCTCCTCCTTCTTCCCCCCATTTTTTATACTGAGCATGATGCCATAAGGTCTGTAATATCCCTTTGGTGATTGAGGTCACCTGTCCTGGCTGTGTCTCCTCCCACCCTCCCATGCACCCCCAGTCTTCTCGTGAGCCTGGCAGCCTGAAAAGCAGAGAAGGCTTTGGCTCTGTGTAAGCCCTGCTCAGCAATAACAAAACATCTCTATATTGGCATTCCTGCAAATCCAAAACAGAGCCCCTCACCGGCCATTGGGAAGGAAATTACCACAGTCAAGACCAAGACAGAGATGTTCCTAGTAGTGCTGCAGTACTTGATCACATGTATTATTTCACTCTTTTAAGTTTAAATGTGTACCCCTACTGGAAAACCATACAGCAGCTTCCATCAGTATATTGGTCTGGTGGGAAGGGTGTGCAGGGTGCAGGCTCAGTGCAGTGAAGAACTGAATTGTATAAGCTGCCATTGTGGAGTAACAGAGCAGAAAGGACAGTTCCCATTGTGAAAGCTGTTACTCCTCAGTGTAAATATCCTGCCTTCCATCCTAAAGCTTCTGTTTGACAGTACCTTCTTCCATGTTGAATGTCTGCTTCAGACTGGAGAAGGGATCAGGCAGAAGCTCTGCCAGCCCTGAGAATATATGGAGGTAAAATGGAAATCATGCTGCAGAAATCGGTGAGTTTCAGTACGAAATGTGTGGCTTCTTACCCCCTTCAAAAAAATTAGGACAAATTACATTGTAACAATACACAAGATGCTGGTATGGACAACCATCTTATCTAAGCCTATTTAAGCCTCTAGGGCAGGGAAAATTACATCATTTAAAGCATGCTTTGCCTTGCAAAATTCTCACTGCTCTAAACAGAATTTTTAAATCAGGTAGAAAAGTATCATACCTAAGACAGATATCTCAATCTGAAGCGACAGCCAATGTACCAGTTTTTGAAAGGTTCCCAGCTCAGATGTTTTCAGCATTTCCTTTGGGATTCCTGAAGGTCAGTTCCTTGAACACTTGTCTGTAACCAGCAGACTGCCCTATGCCCAATCCATGCAGAGCTCACAATTCCCCAGTACCCCTGGGGCCATGCTAGCAGCAACCGGGAGTTCAAGTGAGATCACTCCAGCTCTACTGACTAAAATATTAAAATCTTGTCCTGTTTATTAGCAGACTATTACTTCTTAGGCTGGAGGTTCAGCAGCAGCTCACCTTATGGAAGTGACATTTGCATGGTAAATAGCAGAGTAGAGAGGGAAAGCAAAATTTTGTTCATGTGCCAAAAAGATGATCTAGAGCAAGAGTCAGGTTCGGCATACTTAAGAAGCACCTGACATAATGTGGAGCTCCTAATCTTTGAATAATTTTTAATGCATTGACTGTATTTTCTTAACAGACTTGAAGTAGGTACAGTACATGAGGCGGGAGCACACACTAAATTAGAGACAAATCAAACCACAAGAAGTTACCTGTGAAAATAATCAATTTTTAGCAATAACAGGGATGCCCTGGCATCAATACTATGTATCAAAGCAGCCTAACAACCATGGCAAAAGAGGATGTGTATTCAATGTTACACAGCTGGCATAAAGGCTCCTCCAATAAATTCTATGCAGCCAATGCTGGTGATGTTGATGAGCAAAAGCTTTGTGAAAAATTGTCCCTGTTTGGTGTGGAACACAGCAGTGGGAAGGATGTGAAAGCACTCTAGTGTGCGTTCAGCTGCTCTTGGAGCTGCCAAACAAGCATCCATGCCAGCCACTTACCACCCGGCAAATACAATGAGCATATTGATTTTCTGGGAGTAAATATCTGACAAAGATGTATGGAATAGGAGACAAAGAACAAAGTATTCCGTTTTGATAGAAATGTGTTTGCCATACATATTCAGAGTTGGTCCAAGTATTTGAAATGGACTGGAATGATCCAGTAACTTCAACCAGAGTGCCTGAATAGCCTAACACGTTTCAAGATGAGTAAGAATCAGTCACTTGGGAGCTGCAAGCCAAGAGATTTAATTCGGAGGTGAAGGCATCTGACCCGATGAGGACAGATGAGCCCCGTCTAGCCGTGCTGTTAGCTATACTCGTGCTGGTTTTCCTGCCTTCGCGTGACTTAGCCTTTTATATTTTACCTATTTAAGAATACCGTAATTTCCTTTTTCCCCCCGGGCCTTATAGCACAGCACAAGGCGCCCGCCCGCCCG
>VZSE01000991.1:3073793-3096787 GCA_013398275.1 Promerops cafer | reverse complement strand
GGGCCGGCTCGGCACCTGGAAGGTCAGCGGTGCCTGCGGGGAGCGGCCGCTGATGGCGGCGGGGCCGGGAAGGGGAAGTGAGCGGAGCGGAGTTTTCTTGGGAGAAAGTGGTGCCGTGCTCCGAACTGTGCCTGACCTTGGGTGGGCGCCTGGGGCTCGTGGGCGAGGTGCGTTTGGTTGTTCCGTGATCTAAACCTCTGCCTTTGTTGTCTTTTTTTTTTGTTGCTGTTGTTGTTGTTTTATTTCCCTCAGGTCATTTTTCTTCACGGATTAGGAGATACCGGGTGTGTATTCTTATCTATTACATACTCAGTAGCTATTATACTTTCAAATATAATCTGCATGTTTTAAACACGTGAGCAGTTAAAATTTACTTAAGCTTCTTATTTTCCCCTTTACTGAATGCAGTGGCCAACAACAGATAAAACTTCGTGTGTCTTGCAATGATGGTGACAACTATTTAATTAAAATTTTCCACCAATTCCTCGAACACTTTATTCACTTACCTAATTTGGTCTGAATGCGATCTTGCTTTTGTTCCCTGACACAAACTTTGTTGAAAAAGAAGTCTGTGGTTTTCTGATCATTTGCTTTCCTGAGGGTGGGTTTCTGGTTATTCCTGTGTTTGTCTAAATTTAGAGTTCTTTATATTTCAGACTTGTGGGTTGTTGGTTTGCCAATAGCTGCAGTTAGTCCGTAGTTTCTTCATCAATATGTCGTACTTACACTAAAATCCAGACCTCTGTGATCTATATAAGCAAACTCCAAAGTAGTCATCTAAGGTCTACAGATTTCTGTCTCTGAAATACGGTCTTCAGACTCCAAAAAAACCCCACCCAACTAAAATGTGTAATGCCCTGTTGCCTTGTTCCTGTTATTTCTATGTTTGAGTAGAAATGGAAAGAGTAGGGTATTTCTGGGAGGCATTCTAGCTCTGGTGTAACGTTTCCTTTTGAAGCTTGTGTGTGCCCAGAAATAAGCATGCATTCATTAAAGCCATTGAATTAACAAGTTAAGAGAGTGTTGAAGCCTTTTTAGTGGAAGACTTTAAAGGAATTGGCACTTAGATACTGAAAATAAGTAGCATGAATGCTTTGTCTATTGTGCTCTCTTGTGGCCAAAATTACATAATATTTTTTTAAGAACTTTTTTTTTTTGTTATCTGGAACTTGAATGTTTCCTCTCGTTGAAAGTTGCTTTGTTTTTTTGTTGTTTTTTTTTTTTTCCAAAGAACTAACTAAAGTTAGCTGTCAGAATTAAAACTTGCATAACCTGGGCATTTAGTAAGTTAAAAAACAGTCAAGTCCATGCACTTGGCAGTATTCTACAAGTGGAGGTTTTTGCTCTGATTTGTTGTGCTGACACAACACCTTGTTTGCATTACCCCTCTTCCTTTCTGCTGGTAGGACGCAGCTGAGGCAGCAGTACTGCCTGCATCTTGGCACCAAATGTTCAGCAAGTGATTGCAGAATCTTTTGAACTTTTGGAATTTGAGTCCTTGCAAATTGGCTTGATGTTGGTTTTGGCAGGGAGTAAAAAACAGAGACTTTCTCTTTAACCTAAGTTGTATTCCCTAGCAAGGTGGCATTTCCATTTCAGTGTCAGAGCTAACGCACAGCCTCAGTCTTGCAAATGCACTGAGCATACTGGAATGTCTGCATTTGACAAGATGTGACACGCCTGTGGAAATACAGTGATTTAGGTGTATTTCTTCTTCTAGTCTGCTGCAGATTAGATTAGGTAGACTGCCTTTGACATACTGCTGGTTTGGGGTTTTGTTAAGTAAAAGCTGTAGTAGTGACCCAAAAAGTTGTCTGAAGCAAACCTATTAACAATTTTATAACTTTCCCCAGTTTAACTGACCTGTTCCACTTCACATGAATTTCTAAATTGATTACTTCCGTTTACCAGCTGTATTTCTATTACTCTGGAAAGTGTCTAACAGAGGTTACGTGCTTTTTCTGTCCTAGCTCCTATATAAATGGCACTTAAAAATTGGTACATACTTGTCAAAATCTGAACAAAAGGTGCAACATAGAGCATTCTAAGGAGTCTGCATTAATATGTACACAATGTTGCTTTCCAAATTTCTCAAATTAGTCTTTGTAATTGGCTAAAAAATGTCCCCAAATTCTTATGTAACTATTTTTTCTCAGTCGTATTTCTCCTTTAGAGTCTTATTTGACCTTCTGTGATACTGCAAATATTGTGCAAGTCATATTTCCTGCAATTTGTTAATAATATATCTAAAAGTACTGATAGGAAGTAGGCTGAGATACAGTCAGTGCTTCAAATGTCTGTGATGTCAGTGTGTTGGAAATGCCTTCAACTTCAGGTAGCATACATTAATTAACTTTTCAGGATATTAAAACTAAACCAAACATGCTTTTATGGCTGGTCTACTGTTGGTCTGATTAGTTCAACTGTATCACTGATGAATTTGTTAAAAGTGTTTCCTGCTTAGAACGAAATTTCCAATATCTAATTTAGTGGGTGAGTTAGGAATATTAAATGATGAGAAAAATCAGGAAATACAGGTGCTATTGAGTGTTCCGTAAAGCCAAGTGCAGGCACGTGCTGTGATTGTGCATGGGTTCAGATTTGGGTCAAGGTCAATTCCTGTCTAGATGAGGCCTGGAGAGAGTCTTGACCTTACGCTCTCCAGTGTTCTGGTTTGGAGGAAGCTCATTAACTCACCTGCTGTGTAGACCTTGCTTTGTTATGGACATTCATATACAGTATCTGCTTGAGATTAAAAAGCTACTGCAATCTGGGGTGTTGTTCAGGACTGCCAGAATCCAAGAGCATTCAAGCTGAGCTGAAGTTAATAGGGCTGATTGATTGGGTTGGCTCCATGTGGAGTTAGCTTAGGTATCAGTTTGCTACTGTCCCACGTCAAGAAATGTGGTTCACAGAATGCTGTGAGAGAAGCTGTCTTAACTCTGCAGGAGCAGCTGATCTGCCTGGAAGCGGGATACCTGTGTGCATCTGTTGTGGCACACAAATTAATAAAGCCAGACAGATACAGAGTGGGCTTTGCCTGGAGCCAAAGTGATATTTCTGTAGCTGCGCCACAGCTATGGCAGCCAAATTAGATCAACTCTTCCTGACTATATATATGCCACAAGCATTCAAGGGCTGAACAAACCTTCTAAGTTTACTACTGCATTCATAGTATACTGTGGTTGATGTAAACATTTTCTAGAAGGGTGTTTATATTGATCTAGTTCAGCATGTTTCATGCTTGGTCTGTGCTGATGCACCAACTTGGAAATAAGAGCTAAGCCAAAACATAAATGCAGTTGAATATGTTTTTGTTAACAGGCACGGATGGTCGGAAGCACTTGCCGGTATCAAAAGCCCCCACGTGAAATACATTTGCCCACATGCGTGAGTTTGAAACTTTCTTGTTTTACCTTTTTCTGTAGAGACATCATCTGTTAAGACACTTGCACAGGGACAATATCACAGAGACATCTCAGAAGTGAGATGTGTCTGGCTATCTCTGTGTTCAGTTTTTTTACATAAAAGCCCATTCTATAATAGTGTTGATGCTATTAAATATTTTTTGTTTTCAGGAAATTCTGTGTGATTTACTTTGGGGCAAAACTGCATTTTTATTTGTACTTTTGTTCTGGTACTTATTCAGACTGAAAACATATTTGGAAAGTTTTAGGTACAAAGTTATATTATTTTGATTTTTTTTTTTCCAGTGGATTGAGTTGTTTGTTGGTTTCTTTTTTCCCCCCGACAACCTTTTGTCAAAAACAGTTTTATCAAAGAATAATTTTTTTGTATTTTATTTACCATTACACATAACTTGCATTAGCTACCTGTACTTAAACTTGGGTGTGTGTATAGTAGATTGAAACTTGCTGTAGGTTGCAAAGAAATTTAAAGGTTGACAGGATATTGATATTTTCAGCAAATAATGTAATTTGAGCTGCCTTTGTGTGCAATTTGAGAAGTGAAATACTTCTAAGCATGGTCAGGCGTCAGTAAATAAGGCACTAAGATCTATCTACTATGACTTGGCGGTAGAAAAACGAATGAAGTATAATCTTAATTTATTTTAACACAAAATTCAGATTGTCTCTTGCTCCACTGGTTTTGGCAGACGTGGAGCAGAGATGATAAGGGAGAGAAGGAAGCAAGGCTTTGGTGTATTACTGAGCTGTGGTTTATTCATTTGTTTTACCACATGGCCAAGCTTTGCTGAACCATTCAAAAGGAGCTTAGCAATATCTGCAGTTTTCTTTGCTTGCCCTTTGTCTTCTTTCAGTCCTTCCCCACAGAACTTACGCTGCTCAATTCCTATAGATTAAACCTAAAGCCAGATTTGATCCATGGCATGATCCATTGAAGCTGTCTTGCTGTGGCTGAAAAGATGGCACAGAGCAGCATAGGGGTGGGAAGGAGTCCATCAGTGAAGGCAGGCACTGCCTAGGCATATTCAGCTGTGGACAGAAGCATGTGTGGCCATGACATGCTGCTTTTGGCTGCTTCTTGGTGATGCTGCTGTATAAGGTGTCTTAATCCACTGAACCTGTGAATGGAACTGTGATAAATAACCCCTAATTACAAATAAGTAAATAATATATGTGTATTAAAAATATGTATATGAGATATATGCACTCGCATACACACAGATGCTTAAAGCAGCCCATTAATGTTTTGCTTGCTCTCCATAGCGAGTGGTAATTCAACCCTGAATATTAAATGTGTTTGGGCTGGCAGGTTTCAAGAGAGTTTCTTCAAGAGATGCTGCAAAGCAGCTAATGTTAATTACTGCTTAAAAGTAAGACAGAGTTAGAGGAGATGTAATTTCATGATGTTACTGCATCTGCATTATTGAATTTCAGTATATAACTTATGTCAGGAGTGTTCATTCTCATTTCTAGGCCAGTTATGCCTGTTACGTTGAACATGAACATGTCTATGCCATCATGGTAAGTATTTGTTCAAATGCAGATGGTTCTAATCAAATTATATCTGCGGCTATGAACTCGTTGTTCTTAATTTAAAATCATGAGCAGCCTGAGTATCTGGTTTTAATCACAGTCAGGTGTAAAAACCTTTTTGCTTTAGTTCTGTTCTTATAAAAGGGCTGTCATGAGTACACTCTAATTATCCTTTTGTATCTGTGGTAGTGATTATTCCTAGGACTAATCTGTATATCTTAGAACGAAACCCCATTTTTTTTTACAGGTATGGTCTGTAGTATGCATTGTGTCTGAATTCATAGTCAGAAGTAGAGACTTGGAGTGGAAATATTATTGCTCCTAGTGAGTAATATTTGGGGGGGTCAGAAGGATATGTAGAAACTGTTCTTTAGAACATCCATTCTGAATAGAGAACAAGAATATGGTAGATTTCAATGATCTTAAACCAGTCTTCAGTTTTATTGGATTTTGGGCTTTTTTTTCCCCCCTTAAAGTAACTTGTGTTTGTTTTTCTTGTGTTTCTTCAAACCATATTTTAATTTGTACATGCAGCAAAATTCCTGCTAATATTTTTTTGAGCAAATATCAAAACTGTGCTGTTTAATCTGCAGTAAATGACAGAAGATGTCAAAACTCAGAAAAGCCTTGTTGACTAGATCTAGTCTGTTAAGCCACATTCACAGATTGTGCACTGTTTCTTGTGATCTATGGGTAGTTGGTACTAAACAATATGACAGCTAACATTTTTGTCTGGAAAACATCCAAATTTCATTATTTGTGTATTAAGGAAGTGGAATGGATGCTCTAATGAGTAATGCTCTTGTTGATGTTTTTGTAAGGTTTGATATCATTGGACTTTCTCCAGATTCACAGGAAGATGAAGCTGGGATCAAGCAGGCGGCGGAGAATGGTATACTTAGGAGTCTTTTTTATATCTTAAAAGTACTTCCAGGTATTCTTGAAAATGGACTATCAATCTGAAACAGGTTTTTCAAAGACAATATTTTTTTAGGGAAAAGAATATGTATATATGGTACTATCACTGAGCAAAGTTTAGCTAGATTAATTGTTTATTGTTTGTTTGTTTTTTTATTTTATTAGTGAGTAGAGTAATTTACCAACACAAACACTGCATACTCTGAAATATGGGAACAAGTGTAGTTTTTTTTACAGAAGATCTAGTGCAGCAGGTCAGAGCAGTATTAGCATCCAGTTGTGTTGCTTTTCCTTGGAAGAGGATGCCATCTTCCCAGCAGTGGCACTTTTGCATGACCTACATGTATGTTTTTCTCTTTGGAAATGATACAGTGGCACTGAAATTTCTGACTGTGCTCTAGATCTTCTGGTACTTTTAATGTATAGCAGCCTATATTTTTCTTTCACTAGCTTTTTCTTGATGCCAGGAAGAAGGCATCTTTCCTTTTCTGGACTTTCTAGAGAATGGAGTGGATTTTAATGATTGGCCTTTGTTTATGTTGCAGTTAAAGCACTGATAGATCAAGAAGTAAAAAATGGAATTCCTTCTAATAGAATTATTCTGGGAGGCTTTTCTCAGGTAATGGTTGGAAAGAGGTATGGTTGGAAAGAGCTATTGGTTTTTTTTTTTTCTAGGGAAGTAACCTAGCTTTATTAACTTGGGAAAGCCAGACACTTAAATTGAAATCAGCTGATTTTTGATGCCTCTAAAATTTTAAGGTGTCAATTTTCCTTTGCTTTAATAAATGAAGTTTTTTGGTTTTATGCAAATAATTACTATTCACTGTAAAATTAACATGCATGTGTAAAAAAGATACTAAAATAAATACTGTTTAAAATCTTTATGCACATAACCTACATAGTTTTGCTTGAAAATTTTGTTAGTATTTTAAATTGAATTTGCTAGATATTTGGTGGTCTGGATTTATTTGGGAAATCTTTTCATTCATACTTGTAAGGCATCTGTGGTAAGTAGATTAGTAGATTAATTGGTCCATACATCAACTCTCCCAGTTTGCATGCAAATAAATATTAAAGTAGTGATAATACTGTTGTGAGTAATAGTCTTTGGTTTTGTGGGAGTGTTTTTTTACAATTGGTAGTTACAGTAAATTTGCTGGCTTACTTCTGAATTGACCACCTGGCCTTGGAGGGGAGGAGAAAAAGCAAAACAAACCTTGTATATAAATACTGGTTTTAGTTGTTGGCTCTAAAGAAGAATAGATTGCAATAGGAAAAGATTTAAAGGAGAAATCAGAGATTTTGAAGCAAACATTAAAAAGAACTTTAGTGTCATTATTCTAATAATACTTATAACTCTTTATTTTAGGGAGGTGCTTTATCATTGTATACAGCTCTTACAACACATCAAAAACTAGCAGGTGTCATAGCCCTCAGCTGTTGGCTTCCTCTACGGGCTTCTTTTCCTCAGGTATTTGTTTCTTTCCTAAGATGATTTGCACTTGGGGAATGAGTATATCTGAAGATTGAATCTTGTGCAAGAATTAGTGGTCATCATTATTACCGAACGGTGACTGTTGTTTGATAATTTGGAAGTTTTTAATATAGGGCCCTAAAATTTTAGATTTTGTTAAGTAAGGAAAATTAAGAAACACTAAGTAGCTATTTTTGCTTAAAATGACACTACTAGAAAATTTAAAGGATATAACAAATTTTCCTGGAAGGTTAATTTTCTGTCTGCCATTTGTTCCATCTGCAAGGCACTGTCTTTTTAGAGACTGGGTGTTTGAGCAAAGTTTCAGGTTTTTTACTTGGTCAGCAATTACGACTTTCTGTTACGAAACTTATTGCCAAAATTTTATTTGCAGGTCTTTGAGCTTAATGTGTTGTCAGGTACAGAGCTTACTTTATAAGAAGCTGCTTACAGACTATAAATTGTACTATTTCCCCTCAGAATTCAATTTGCTTGTCATGCCACAGAGTATAGTGCCATGGGGTCGTTTTATTTCAAAGGTGTTAGCCTTATCTCCACTTAGCGTGTCTCTCTTCTCCTGTCTAATTTCACCCCTCTCAGGGCCCTATCAGTGGTGTCAACAAGGATATTGCTGTTCTTCAGTGCCATGGGGACTGTGACCCCCTGGTACCTATAATGTTTGGTTCCCTCACTGTTGAGAAGCTGAAGACTATGATAAATCCAGCCAACGTAACCTTCAAGACTTACTCTGGCATGATGCATAGTTCATCTCTTGAGGTAATTTTCTTAATACACCCTGTTTTAGCTGGGTATAGTTAATTCTTTTTCCCTCAAAACTAATATTTAGAGGCTGTTTTGGGGGGAGGGTTAGTTTTTTTTTGTTCAGTTCATTTTGGTTTTCTTTTTTTTTTTTCATTAGTAAGTGCTTCATGCTACTTATTTTAGTGAGTAACTGAATTCTGGGCTAAAAAAGCATCCAAAGCAAAAGTTTATATGACTAGTGAGAACTTCCTCATAAGATTATATTTTGGGGAGTAGGCAACTTGGTCTATAAAATGCTCTTTTTCCCAAATTTTTATTATTTGCTTAGTTAAGAAAACTAATTACCATTAAAAAGCAAATTATCATAGCATAAATCCAAGATGGTATTTTGGAGAGGAGAATCCTGGTAGTTCTGTGGAGAGAGCCATCAAAGGAATAGGGAGGGAGGGCTGCCACTATGGAAGAGGCAGCCTCAGAACCTGTATTTATGGTTCTGGCTCAGCAGACAGCTGAACTGATGTAATAACTTCCTGCTGCCAGAAAGGGGTGGACTCCCTCTGCTCGTGACCTTCTGGCCTTCCCTTCCTCCTTGTACTGGCTCTGGGGCAGATCAGAAACTTCCTTGAATAATTTGAATTTGCTAAAAGCTGCAGCCTTCAGTGTTTGCATCTGTAGGGAGCTGCAGCATCAGAACTCACACAAAGTAGGTGATAGGAGCAAGAAGTCAAGGAGGAGGCAAAGAACAGATTTGCCCTTGGTCAGCAGCAGTAACATTGTTAATTTAGATTGTTGTATCTTGTGGGAACTGTAACTTTGAACAACCTCTTTGTAACATTAACAGAGCAGTATTGCATTTAGCCTGTAATATTGCTGAGTTGTTACACAAATATATTAGTAATGTGTTCTTTCTTACAACGGTGACTTAAAAAAAGGTTACCATGGATTAGTTTCTCAGTCTAGTTTGCTGTATTACTTTTCCTTAAGGAAGGAAGCATGCTGAAAATGAAACTGAATGTTTAGGAGGAGGAGTTGCTGGCTTTTCATGCTGCTGCTAACTTGTAAAAGTTTAAAGTATACAGGAAGCTTTGGCCTTAGCTACACTGAAATGCTATGCGTAGTCAGCCTGGTGTTCTCAAGAGCACTTGATGATTAATATGTAGCTTGCCTGTTCAACTTCAGAGGGAGAGGAAAAGTAGTCTTTGCCTTTTTTCTTGTATTTTAGCCTCTGCTGAGTGCATAGTGCTGTGAAGTCATCAGCCTTGACTTGTGTGCAGAGTGGTAATCAAGTAACTGATTGCTCAATACTTCTAGCCCAGCTGCTCATTATAACTCAAATGTCAAAGCATGATTTAGTGTAGCTGATTAGGTAGTAGTAGAGGACTTCAACTAATATGTACTTTTATCTTTAAACAGGAGATGATGGATGTAAAACAGTTCATAGACAAACATCTACCTCCCATAGACTGAACTGATCTCTGAGAAGCCTTCTATATAAATACACCAGCATCAACTGTGGTAGAGTGTTAAATCTTTTCATATGCCTGATAGGAAACATTATTTCTATACCTGCAGTGTTACTACTGTGTTGCAAGTTTATACTTACAATGAAGATTAAATAATACACATGTACAAGAAAAGATAATCTTTTTAGTATTTATCACCCAGTGGTGGGAAGGATGTGAATGAGGGAACTAGGAAACAATGACAGAATGTAACTGTTTTAAGATGGCTGATTATTTTTTTTTCTTGATTGCAGAATTTCAAACTATTTGTACAAGTAATAAAAAACTAAATTTAAGTTAACAACATAGATGTGACCAGTTTAGTTTTATTTGAGATGTGATTTGTTCTTAAAACTCAATGAAAACATATGACAACATTTCTTTTATGTAATGAATGCATAAAGAATGCAACATAAAACACAGTGGGCATAAAGTACAGAACATGTAACGTAGTGGGCATATGATGGTAGAATAAATGCTATCAAGGATAAAGCTTTAAAGATTATATGTTAATTGTTTAACAGATAAGGAGGGTTGTTCTATAATGGCTAGAAGTCAGCAAAGGTATTTCTTATATTTAAACCACCTCAATTTTAAAATGTTCTTATAGATAAATACTGTGGAAATTCTAAAGGGACTCATTCCTTATTAGACTGTTGTTTGTCGCTTATTGTCTTTTTTCTTTTAAACTCATTGCAAATGTTGATTTTGAACAGAATTCTGGAAAAGTGTATAGGATTAATTTGAGTTTCATTTAAAAAATTCTTGTTTTCACACTGAATTTTCAGCTGATGCTTTAGTTGTAGTTTTCATTTGTTTATGTATTTCACATGAACAACTACAGAATATTGTTTCAATTTTTTTCTCTGTGCTTTGGAGGAAATAACTGAAAATAGTGCACCAACGTAGTTCTGTGTATTGTAACACATACTTATTTGAATTATTTTTTAATAGAAATATAAGTGCAATTGGGATATAACTTACCTAAACTTTAAAGTGAAACTTTTAGATGATACCGTAAAATACGTTCTCTTATTACATGTTGAGACTTGATTTTTTTTTTTTTCCTGAATAGGAACAAAGCATTTTATTTTCAAATCTGTCCTTCTATATTCCTAGTATAGCCTAGGAATATGAAGACCTATCCTGGAAAAAAAAAAGAGTAAATTTACAAGATACAGAATGTTTCTTCTTTCAGAACCTTAAAATTGTAGAATGCACTGGTTTACAGGAGTTGATGCACACTCAACAGCTTTTTTCAGTAAAGAGCCATAATTTACTGCTGGAAACAGATGTTCTGTCGTGTTCAGAGACTGTCACCACACTAGGAATGTTTAAAACAATGCACTACACTTCTTACTGCATAATTTGCTGCATAACAATGTTCTATCCTGTCATATGCTTTCAGTCAAAGAATATTTCTATTTTGGATGTATCTGTCATGTCAGCACTGTGCTTCACACATGCATTTAAGGTACTTTTCCTCTCCCGCGGTCCTCTTACAGTGTATGTGGATTTACGTCAGGCACAAGTACATATGTGAGGAATTGCACCTTTATATCTCTCCTTTAACATTGCTGCTGCCAGAGATCTGACCTGTTTACCATGTCTGAGTTACCAGTTTTCAGTGCTTTTTTTTTTTTATGCTGCACTTCATTTTTAGGAAGCTGCTTCTTTTCTAATCCACTTTCTCTGGATTATTAAACATCTTTTAATATGTGAAAGTGAAAAGGAGTTATTTTCCTAAATGGTAATGAAACAGTTTTAGATATTCCATCTGTGTAGTTAAGAGGGCATTTTTATTAACTTTGAAGTTTAATTAGTAATTTCTCTCAGTCACTCTCTTCTATAGATATGCCAATTTGTCTTTCAGTTAATTTAGTTCACAGAAGAAACCATAATATTCTTACTGTAGTTGTGCCAAAGTTCTCTTGAGAAACAATTATGTGCTGGCTTGGAGTCATTCCCAAATTGCATTAGCTGATTTTGCAATTCTACTGAATTGCAGTCTTGGTAAGCAAACTATGTTATTTCTCCTAGTTTTTAGATTTCTTTTCATTCCCCTGTTGTCTAAATAATTCCCTGAGTACTGATGTGTTTCCAAAGTTCTTGCACAAGCTTCTGATTTTTCCTTCATTATTTTCATGTTCTGTTTGTAGGTTTGTTGATAACTGTGTTCATCTGTCTTAACTTCTAATTGACTGTGTGGTCATTTCATATATTTTTCCTTCTGCAAGAATTAGTTTAAAAAAGTATTTCTAAGATGCTAAAATGAGATCTGCCCTAGCTTCCTTCTGTGTTAGCTTCATAACACTTTCTTCAACTTGGTGAACTGTGTTTACAGTTTGTGATCACATTCTAGTACTTAGACACTCTAATCCAAGTCAGCTTCAACTGTCACTGTCATGATGCTTTCAGATGTTTTTCTAGAAATGCTTTTTATGTGTTAACTTTGTTCAAACATTCAGCTATCATAACAAGATTCTTTTTCATATTGTTGTTTTGCTGCTTGCTTTATCTACAAAGAGCTGTGTTACCAAAGTCAATATAAGTAAATGTTTTGACTTACTTTGAATTTCTGTATTCTAGGAAGAATTCTCCTCATTTTTTTTTTCTTCCTTCAGGAGTATATGTTTATATTGTAGTTGGCAGTTCTTAAAGAGCCCAGAAGCTAGAGGAAACTTCAAGTCTGTGTGCCTCCCATATTACACTGTGAATGTTGAGCTCCTGTCTTTTGTAACTTCCCAGCTGGTTTGAAAGCTTTGTGTATGATCTTGTAGCTGAATTTCTTCACTACCTGAAGTGATTTGATGCTGGGATTGTTGTTATAGTGCATGTACTTGAGGCTGAATAGTAGCTCAGTCTGATGGGGGAGTTTTCATAGTATTCTATTAAAACAGAACAGTTGGACTGTCAGTGTTCTAAATATGAATGTCCTATCCTCATAAACCACAATTTGAAACTTTCCAATAATGTTTATTTTTTGTAATGTTAGACTTTCCACCAAAGGAGATGATGTGTATCAAACCTGTGAAAGCACTGATAAGAAAATACCTTCCTTGCAGATCAGTTTGTTTCAATGGGTATCTAACTCCTTAATGTGTTCTTAATTTCAAAATGGTACTTAAATTGGACTGCAGTTTTGTGCTGTCAGAAATCTGACTTCCTGTTGGAATGTGTTGCCCACTTCTGAATAAACATGTTAAATTGCATATTATAAGCCAAATCTTCCAGCCATTCTGGGGTCTATACTGTGATGAGGGCTGTATGATTTGGTCTCTTTGTCCTATCTTGTATAATTACAACACAGTAGATTGGTAAAAGTACTGTACACTGTAACTGGTATTAGAACTGTTAATTAAAACATATTCTCTCTAATGGAGTATACTGCACTTCATTGAAATCATTTGGATGCATCTTTTATGTGGAGGTGCTATTTGGGTTGATGGATATGACTGAGGGCAAACTGTAAGATGTTAATGAAGCCATATGTACAAGGCCTGTGTCTCTTAAATTTTATAAACAAATACTGAACACTTCTTGTGTTAAGAAATATAAGCCATTTATATTTATTATAAACATCTAAAATGTAATTTATTTTACTAATTTTTTTATTATAAGAAGTCTTAACTTTGGAAATTATTTCTGTAGTAGAGAAAAATGTAAAAGCTTTTCATTTTTAATCATTGTGAAATAAATTTCAATCGGTATTTGGGCAAGTACAAAAGATTTTATCCATGCTTACCTGAAGGAAATTGAGCTTTTACATGCTGTGGAACAGGCAGTCAGGAGGCTCCCTGAAAATGTATTGCATAGCAATATAATACAGAAGAACAATGATTTGTAGTTACTGAAAAGAAAATCACTTACCAAGTTAGGTTTTGCTACTTTGTTGAAAGAATCCTAAGTATGATTGGAGGGTGGTTTTCATATTCTGGGTTAATTTTGTTTTAACTTGTTTTCTTGGAATTTGCAATAATTTTGAAAGATAAAAGAAATTAAGTTATTTTCTAGTAGAGTTATTCTAGGACACTGAAGAACCAAAGTCTTCTCAGTCTGTATTGCTGCACCATTCTCTGGGTGTTTTGTGTGTTGGAAAGGCTTTGAAGTTGATTGAGGTTTGGCATACGCACCACTTAACAGATTTGTTAAAGAAACAATTTTCAGGTCAGGGCTTACATGCGCTATTTAGTTTAATATTTGAGGGGGATCAGTGCTATTCATAGTGCAGGGCACTCTAGAGAAAAAGTCGGATTATTTGGGAAGAGAGGGAATGGGGTGTATGTGTAGTAAAGGCAGACTTCCCCCTTCAAGCAGCTTAAAGCAACTGAAAGGCTGCTTGTCTCCACAGACTGCAATGTCTGAAAGTCAGTGTGGAGTACAGTGAGGGATTTCATTAATATATGGGAACGTGTGGTAGATGCAGTGCTCCATGTAAATATGTTGTGGCAAATCCAGAGTCTAAGAATAGCTAGTAACAATAAAGATGCAATATTACACAGAGTAATCTGCCAGTTTGTTTTTTGAAAAACATTTGGAGTAATGTTCAGTTTCTGCTTACTTTCAGCCCTGGCATCCTTGATAAGGTAATTGTGAGGAGAAAATTTGCCTAAAACTAGCATAGTAGAAACCCCCAAAACAAGACAATGTAGTGTATTAAACTTTATGAAATATAGTATGAGAGCAGTGGTGTAAGTGAAGAACGTGACTCAAGAAGTTTTCAGAATGTCTGTTGGTTAAATTGAAATTGTGATTCTTATAAGATTAATAGCTGTAGAACAAATTCCCCCTGCCTGCCCCCCTCCCCCCCTTTTTTTTTCTTCCTTTTCATTGCTTGCCACTCTCATCTTACTACATTTGCCTTTGGGATACCAGATTTTATTAATTCTCTTTGAGTTGAACAGGCACCTTTGATGTAGCTGATTAAAGTTGATTTAAACAAAGTACTTGTATAATTTAATGGACATACACAAAGTGAACCATTAGATAATATTTTTCTTTTAGGACCAATTACTAGAAAAGAGCAACCCATTGCCTCCTTTTTTATCTGCAAAACTAGTAAAACTTAAAACTTCCATCCAGTTTGCTGAGGTGAGTGAATTTGCTTCAGGCATCTAAGTAGGAGGTTTAGCTTGTGAGGAGAAAATAGACTTCCCTTGTCTAAGGTTTGTTTTAAAGAGCTACTTCTCTGTATTAACAGATGGTGCAGATGGAGTCTGAATGCTCCTTGGTTGAGAATACAAGCAAACTCTTAAAGTAGTTTGTGCTTGAAATAATTTGCTAACTGTGTTGTAGTATTTAAAATTATCAGAGGCTATCTTTAAAAGGCTTAAATATTTTAAGTCTATATTGAAAAAATAGATAAAGTTGCCACAGAATAGAGAAGACTAAGAAACATAAAAACTCTAGAAACTAAAAAAGAAAACATTAGCTTATTTTTTTTACTATTTAAATGCCTGCAGTTACTGCTTCTAAGTTGAAAAAAGTTAAGACATTTCAAAAATGTAAATAACATTTTGAAAAAGTAAATAAAAAACCCCAACCCATCTGTTGTATAGCTATAGAACTAATCAAGATATTTATTGCTATTTCAGAAGGTTTTGAACAAAATCTTGTATTGAGAAATTGGAACTTCCATTTGCTATAGCTCCCCTTATGTGTCTTATTGGACTCCTGTTCCTCTGCAAAGGCTGGGGACCAATTGGCTGGTTCAGACCAGCTGAGTTTCTGTTTTGGAAGATCTAAGACACTGCACTCAGGGCTCAGATAAAGAGGAGAGGGTTAATAGGCATAGCATGGTTTTTTGCAATGCTGCGAATGTTATATTTTGCACAGTTGTATTACTACCCGATTGGGGGAGCTTTTTCCATACAGAATATCAGTCCTGAAATTGTAGGATTTTAAGTGCCTTGATAGCAGTTCAGAGATTCTTTACTTCAAATTCTGTAGTAGTGAATGCGCTACTGTGTTGCCCCTCCTGCCCCAAATTTCTGAAGATGCTGTGTCATATCAAATGAGACTAGTCAGTAAAAATCTACATTATTTCATAAGTACACTCTTTTAGGAAGAGTCATCTCTGCCTGCTAAGTCTTAGTATTGTAGAAGGCCCTATGGTCCAGCAAATGAGAGTTGCACACAGACAATGAGGCGTGCAATACCCTTTAGAAAATGTCACAAAAGAAGGGTGAGGAGGTGCCATAACAGGTAAGTGCAGTGCAATGCACACTGTGTTATTCTTTCTTGTGTGTTAATTTAGGAGAAAGATGCTAAACAGAAAGGAAAAGGTCAGTTAGGTTGCTTTTCCCTCTCCTACTCTTCTTTGGACTTGGAGTGACATGTTATAGAAGAGATTGGTGCTGTACAAAGCTGCTTGGTTTAGAACCAGCTAAAAGAGAACAAGCATGTGGAGTGCTGTGTGTTCCTTTTTGGTAAAGACTTGCTGTCCCAAGGTTGGTGGAGCAGCTGATGTAAAGAATTTGGTTAGTACTGGTTCAGTTAATTGATACTATTCTGGTATTGTAACATGCAATATAGATAATGTGAGCTGTATTATATTTTCTTTTAATGCATCTACTTGCAAAAATTAAAAAGGATGTGCATTGCCATCTGATTATTCTTTGATTTCCCTACTGAAATATTTCTCTGGTGCTACTTTTTTAAGATTAGATGTTAAGTGTGATGTGCTTTGCCTTTTATAAGTGCTCTCATGGGATTTAATTTATAATTGTCAGTTTCTCACCTGATACATTTTGGATGTTAATAGATTTCATCTGCATTTTGAACTCTTTCTGTGCATTTCCAGTGAAGTGGGTGTTGAATTGTATTTTTAAAAGAAATTTTAGAAAAGTCTGGATGACTTTATTCCAGAGTTTAAATACATTTAAACTAACCAAGGTGACTGATTTGAGATTTCTAGTTTTGTGATTGTGTTGTCCCTGACTTAACTTGCACCTACTGTAAAACATGTATAAGATTGTTGATCTTATAGTGTAGCAATAGCTCTGAGCTGCCAACACCCTGTGTGTTGTTTTTTATCATTTATGTGATTGTGGGGAACAGTGATGCTGAACTTCATTTGAGGTTAGCATCAGGTTAAATACCAGTGTTTGATTATTACAGGTACTAGGTAACTAAATGTAGACAAAATGGAATTAAACCTGAAATGGCACAATCCCTTAAATGTTGTAAGAAGCAGCAGCATTATTTTGTCTCCCCAAAATCTGCTTCTCAATGAAAAAGGTATTATTTTTCTTAAAAATTATTTTCTTTGTTCTCGTGGGGTTTTTTTCCCCCCTGTTGGGCAGAATAAACAAAAAAGCAGCAGACTAAGTTTCTGTATGCTTGTCCAGTTCATGGCCCAGATCTAACTTGGGGCAAGGTCCTGTGTAGGTCCCCAATAATTTTAATTGCTTCTAATATGTGCAGGCCCTAGAGTTGACCATTGTGTCCATTGAGCAGGATGTAGAAGTGCCCAAAACCCACCTGTCTCTATTTGGCTTCAAAACACAGGACAGTCTTGCTGCCCAGTGCACGACAGACAAGTGTGCTGACAGTTCTTGCCATAATGTCTTCCTTGGGTGTTGCTGGAGGAAAAGGCCTGCCTTGCCTATTCTCCAAAATGTCCATATTTTACAGTCCTCAGTTCTCAACTGGGACATCCACAGCATTCGACTGCTTACTAATAATGGATTTGAGTGGCTGTGTAAGCACCCTCCTGGATCTTAGGGAGGGATAATCTCCCTGTAACCTTCAGATGTGCCTACTGTTTTTGTGAAGTAAACACTCCTGTTTTACAGCAAAAATGGTTTCATGATTCTGTTCTCAATCAAAAATCACAGTGACAAGGCATCTAGCTCAGCTGATGAACAGAATTCCGTTAGTAATGATGTGTAATATTTATATGTCAAACTTTACAAATGTGGTATGTCCCACTGGAACACACAGAAGATTTAAACTAGATCTAAAACTTAGAAGCACGGTAGCATCTCACTGTGATTCTTGGCCTATGCCAAAGTTTATCTCCAGCTCTGTTGAACTGCCTCGGAACTTGTATCTTCCAAACTTCACTCTGAAGCTGCAATTTGAAAGCTTCACTCCGTTTTATATAAAAATAACTCTTAAGCCTCTTAAAGCGATGTATGTATAAGCACCTTTTCTGTTAGAGGGGACAGGGGTTTTTCCCCATCCCTTTGGCACTAGTGTAAAAATGAAGTGTCTGCTGTAATCCTGAGCCTCCTGCCAGCCGAAGAAAAGCTCGGTTGTAGGAAGGGGATTCCGGGCGGCGTGGTTCGCACTGTGTTAGCGGGTACGAGCAGGGGCAGCGTTAGCAGCATTGCTGGGAGATGGAGAGGGTAAGAGGGTCACGGCATCACAGACCCTCCTGATTAGGAAGGATCCACTGGGGTCATGGAGTCCGACTCCTGGCCCCGCACAGGACACCCCAAGAATGACACCATGGGCCTCAGGAGCGTTGTCCAAACGCTTCTTGAACTCGGTCGGACTTGGTGCAGTGCCCAGCGAAGGTTGTCAGAGGTCAAATATCTCACTGTACTTTTGCGGAGTTTGGCGCATTTTTGGGGTAGCGCGGTGCGCGAGCGGCCGCAGCCCCGCCCCTGCTCTCGGCGAGCGGCAGCGCTGCCTGGCTCCCGCGGCCGGCGCTCGACGCGCGCTGCNCCTGTCCCTTCCCGCCGCCGCGTTTCCCCGCGCTGCCCGGCGGCCTCGGCGCTTCCCTCGCCGCCCCGCGGGGCTGCGGCGTCTCCCCCCGGCGTCGCCAGCGGCAGGGGGACGGCAGCCGGTTCTGCTCCCCGGCGGGGCGGCCCCGCAGCCCTCGCTCCAGCTTCTTCGGCCGAGAGGAGGTTCCCGCCCGGGCACCGGCCCTGGCTGGGAGCGGCTGCGCCCTCCGCTTCCTGCTCGCTGAAACCGCCGTGCTGGCCTTGCGCGGGCGAAAGCAAACCTGTCACCCCGAGGAGAACGCCTGCGGAGATGGCCCCCTGTACATGGAGTGTTGTCGCTTGTAGGTGTGAAAGCCGGAGTTTTAGTTCGGCTGTATAAACTAAGATATGAGTGAAGAGCCCAAAACCCAGCTGCGGCAGGGCCAGAGTTGAGTGGGTAAACTTCACAAACAGATGGGGAATGTGAGCCTTTTAGCTTTTTTTTTTTTTTTTTCTTTAACCTGCAACTCTTCCAATCGTGTTTATTAATCTGAAGAATAACTTGTGCCTCAGAAAGGAGGAAGAATATAGTTAGGTAGGATTCAATTGACTTAACTCAAGTGTTATTGTCATGTATGCCCTTCGTACAGAATTTAGATAACTTATGGTGTTTATACTGTGCCTGCAAACACATCAAAGTAAGTGAAATCAGTGTAGAGCAACAGCCAGATAACTGATCATGGTTATACATAAAGTAGCATGCAAGTAAATTGTAAACTGTTTACTACTTCTTTATCAGGTGGGCACATTGTTATTCTTTGGAAATTTGTGCTTGTATATGTGATTGTTGTTCTTCCTGCAAGGTACTATTATATACATAAAGTTAAGGGTTTTTTTCTATGTGTTATAGTGCATTAAAAACTTAGTAACACTAATAGTTCAGAACTCAACATTGGGGAATTCCACTTTATAGAAGTAGTTTTGTTATTGCTTAATACTGGACAGTATAAAGAGCATTATTAATAATATATGCATATTTATAGAAATACTGATTGTATTAAACCAATGAGATTTGTTTAGTTCAGAATACAAACAAATTCATTGTAGGTACACACAAGACATGCTTCAATCCCCGAGGTTCCATAATATGGCATGGTTTAGCTCTGATATATTTGAACTCTCAAATGATACATTGTGGCAGCAAGACACTTGTCTAGAGGAAAGAATATTTTATGACTGGCATTCATTAATTCCATTATTTTTCCCTCTTTGTTTTTATTTCTATTCTCTATGCATTTAAGCACAAAAGCATTTGCTGTCTCACTTTCTCTAAAACTGAAGTAGTGGCTCTTCCCTACAAAGTGTTGAAAGGGTGAGAACTTACTGACTGAAATGCCTAAATATCACGGCCATGAGAATGATAAAGGGCAGCCAGCTCAATTTTATTTGTAAAACTTCTGATAACAGAAAGAAAACAACAGCTCTCAGGTAGTACGAGAATGCCTGTTGATCCTGGGGAGTAGCGGTACCAGGGATGCTGCACAGGGTATTTCTCTGTGATCTGAGAGGCTTAGGAGTTTGGATAAAATTCCTAACAGCAGCTGGGAACATGTATTCACACTCTAGCATGTGTAACATAATTAACTTTCAGAGCTCTGGGGAGCAGTGCGCTGACTTCCTTGGGGTCAGCGTAGGTCTGACGTGGCTGAAGACAGCAGGCACAGCTGGACCAGGCTGTGCCTGGCTGGAGCCAGAGCTGGACCTTCATTTTCACCTCTATCCGAGCAATGAGAGTGAGGAGTTAGAGCTCGGGAGCACCAGAGACGTTGGGCTTTTGTACTGAATTGAAGCAGAGCTCTTTCAGTCAAGCTCCTTACTACATACAAGTGGCTCCATTGTTAGGCTGATGACTTCTCAATGAGCTGCCACTGTGGCCAAGAGTGGAGATCTGACAGTTTGTCCAAAGCACATGTGTGTAGCATGATAAAAACCCTTAGCTGTGTGGAAGGAGAGGATGTACGTTAGTATTCAAACCAGGAGATGTCTCTGTGTTTTTCTTACTAGTCTTTACAAGGTATTTCTTTAATTCCACAAAGTGATTTCCTGCCCAGTTCTGCCCTGCAGTTAAAAAGCTAACTTTAGCAAAATTATTAAGGCAGTCTCTATGAAGAGGTACTTTATTGTCTCACAAAGATGAATAAGAATTGAGAAATGCATTCTTACACAAGTACCCACTGAATAATGATGCTCTTTACAACCTCTTGTATTCCTTTCTCCATTTTTACTCATCAAGAACAGGTATTTGGTCTGTGTCTTTGAATGACAATGATTTGATGAGACACATTAATAATAGAAGAAAGGAAAAAAGCTTTGATACTTGCTTACTCTGAAGCTGTCAAGAGTCAGATGACAAGAAATGTTTGATCTCTCATACAAAAGGTGACTGGCTTGTGGCAAAGCACTCTGGCATTTCTTTTGATGAGTTAAAAGGGCAGGCCATGCAGACACTCTTTCTGAGTCAGACTCTTGGTGATTTGCCTTGACTAAGGATATAATTGTAGCTGTGCAGATTTCATAACTATCTTAGTGAAATTATATATGCAGCTCTTTTGTTTTGAAGGAGGAAATAATATGATTTAGTATTTAATGCACTGTGCGATACGTATTTCTGCTGTTGCTTCAAATTGAAATAGATACTACTCCTTCAGAACTGTGATTGGATTAAAACCTGTAGTGCCTTCCTTTGAGCTTCTGTTGTATGTAAGTACACCTTTCTTTCATTAAGCTGCTGTAATGAGTAGGTATGAAAACTAAGGCTGCACTCAGGGATTAAAAAAAAATCAGGAATGATTGAGTAAATTTAGAGAAGAAAAAAAATTGTCTTTTATTATATGTATACTCCCTTAAGTAGGACAGAATTATGACTGGATAGCTCTGCTGTCTTCAAAAATGTACTCCATTTTCTATTGCCTGAACCTCAGCTTTAAAATATGACTATAGAATGCCATTCTGTGCTGTTTGGTCTGACCAATTGAAAGAAGCTGAGAGGAGTAATCTACTGGATGTGTATGAAGCTGACTTCTATCAATTTAAGTGACAAGGTAAATTGAAAGCCAGCCAGCCAGCCTAGGAGAATGGGACATTACCTTTCATTTTCTATAAAATTATAGAAATGCCTTTAAAAGAGGGTTTATAACAATGGTCTTAATGGTTGGGGGATTTTTTGAACACAGAAGTCTTACATTAGGAGAAAAGTAATTACAAGTTATACTGTACAACTTCCACACTAGTTTTGAGATACAGAGAGCATTTGTCTTTATGCTAAGAAAAGTGATTATGAAAAACTATTTAGTTGGTATGAGTTTAAAACCAATTTAAATTTAATTTTAAAGCATCTAATTCTTGGTGCACAGCATAATTGATTACAGAAGTGAAGGCTTAGAAAGGATTAGTGCATTATCAATTCTGGTAATTTGGTACAGAAACTGGCATAAAATGTAGATAACATCTGTTAATCTGTTGTTTTTTGGTTGGGTTTGGCTTTTTTGTTTTTGATTTTTGTTTATGGGGGTTTTGGTGGTTGGATTTTTTTTGTTCTTATTTGTTTGTGGGATTTTTTTGTGTTTTTTATGTTTGTTGGTTTGGTTTTTTGTTTGTTTGTTTTCTGGGGTTTTTTTAATTGTTGCATGGTTTGTTAACCTGCTGTGTATCAAGTTGCTAGTATTGGGAGACATTTACTCTGGGAATAATAAATTTGTTTTCACGTGTGCAGTTGGGAAAGGATATAACAGCCAAAGGAATTTTGACTAGACTATTTCTAAGATGAGATGAAGAGAGTGCTACTTTGCTTTACAGTGTTACTTTCATATTGAATTTGCAGACTACAATAAGCTATGTTTATTTCGAAATTACATGCTGTGTACCGTGTGCTAATAACTTAATTGGTTTGGAGGTAAGTCTTATCAGATTATATTTTTTAAAATGACACATTGTCTTCTGTCATTAGTTTTGTTTTGGCTAAGAAAATTTTCTTGAATTTGATTTTGTTTTGTAGCAGTGAAGATAATTAACTTGCTTTATTTGGATCTGTGTTTGCACAGGAGAAACCACACTTATGGCTGTTGAGAGAAAGATATGGTTTAGTATGCCAACTCAATTTAGCACCTGAAAACATCGTGACATTTCTCAGTCTTGCATCATTGCTGCTAAAATTCTGTGGTTAAGACTGGAGAAGTTTTGTATGTCATGAATAAAAGTTAATTGAGGCTTTTGCTATCATGGCAAAATAGTAAAACTTTAGCTTTAAACATTAATTGAATTTGTGTAAGGTGGGATTTGGTGAAATGTTTGGGTTTGGAGGCTTCTTTGGGTCAGAAGTGTTTGAAAAACAAAGGTTGTAGCAGACATTTGAAGGTGTCCAAAGCTGAGGGTTTTAGGATGTGACACCAAAGTTCCACTTCCATCTTTCTCAACCTCCTGGTGGTTATTTTATCTTTAGTGGTTAAAGTGTAAGACTGCAGATGTAGGAGAATATTTTAAGTTTCCTTGCAACAGGTGTTATATTAGAAGTTGATTAGGGAGAATTTGAAAAGCAAGCAAAATGCAAAATAAAATAGGATGAGTTGAGTGGTAAGGAAAGAAAAGTGAATGAAATTCCACAGATTTGCAAATGGAAATTTTGTGGGATTTATTTCCAAACCTCATTAATTAAAAAAAAAAAAAAAAA
>VZSE01000991.1:3030581-3073707 GCA_013398275.1 Promerops cafer | reverse complement strand
GTAATGAACTGAGCCTGAATTAACTGAATGGCCTCTTGGATGCACAGAGAGTTGTTGCCTCCCTCCTGTTCATAGCTTCCATTTTCAGCACCACGTGCACTTGAATAACAGCCAAATCATCTCAGCCTTTGGGAGGTTTGTGTAGGCTGACAGCCCACGTGCACAGTCAGAAGTGGATGGTGCAGAGCTTTGCTGAAGTAGAGTTGGTAAATCATCAAGGTTGTAGAGGTTAAAGAGAATTACAGAGCTCACATTTATGCAAACATTTTTTAAGTAAGGCCTATATTGCTAAGGAATGAATTGTTAGAGTAGCTGGCTATAGACTTTGTTAACATCTAATAGTAACGGTCTTTGGACTTGAATCATCTATCTCGAAAGCTGCTTACACAGAATTAGTTAGTACCTTTCCTAACGGTCTTGGCAGGGGAAAAAGACAAACCTGTGACATGTGGCTTTACCACATCACTACAAATACAGTTAAGAATGATGTCTCTGTATATTTTATATATATATGTTGTTATATATATATATATTATTGATGGACTGTGCGGAGCTTCTCAGCTCCAAGTTCCTGTGCTAAAACTGATGTGATTGTTCTGAACTGAAAATTGCTGCTGTTGTCTGGATTGTTTTTGATGCTGTTAAGTGAAGCACCCTTGAAGATGTGTGTTGGTTAAGTAGTAATTGACAGAATGCTTTGACTGTCATTTGAGTTACATGAGTTCCCCACGTCTTTGAGTGAATAGTTTGATTTCCAAGTTAAGGCCTGTTAATGCTTAGAGTTTGTGAAGTGGAACATTCCTTGTTCTGGTTCTGTGGATAAATTGAGAACTGGTGGTTTGAACCCTGTGTGTGACCCTGAAGGCAGATGAGATTATATTGTCGATATTATATTTGAAGTTCCTGATTGCTACTAAGTTGACTTTTTTATTTTGTTTCTTTTTTTTTAGGCTGGAGCTCTTGATTTGTTGAAGGAGCTTAAGAATATTCCCATGACCCTTGAGTTACTACAGGTATGATTTTCTTACTGTTATGTTGCAAATGTTAACTCTGTAAGGAAGAAGGTGGAGCCAGCAGGTTTGAAAGAAGGTTACACTATTTAAGTAGATTCCTAGGTCCAAAGTCCTTGGAAGGATCGGGTTTGTTACATGGTTAATCTAGTCTCACTTCACCTTATCTTAGGTATTTTCTTCCAGTAGCAAACTCCTTTAAAGCTTATCTTTCTGATTGAGAGTAGTGAATTTTGTCATGGACAAAGGAGAAGAGCTGCTTACAAATTTACTGGACATAAAATCTTACATTTTTACTCTAACACAAATGTGGTGTGTTTCCATCCTCTTGAAGGAGAATGCACCTGATTACAGCTGATACTATCTTTTTTTTTGTTGTTAGTTCTGGTTTGGCCTTGTAAGTGAGGAGAAACATAGTTGAAACCTTTTAGGCAAGTTGTATTTGACACACACTCCACATCCCCCCTCCCTCATTCTGAGTAATGTATTTCTTAAGGCAATTATACTCCTATTTTACTCTACTGGGCTGGAGTGATGGAGGGGTACAATCTCTCCCAGTTACATGGATACTCTCACTAATGTTGCTTAGATTTACATCTTTAACAATATTTCATATATTATTTGTAAATTCTTTCAAAAAATAAACTTTGTAAACTTTCCATACATGTCAAGTTGCAGAGCTTGTCATGTAATTCATCAGTGAGCAACTTTTGTTCCAAACTAGCCAGATATTCCCTATTTGTGAAAATTTTCAAATATCAGAGTGAAATCTGAGACCTGATTTGTTGTAGTAGGCACTTAAATTGGAGGAGACTGAAAAGTAACTTTTTTCTGAGGGGCAATTAACAGTCACAGATAAAGAATTAGCTATTAAGTTCCAATTTTAAAGGTATCAGAAGCAGTAACATTTTTGATTCATGCATCCTATATACTTGCAGAATGTACTTAGTAAGTTATTACTAATACTATTTCTGACAGAAAGTAGGAATTGTAAGGTGTCACTTTTGTGCGTGAATGCTGGTACAACTCTGATACTTTGTCCCCTATGTTCAATCTTCTTCTCTAAAAAGAAAACAAACTCAAAACCCCCCAGAAAAAATACCCCACACAAAACAAGAACAAAACCCAGAAAACCCCTCTGGTTAAGCTGATTCTTTGGAGTTTCTTTGTGCAGGTCTTAATGCAGATTATATTTTGCATTAAGTATAATAATGTTCTTTTGCCTTTGGAATTAAAAATCTCTCTGCAAGTGCTCTGTAAATTCAAGTATTTTGGTATATTCTTGCATAGTGCATTGTCTGTACCTTAGTTAGGAAGCTTTTCATAAATATCCATTGCTGTATTCAAAACAGTTCCACTGCATAAGATTGAGTTTAGCAACATATTTGGACTCAAATTTACTTTTTTTTTTCTTGAGAGTTTGATAATATATAAAGTCTGACATAAACTTTCTTTGTTGGCATCTCAAATTTACTTAAGCAATGGGGCACTCAGAGCGAGACTTGGAATGCGAAGTAATCACACTCACTGCTCTTGTGGTGGATCATTAGTGTGCCAGTGTCAAGAAGGGTGATGATCATGAGATAGTGGAGGCACTGTCTTCCTCTGTGGAGATCAAGACTTCTGACAAATGTGTTTGAATTGATGAAATGCAGAACAAAAGTGAAAAGTATACTTCCATACCCAATTTTAAGAAGTTTTGAAAGCTGGCTGCATTGAGAAAAGCTCTGCTAGCTCTGTTATTCCTGTATAATAAGAGAAGTGATGATTTTTGTGTATTACCACTGCTACTTCAACCTGAAATGATGAGGTCCTCTGACTAGTTTAACAGGTATGTGCAATAGGAAGGTGCATATTAGTAGTCTGGACTTGTGCTAGCGTCTTGTGTCTTTCTTGCCACATTTATTTTCACAGAAAGCTGAAGTGATTACAGGCAATAATACCATTGTGTTACATTTGATGAGTTTTATGTAAGCAAGCTGATCCTTGCTCAGCAGGCAGGGAGCCAGTAGGCTTCCTCACACGATTTATCCGGTGGTCTGACTTGCAAATCTGTTTAGCAGCTTCACAGCATTAAAGGCATCGTGTTCCTGGTGCTAATTGTGGTTAGTGCACAGCTAAACAGTGAGTGAGACAGTCAGGCTTTATTTTAACAAACAGGTTTTACAGGAAATTACACACACGTGCAGAACTAGGCTGTGATGTGCAGCCCTTGTTAATGGCATCAGGCCAGTTCACTGGCAAGCAAGCTGTGGAGACCTGGAAACCCAGAGGTGGTTATTCTTCAGTGGTTGGTTTGGCTCTGCTTTGGTCCGAGTGCTCACCAATTCTCTATCCTCATACACTTACAGTTTAAAGCTGGTAGCACCTCTGCTTGCTCGGTGGTTGCTCTTCCCCCCCAGCTGTGTTCCTTACATTTTTGCGTTTGTTCTGGTTTAGAGAACACCTACTGCCACCGTGTGCTCTGCTTTGAGTTCAGTAGTAGGTTACTTATGCTCACTGCTGCTCGCACCTACTGAGTGCTGCTGGCCAAAGCTTCAGTGCTTCAGGGTGAAAACAGCTGTCTTATGCTGTCTTTGACTGTCTTTACTCTGAAAGCAGATGAAAAGTGCTCTAGAATTTAAAGGGGGGAAGAATGAAGATACTGGAGTTTTTCACTTAAAAATGACTATCATAAGAACAGCTCTACAGATAGGACGACTAAGGAAATTTCAAATACTGTCAGCTGGTTTGTCGCTAAAACATAGTCATTTTGAGAATATAACACTGTTCTTTAGTGACTATCTGTGCCAGTTAGCAGGCAAATAAATTAATAGATCATTACTTCCTCTCTTCAGGTAGACCTTATCCAGTGCTCTATAAAAGCAAACAAATGAGTTGTTTTTATGTACTACTTTAAGAAAGCTGTCAGTTCAGACAGTTCCCATAAACTGTCTCTCCTGTGTGATCAGAACAAGAAATTTTTCTAATTTGTTTTAAGTTTTACTTGAGTTTTTGGATTTTACTTAGCTAAGTAAGTCTGTAAGTTTGTGTGTTTTTCCTTCACTGATGAGCATAGGCTGTCATTGTGCCCAGCTATTAATGGGGGGTTGGGTTTTTTGGTAGATACATTTTTCTCATCCAGATGTGGTATTTTATGGATTTTCAAGGACATGTTATTCTTTATTGTCTGAACATAATGTTGAGATTTAAGTGTTCAAAATATCAGGAGAAATGGCCAGTACTGTTAATGTGAGTGAGCAGAGGCCATCTTGGTACACTTTAGTTACAGGTGAGTAACCACCTGTTTTCTTTAATCCAAAATACGTGTTTAGAGCTGATGCTCAGACCTGAGGTTATTTTATGTGTTTCCTTGACTGAAATAGCTTTGGATTATTTCAGTATGTTTCCAGTCATTTAGCACATCCATGGTGCCTCACAAATTGTTGTTTGGATTTGTAAGAAGTAATTTACAGGAACAAATCATTTCCATTTTTAGCGAGCCACAAAGATTTAAATTTTCCTTTAAGAAGAAGGACGTTTATGGTGATCTATTGCAAAAGTAAGTAGAGTGATTTAGATTTAGTGAGTCCTGTAAATGGTAATGCAACAAAACTGAGCATCTCAACAACAAAGAAAAAAATTTAGTCATCAGTCAAAATACAAAAAGATAATAAAATCCTTATTTGTATTGTTAAATGCTTTTCTTCTCTTGTGAAGCTAAAAGGGTGGGAATTTTCTCCTTGTTACATATACACATTAGCCATAAATCTACTAAAATGTTACTGTTGAGCTAAATTTATGTCCTCATCTTCTGAGTCTTGAAAGGCGCAAATTGTAACTTACTCTCATATTCACTCTGTAGGTGGCAGTAGTGGCAAAGGCTTAAAGCTTGTCACCGTCTTGGCCTTCTCAGAAAGATAGGATAGCTCATTCTTTAAAATCTTAAACACAGAGAGTTCTGCTTCTATCTAAAGTCAGAACTCTCTGTGTTAAGGATTCTAAAGAATCTCAGTATCACCAAAATATTTAGGTACCTAAAACATGCTTGCTCCCAGCTGGTAATTACAGCTTTTTCCATAGCCACTAAATGGGAATTCTAAGAGTATGATGCCAGTGAAGAAGTTAGCAAGCTTCTTATAGTGCTGAAATATGAATAGAGTCCTTAACCCTTGTGCCCACCATCCCTGCCCACCCCTCCCCAAACTTTTGTGATGAAGACAGATGGTAATACTGTTGTATTTCTTTTTAAAATGTCCATGTTGTTAAAATAATTTTTATAAAGGCTTTCAGTATTTTGTCGTGATAATCACAAGAAAAAAGGAAACAAACCCACCACAAAAGAAAGAAGATACTGTAAAAATTAATGTCAAAGTACATATTTATATATGTTTATTGTTTAAATTGTCTTCATGTCACTTGTGATAATGTATATTTATATTTCTTTTGCAGTCTACCAGAATTGGAATGTCAGTGAATGCAATACGCAAGCAAAGCACAGATGAAGAGGTTACATCTTTAGCAAAATCTCTTATCAAGTCTTGGAAGAAGCTGTTAGGTATGGCAACAGAAACGTCCCTGCTCTTGCATGTTATAACTCTGTGTAGCCTTGGTGCTCATCATCAACACTGTCTTGCTTTAGACATATTTGTGCTTTTGTGAGAATGTTGAAACTTCCCACGCTGGTGTAATTGGTTTTTGACTTTTTGACTGTCACCAGGCCATTACTGTGGGAGTGTATGCAGAGAAACAGTTAATGGGTCTTATTGGGGCTGGCAGGCAGTAGGAAATCAGCTTCTCTGACGTGATTCATTTCTGAAGTCTCATTGCCTGCAGTTGAGCTGGAGTGACTGTACTGCAGTACAAAGCACTAACAAACCTCTTCTTGACTATTTTCTTTGTCAAATATAACAAGTACTCTGAAGAACTGCTGCAAAATTTCGTATGAGAGTGTAGAGGATTTGAAGTTTGGTTACGAAGTGATTTGTGAAGAGAAAAATCCAATAAAAATTATGTTAAAATCTGTTAGAACTTAGAGGTAGTGAGAAACAGAGCTGCACTTTCTACAGCCCTCATAATTTTAAATAGCTTACTAATTAGCATCTTAATACTTTTTGTTTAATTTCCCTTAAAGCAATTAATAAACTTAAAACCTTTCTATTAGGGTTTTATTCAAGGGTATTTGGTAGTACTTAATATATCTGAAAACACTTAAATCTCAAAATGTGTCTAGATATTTTTGTTCATACACTGTGGTACACTCTGTTTTGTTTCTTTGTATGTAAGTTTAGGTAAATTAAGATTTTTGAAGCTTAAAATTTTAAAATAGAAAACAGGTTACATTATGATTTAAATATTTATCATTCTGTCTGGAAAAATATGCCAAATACCAGGAGAGTGTGAGTCCCCTACCATCTGAACTCAGCCTCATTTTTATCAATTGTGAAGTGTTTTATAAGATATTTTATTACTGTCTTGTAAATTATATAGAAAATACTCTGACTGTCTATAGAAGTGGACGGTTTGTCAGGACCTTAAACTTTGATGCACTAGTAAGAAACAACAGTCTCTACAGCAAACTTTTTAAAGCTACCTTAAAGACTTTCAACCTACCTACTAATAATGTTAGTTTTAGTAGTTAAAATTAGATAATGCTGGATATGCTGATAAAATACCCTTAAATTCATATTGACCTCTATAATAAAAGTAAATGCATATACAGGATCTTAGTGTAGGATCTGATCAGAGTTAACTGTGAAAAATAAATGTGAATAAATAGTGAATGTGTGACTAGTGAAAATAATACACTTTTTATTTTTAAACTTAAATGTAGCAGTCCAACTTTATTTTATCAGTATATGAAAGTGATAAGGTATATAAGTGGAGAAATTGACTTGAGTATTAGCATCAATTACTCTAAAGACTTCTACAAGTAGCTGCTGGATTGAGTGATTTAACTCTCAAGTTATAAAAAGTTATTAGTCTAAGTTTTAAAAACAAACCCCTATCAATATTTGGTGAGAGTTAATTTTTTTTCTTGGAAGTTCATATTTTTAGTACTGCATCTTAGCTTAGACACCATAGTAAGAGGAGATCCTCCCATTTCCAACAGAATTCTCATTGGGAGTGTGCTCAGATGCTGCTCCCCTTGGGGAGCGGGAGATCTGCCCTGTTGTTGCTGTCCTTTGACTAAAGGATTTGCCATTTGTTTGTTGAGAGACTAAAAATAATTGTCTCATTTTTTTAACACTTGAGTACCTTAAGGCAGTCAAAATCATCCTAATACGTTGTTACTTAAAGTTTACTGGTGTTTAAGTGTTCAAACATTGTGAAACATGGGGAGTGTCACTCCTCCCTGGAGGGTTTCCGTGCTGTAGAAGTCTGGCTAAGAATGTGATGCCTGAAGGTCACAGCAGGTCAATCTGGGTGTAGGCTGCTGTGCAAAGGAGCAGTCCTGACTTCCCTTCTGCACAGGTGCCTCTTTGCTCCCTCCTGTGTTACAACTAGTGCTGGAGTGGCTATCCAGAAGACCAGAGCTGGGAACTGACCAGTTGGTAACTTAATTGTTTTGTTCATTTCTTCTGGCTTAAATTTCAACTATCACTTTTTGGTCCAGCCTGTTTGCAGTTACTGTTTCCTGCACAGGGATTGTAGCAGTAATAAACAGCTGGGGCAAGGTGGACCTTCCCCTCTTTTAGCTTGCTAGATTCAGATTGTTTTAACACAGTTGGGAGACTCTAACTAAGGCTTTTTGCATGAGGTGAAGTCAAACATGTAAGGAGCTGGAAAGCAAATAAGAAATATTTGACATTTATCAGAACTGAATACTTCTTAGGCAGTGGGTGTGTGACCTTCGTTCATGTGCTAATTTTTGTTACAGAACAGATATTATTGTGTGTACATTACTGTGTCAGCTCTAGTATAGTTGTGGTAATGCACTTATTACATAAAATCAAATTAATCCTGAAAATACAGCACTGCTTACATTCAAAACTTAGGTAGTTAAATTTTCCTTGGTTGTAATGTAGATCTGATAATAAAGCATAGTAAGGCAAATGTTTTGCCTCTTTTATCACTGCTCAGTAACTCATTAGAACGTAAAGTTTCATAATTGTGAAAGATAGGGTATAAGTATGGGTGGGAATCTTACGAAGTACTCTTATTCTGTTTTATCATTAGTTTTGACTTTCTTGGAAGAATACGAAATACCGTATGTTGAGCTGCTTGAGAAATGAGTTTCGATTATGCTGTTTATAGTGCATGTAAAATGGTATGGAGCAAAGATGGCAGCAGAAGCGGACAGCTGTTAATCGTACCAAGCATTGTACTCAGAGCTCTGAAGTCTTTGTGAGTTATTTTTATAAATGACATTTTGAATTTAGGCAAGAATTGTTGACTGTTCAGGCTGCATGTAATGTTTCAGTTCAATGCTATCAGAATTTAGCTTTTAGAAATGCATGGGAAACATGAGAACAAATCAAAGTGAGTTGTGAATCACCAGATCCTTGTGGCTTGACTTGAGCCTTCCCAAGTTACCAATGGTTTTTTGGAGGGGTCGGAAGCTGCACAGCAGAGGGCTTGTGACCATTGTCTGAAGTGACTCACTGGGTGAGCCACAGTGCAAGGTCCCTTCCAGATACTTTCTGAAAGTTAAACTACTCTGCAGAGATGGTCACAGTTTGCATAAGGAGCTAAATTCAGCTCTCAGAATAAAATGCTGCTCAGTTATAACATGGGATTTACAAATAATGATTGTTTTGCCAAGTAGCTGAGTATACAGAGTATGCTGTGCAGATAATGAATCTATGGTTGTCAGGAGTGTTTCTTATGTTAGAAAAGCAACAAAAATTCCTTAAGGAACATAACCCTCATAATAAATAGTTACTTGCTGAAGAGTGAAAAAGCATGTCCAGACCTGTAAGTAAAATATCCTCCAGTAACTTTATATACTGAACTAAAAATGAAGAAGCACAGCACAATATTCTTAACATTGTATGATCATCTGTTGCCAGTATTGAAAACTAAAAGTGAGGCCACAAACATTTTGAAATGCCTATTTCAAAGAAGGGCATGCCTGAGTAATTTTATTTTAAAAGAGTGTTTAAGTGTTAATAACACCAGTCAGGCACCACAGAAGTATTTTAGCAAGACTACTTTGCTCATGAAATCCTTTGTTATTTCAAACCTGGATTTGATTCTCCTGTAGCCAGCAGGTGCAGTCTAGGACTAACTTACAGGTATGTTAATGCTGTCATAAGTGAAGTTGTTCAAGGACATCTCGAAACCTACTGGCTTTGCTCAAAAAAAAAAATGTTCCTGGCAAAGCAAGTTCTTAAATTAGAGTCTAATAGCATTTACGAATATTATTTACTACTGATAAGAAGAGTACATGTCTTTATAAGACATAAGCAGAATCAAGAGCAAAAACAATTTCAGTAGTTTCATTTTCATATAGAGTATGAGCTGTAGAAATCACCTCCTGTAAAGCGTATATTTGGAACTGTTCATTTACTGTTAGTAGGTCTGTAATTTATTAAGCTAATCAGTGGAGAGATAACACACAATGCATTATACTATATAAGAGAAAAACACGTAGTGAATAAGTCCACATGTCATGGTCTTTTGTTACTGATGATAAAAAAAACTTTTAAATAGCAAACAGTTCATAATCTTGTTGTTTATTTATAGATTTTTAGCTGTTCCTCCTCGCAGTGCTACTACTGTAAATAAACTTTACTGATCTTACCTTCATGCCTTACTACATCTTGTAGAGGAATTGCTGACAAGTGTAGCCGCTTGTGCATGTCAAGATTATTTGGTCAGAGTCTGGAAAATGGAGCCTAAATAATTATTGAATATGAAGGTCATTGTTTAAGTAATAACTATGTAATTTGATACCTGTTCTCTTACCTCTTTCCTTTAATTTATTTAAACTGAATACTCAGAAAACTTTCCAAGTCCTGGTGGTGATTCCTGAGTAGGCAACACACGATATCCTGCTAAATTAAATTTTCATGTGCTTCCAGGTAATAACTAGCCACCTTTCATTAATGTTTCTGGAAAATTTTTTTACCTTAATATTTTTCTTAATTTGAAGTTAGGTTTATAAATTATTAACATTACATCTTTATATTTTCTAATTTTTTCTTGTTACTAGCAAATGTCTAGTGTTGGCTTGTAACAGAAAAATCTAGGAGAAAGCTATTAATGGCTTCTAACATTCAGATTAATTATGTCTGGCTGTATATTATTACATTAAAATTTTTGGTTTGATAACACAAACTACTGTTATGTCTTATTTGACCCTGGAGAGATTTTTTTCTGGAGAAGCTTCAAGTATCTTTCAAATTAATTGCAAGTCCCAGGTAGAAACTGCAGTGCAGTTGTTAAACTTCGAATGTCTTATTCCAATGGCTAATGGTCTATTCTTGTTACTACCATATTTTTTGTATGTTAAAGAAGTATTAATAGAAATTAACTTCTCTTATAAAAAACCAAAGCTTTGAGATTCTTTTATGGCTGCATGAAGATGCAGTAGCTAAAACTGCGAAGTTACAGTTTTCAGTCCTAAAATTGGTGACAGTTTCCATTTGTTTCTGAAGAAAAAATTGGTAAGTTTGAATAGCTGTATGGAGTTGCAAAAAGAAACTGCACAACTTGTAGTTTATATAAATATTTATAATGTTCTCTAGACTTCCTGAGGTGAATCACATTGGAATTTTTAAAGACATTTCACAGAAGGGACATTTTTTCCACTTTACTTTGTTAGAATTTCTGTGGTTGTTCATAGTTCCCATTAGATGTCATTGTTCCTTTCTATTAGAATCTGGTCATTGAATTTAAAATAAGCTAATTAGTAGGGACTTTTAATTTGTCAAGGATAATTTTTCTTTCCCCACAGGATAGATGAAGTGCTGCCTAGCAGGCTGTTAATTGCACTCTGTTCTTTTGTCAATACAGTATTTCAGTAAAACAAGATATCCTTATTACTGTGAGTGTAAAGATGGAAAGCATCTCTTCTAGTGCTTTCCAATTTATGATCCATAAGAGCGACTTAAACACTTAGGATAATATTAACTTTATTTTCAGCTTTCTGAAACTAGATTAAACAAAAATATCTCTAAACTCTTAAGCAATTAAAGAAGCTGTAAGTTTTGAAGACATACTTGCTGAAGAGGTCCAGTCTCAGCTGCTCAAGTCTGACCTTGGTTTGAGACATCCTTGCATGGACTGGTCTGCAGCTCTAGGAGGAGCTGTGCTTTTATCTGTGTGCCTTGTGTATACCCTGCCCTCCATAAGGCAAAGAAGCCATTGGGGTGTTGGCAGGTGCCTGCCCTTGGCGAAACAGTGCTGGGCTAAATGGAAGTGTTTGATAAAAGAGATCTGGGTGCCACTGTGGTGTGTATGCATGATAAGCAGGAGACAGACAGGTCAGACCTGAATCTGACAACTTGTGTGCCAGAAAAAAATGTGTAGGTAAATGAGCTGAAGCAGAGCTCCTGCTTTGCAGGACTTGAGTTGTACCCCAAGAAACCTATTTGATCTACTAGTTTGTCTTAAAGTCTCTGACAAAAATTAGCATGTACTTAAAACATTGTGAAGTTAAATGAGATTGCATGCATATTTGGAACATCTTTTAAGATTATGTCATGTAATCAGTTGTTGCCATAGAGAAAGTGAGTATGCATGTTAAAAATGGGAGTTGTTTTCTTTCTCTTAGTGCACTTCAGTTGTCATAGCAGAGAACTCATGTGATCCATTCAGTTTATAGTCTTGTTTGCTTTCTGAGTGAAATTATTTTTATAAACAAAAGTCATTAAATTGGTATCTTTATTAGGATTTTTTTTGAAAAACATCTTCAGCTTATTAAAGACAATCAGCCTGAGTGCATCATCTGTGCTTAATTATTTTTTTTTCTTAAACGGTATTTATCAAGGATTGAATACAACATTGCAAACAATGGGTGAGCTCTTGAAGGCTGTGGGAATACTCTGGAGAAGTATCTTCTTGTGCTTTTCTGGTTCCTGTAAAATTTTGTGTGCATCTCTTTATAGGTGCAGCTGGAGACAGAATAGTAGATTGGTGCCCGGTCTGATACAGTACTGCTGTCTTTGCTCTCCTTTTATGATGATTTTTAAATAAAGTGGTATTTGATTGGATAAATTCCTTTACTCACAGGTTAAGGAAAGGATCAAAATCGTGTTCAGTTTATTGTTCCTATAAAAGTAAAGCTAGTACAGTTTTTATAGAGTATTTTCTACTCTATAAAAATAAAATTTAAAAGTTCGATGTTTGAGGAGACCCAAATTTGTGTGTTACGTACAACCAAGATCCTCTGAGAAACACAGGGATGGGGTTCCTCTGGAAATAAGGATACTTTTAGATGCTTAAACAAGGATTTACATGCTTAGTTCAGGACATCTTTGTTGGCAAGACTGAGCCTTAACAGATTTCTCTCCTTTTTTTGTTCTGTTTTTAATTAAAGTTTGTAATATATGCTTATTCCAATAATACAGTCTACAATTTTAGAAGTGTAATAGCAGCTTTATAAGGGCTTGGAAAGAGGAATTCACAAAATCTGTCAATCAGTGATGCCAATCTCACTAGGCTTTCTCTGTAGGCAGTATAGAGCTATCCTTTCTAGAGAACAAATCAAAGCAGGCACTCAATTTAGCCACTCTGAAATCCTCTTTACAATAGAAGGGTGTATGCATTCTTGCTGTGCTAGAGTTAAATGTTGTGATTGCTCTTTTCCATGAAGACTTTTGTCTTTATTCTTTATAAAATCATAGTGAAACATAACCTATATGGGAATAGCAGATTCAAATGTATTTAAATACTGAGGCAAATAATTTGAGAGCTATCGCAGAAAATACTGTCCGTGTGTCTGGAAAACTCTTTAGAAAATACGAAAACTACTTTATATTTTGCCAACTATGGTTGTCTTCCACAATATAATTAAAAAGAATGGCATGTATGTAGTAGGAACTTAAGTATATAAAGTATGGAAGACAAATTCCAGAGACTTGATGCAATACCTGGGAAGTTACTGTCTACCTAATGCAGGAGTGTTGGAAAAAATAAATCATAAAAGTCGCTGTTTCCACCATGTCTTCACTGCCAATTTAAGCAGATGCTGGACTTGACTCGAAGGATCCGAAGTGTTGTCGTGTTTTCCATTTCCTGCCTTGGGAGGGTGTTAGGAAGTGGAAGGCTGTACTGCAAGAGAAGGTCAAAGCAGAGAGTGGGAGCTGATAGCATTTCCAACTGGTTCAGGAGAAATTGTATTTTACCACTGCTTTAAATCAGTTACTATTTCTGGGTAGAAGAGAGTTTCTCATGTTTTGTATTTCCAGATGGACCTTCAACTGATAAAGATTCTGAAGAAAAGAAAAAGGAGCCTGCATCTTCCTCACAAAACAGCCCTGAAGCCAGAGAAGAAAGGTGCTTAATTCTTAATAGCTGTGCAAATAATCTCACTCAGTATAAATTAACATTAAACTGTTTGGTCTGAATTTGTCATATTAGAGACAGCTGCCGTGTTCTTTTCTGAGAGACAGAGTTGTTAAAGAAACAGTGTGTTGTTGGGGAAGTAAACTGTCCTACTGTTGACTTGAAAAAAAAAAAAAATACATAGGTCAAGATATGGCCAGACAAGTTTGTTTATTCCATCTGTTGGGTCTTTCAAATTCTCTTGTCTGCTCTCAGTACTAGCACCCAGCTTTGAGAACTGTATAACAACTTTCAGACTCTGCTTTGTGGTGATTGTATATGCTTCTTTTGTGTGTTAGCTTTTATGTTTAATAAACATTCTGTACTTTTTTTGGTAAACACAAAATATGTTACCAGAAAAAGAAGCCTATATTAATGTTACTGCAGGAGCTGAAGAACATTTACAAAAGAGTATTTGCAAGCCCATTTCTTCTATACCTTTCTGCATTTAGTGATCTCTTTGCAGCAGCCATTTTAAAATTGAAGTTTAACCTCTAACTGTATGTCCAAATGGAAGCTGAAAACTTGGTTTACAGTTTGCAAAACTACATAAATTGTGGGGGGGGGTTTGTGACCATGGCACCCCTTCAGTATAGTAAGCAGATCGAAAGCAAGACATTCGCTGCAGAGTGAATGTTGGTGTGATGCATCGTCACTGTTTTTTAAAGTAAAGTTCCGTGGGAGGAGAAAATAATTCATTTTAATGTATGGAACTGAGAATTAAAGCTTATGTGCCATGTAATGGAATGAAATACCTGCTGTGTCTCTATTGCGTGGAATACCCTAGTGAATAGTCTAAAGACACTTTAAAAATTGTATTTACTCTAGAGCTATAAATAACTTTAAAAAGGTGGCCTGTGTTCTTATTTTGTAATACCATCAAGTGGATGTAGCAAAGGACCTGTATTTTGCCCAGAAAAAAAGTTATTTGAAGAAGGGGGAAAAAACATTAATATTGGTTTTCATTTTGCCTTTTTTTAGCAGTTCAAGTAGCAATTCCAGCAGCAGGAAGGAAGAGGGTAGTGCTCCCTCAAATTCTTTCATCCCTTCTTTTCCCCGGGCTCCAAGTACTTCAGACTCTGTACGAGTGAAATGTAGAGAAATGCTCTCTGCAGCCCTCAGAACAGGAGGTGAGCTTTGTAGACTATATTTTCAAGTTGAACTATTTCCTTCTTCTCTATTTCTGTCCATCCCACTCTATTTTTTCTCCTGCCCTGTAGGGTAGAATAAACTCTGTTTGCATCCATTTGTGTGTGTAGACCCATAAACCAGTTCACCCAAGGTGCAAGTAATGAGTAACCTTGATGGCATGGGAATGTTTCAAAATGCATTTTCATTGCTGCTAATTCGGGACATTTTGTGGCTCAGTTCATCTGATACCTTGCCAACAGGGGATCTTCTTTTCAGGAATGTTATTGCCTCCTTAATGCTTCATTTAAATCTTTTTGTAGAGGCTGTTCTTTTTTTTTGTCTCAGTCTTCTTGACTGAGAGGGTGTGACTATATACAAGACTGCCTTTCTTACACCAGAGGTCCTGGGAGCCTTCAGATCTGAGTTTTTGAAGGGTGCCTTTCTATTTTGATTTATTCTTGACATTTCATCAAGATAACTTGCAATAAGAGAGTCTTGCATTGCTCTTAACCTCATGCCTTTTGGGTATCTGTAAATTCCTTGACTGTTCTGGGTTTTTTTCTTTTTATCTCTCATGTACACTTGGGTGTCTTTAAACTGACAAATTGAATGATTTGCTGGATAAGGAGCAAACTGAAAGCTGGACTTTTCAGAATTACCTGATTTTTTTCTGGTGCATCCTTCTCATCAAAATTATGACCCAGCTCCTGTTTCTCTGTTCGTAGCTTAGTGTAACTTGGCCCAGTGTAAGTAGACTGCTGAATCATCCATTTACTCTCTTCACTCTTTTATTCTTTCTTTTCAGTCATATAAATTCATGTATAGACATTAAGCAAAGCTGACTAAAGACCATGAATTAGTGGTCATCTGGATGTATAGTTCATAGACTTCTTTTGGGACCAGACAGTCACATACAGCATCTTAGTATTCATAATTCTATGTAGTCTTAATTTTAAATAGTTTTCCAAAAACCTTTTTTGCTATGTTGCAAATGTACAGCACATGTAAACTGATGATCCATGAGTTTAAAAAATAAGGTTACTTTCTTGTTTATGGCCTTTGGTGTGAGATCAAAGGACAAATGCTGTTTGGATTACTCACTGAAATATACCCATGTTGAAATGAGGAGGCAAACATTATATCTAATTTGTTATTAAGATGTCTTGGAAAAGTGTGGGGAAACATTTTGGTCAGAAACAGTAAACAGTTATCTTGAGACATTTTAGTTCAAGATGTTGTAGTGCCTTCAAAACTGCTGTGGTTTATTTCCTCTAATTTATGTGTTTTATGACACATCTCTGCTTTGCATTTTAAAAAATCTAATAAGATTGTTTGTTATTTAATTACATGTTTCTAATGAAATCTTTTTCTTCCACGCATGCAAAACATTTATTTGCTTATTCTTACATTGTGTGGACTAAAACAATTGATTAAATACAATATAAAATGTTTCCCTTTTGTAATTATCTGTTCTATGCACAGGCTGTGGAGATGGGAGAGATGCCAAGCATATTGGAATATTTAGGTTTTTCTGTATAGCAATGTTTTTTGTTTCTGTTTGTGTTTACAATTAGGTGTCAGAAGTGTTTTGGTTTTTAAATGTTTTTAACTCTCTTAACTTCTGTTCTGCTTCTTTCACTTATTTGTGTTCTTCCAAGTAATAAATTTTGAAAGGTTAAGTACACAGTAAATTAAAATCAAATATATAAAAAGAAGACTCACTGCAGGTGTTTTATAATTTGCTGAGTTTCAGAGTTCTGGAACTAGAGGGGTCTCAGGGATGTAGAACACAGAGTGTGAGGTTGCTAATATTTTATCATTTGTTTTCCTCAGATGATTACATTGCTATTGGTGCTGATGAAGAAGAGCTGGGTTCTCAGATTGAAGAAGATATCCTTTGTTGTATATCTGTGTGCTCTACAGCAGAAGTATTTTTTAAAAACACAGTAATTTTGAAATGAATTAACCTGATCTGTATATTGAGTGTTTTTATATTTCATATGAAAGAAAAATGGCAACTGTGTTCAACACATCAGTACATAAATTTAGTTTTTAAAATACCAGCCCAGCCTAAATGATTTGCCTTAAAATATGTAGGAATGCATGTAGGTGAGTGTGTGTGGGCTCTTTTCGGCTCAATATGTTTTCCTTGTAGCAGCAGTATTATATCTTGCTGAAGCATTCTTACATAAAATGCTGGGCTCTTCTTTGATATTTAAAAATCTTTTCTTGTTAACAGTCTTAATAATATTCTAGTGTCGAATTTTCTACAAGTTTATTTCTAAATGAATTTGCAGTTCTAAAAAGGGTGGTTCTGGTACCAGTGTTTGAATAGTTCCAGAACAGAGGTCTGGGCTTCTGTTTTTAACAAAAAAAATTGTGTTAATGAGCTGTCATTGTTTGAATATTTTGTTCAGAAATGAATTAATTCTCAGGATGAGGTCAAGAAACTGGGCATAAACTTATGGGTGACTTTTCGCAATTATAGTTGAGGTCCTACTACCCAAAAATTCCTATTTCACTGACCCTGTGCTAAACTATGATTAGGCTTCAGAAGGTTGTGAATTCTGCTGTGTTGAACAGGAAAGTAGCTGTTGGTTGGGCTGGGAGGAGACCTTGATGGACAGTGGAGAAGTACATTGGTTTAGAACTTGCCTCTTTAGAAGGAATCCTTTCTAATGCTCTGTTTTATTTGTTAATGTTTTACTCTGTTTTACTTATCCCTGTTTTGTTCCTTAAATCCAAAGCACCTATTTTTCAAGAATTAAAAAACACTGATATGAAATACAAAAACAGGGTACGAAGTAGGATAGCGAATCTCAAGGATGCAAAGAACCCTAACCTAAGGAAAAATGTATTATGTGGAAACATTCCTCCTGACAAGTTTGCCAAAATGACAGCAGAGGTAAGTAAAGCACAGGTCTTGAACTATTTCCCTCCTGGACTTACATCCTGGCCTATATTTATTAGCCATAAAAGTAATTTATGTAAGCTGCCCGTACTTCTGGAAGACTGTGCCTTTTTTGTGGCTTGCAGAATCTGAATTACAGGGCTGTGTTGGGGTAGAGGGCATGAAAGTGTCTCTACAAGTCAAAATAGATTTAGAAAGTCAAATGAAAAATTAGATTTTATGGGAGAGAAAAATGAAAGTGCATCTTGTTAACATCTTGTTTCAGTTCTGTAGTTCTGCTTCTATGTGTTAAATTCTGCCCCCTCAAATGAGGCATAAAGGAGTGTCTTGGAGACTGAGAGAAATTACTTATGGTCAACTAATGAAAATCGTGACTAACTTTATTCCAAAAGAATGTTGTGGTGGGGTTTTTTTGTTTTTGTTTTTACTATAGCTTTACATAAAGGTTAGGGCAAACAGGCTGGTGAAAGAATGCGTAAAAAAAGCAAATTGTACCTTCAGTATATATTTTGATTTTCTTTGTTCTACGTATTTATGTACATATGCACAAACATAGATTTTGTCCTGTCCAGTGCACATGCTTTCTTTGATTAATGTTTTGGATTAAAATATCAATGGCTAAAACCCCCTTAGTGTTAAGATTACTTCTGAAGTGAAAGAGCATTGATAAAAGATCTTCATTCCACATCTACATGGGATGGCGAATAAAGTTGTACTGAAGAAAAATGTAACAAATTGGTTTTACTGTGCATGCTTGATTACTAGATCTTGTGGAGATCTTGTGCACTAAAACTATTTTAAAGGATAAAGGAAATGGGTGATTCTGAACTCTTTAGAAAACTCTTTAGTGAGTGTTTAGAAACTAGGTTTATATGATTTCTGGTGACATATGGTAAATTATGGCTGTATTGTATTTATCAGTACAAATATGGAAGTAGTCAAAATAATGTAAAATTTTTCCTATAATAAATGTTATGTAGGTCAATGAGATAATTTTCCAAGGATCTAACCTAGGGAGAGCATCGTTTTTGCCTCTTTGGAGGATTTCTAAGTCTTCTGCCTTGCCTTGCTTACATTTCTGAACTTCAGAAGTGTATTTGCATAGAAATGTTTCTAGATGTTTGATGTTGTAACTTCTATTTTTTTTTCCTATCTGTTAAAAAAGAGAACATTTTTAACTTCTTATAGCTTCTGTGCTGTGAAATAGCCCAGCTTAAGTCTTGTAAAATTAAAGTGTGTAGAATTACATTGCCCTTCAGTAGAGTTGTTGTTCGTGGAATCTAAATAAAAAATTATATTGGCTTGCATAGTGGTAACTTGTTTTAAGGCTAAAACTCTCTAGTAAACTCTGTCTGCTCTTTGTCCTTTATAGGAGATGGCAAGTGATGAGCTGAAAGAAATGCGCAAAAATCTGACCAAAGAAGCTATCAGAGAGCACCAGATGGCTAAAACAGGAGGTACCCAAACTGATCTGTTCACATGTGGCAAGTGCAAAAAGAAGAACTGTACATACACCCAGGTGCGTGGTCATTCAGACTCTGTGTTTTCTTTTTTCAAACCTTAAGTCCTATATATTGTCAGAGAAAAAAAATGGAACTGCAAAATGAACTTTCAACAAAATGCTGACAAAATTACCAAATGTGAAGATAGCTGGATCTACTTAGTTGTGCTTATGTAAAGCAAGTTTGTTGTATTTATTTGCCAAAACTTTTATGTAGATCCAAGATGAGTATCTGTATAGACTGAAACTTCAGTTTCTTTGCAATGCTGAATTTTTGCTAATTCTTCTTACTGCGTTATATTCATAAGGGTTTTATGTGGAGGGGAGATGCTGTTTTTCATGTGTGTAAGCTTATTCTTACAGAGGGACTAAATAGCAGAAAATGATATATACAAATATACACATGTATATTTTTATATATATTTAAGGTACCATTTGAGTAACACTAGATCCTGATTTACAGTCATTCCTACAGCCACAGAAAGGGTGCTTTAATTTGCTTAACAGTGCTTCAGGGAATGTCATTTTCATCATAGGATCAGCTGCATTTATATTTTATGTTGTTTATCAGATGCTTTAAATAGCAAGCTGTTTTTCAATCATGAGACTTTTAAGCCTTTGCATTGGTAAATGTATGTGAAGCTGTACTGGACATTGTACTTTTAGTGCAGAATCTGCTCCTAGAAATATGTGCACAGTTTCAATGCAGAAATTGGTATTTTAGTGCTACTAAATCCCTCAAAATCTGAATTTATAATGGCTTTTTAGTGAGGCAAAAGCCCAGTTTCAGTTGATACATAAAGTTAACTTGTATTTTTCTGCAAATTTGTTTCCTTAATGTTAAACTTTGATTTAAACAGTTACATTGAACACACACTAACAAAAATTGAAGATACTAATTTTCCTTTTCCGCTCTGGCCCTTGCCTTTGCCAAAGGTTCAAACCCGCAGTGCTGATGAACCCATGACAACGTTTGTTGTCTGTAATGAATGTGGAAACAGATGGAAGGTAAGACTGTTAGACTGCTCTGCGTATTTGATATGCACAGCCAGCCTCTGTGGTTAATTTGGGTTTACAGTAAATGTGACAAACCACTTTCTGTTGACTTCTAGATACTTCTCAACCCATTAATGATATTACATGTTGAGATTGCAAAATAGCTTTAAATTAGAAATGTATTTTTGACTGAAGGTGTGAGATCTCTCAAGAAGTTCGGTGCCAAAGGGGGAGAGAAGTCAGGACTTAGTCCTTGCGACATTTAGTTACAATACTGCTTTGCCATATGAAGTGGTGACAAGCTAGTCACTGTGTTTTTTCTTTGTTTACCCAAAGTTCTTTTAACTGGTTTTAATCTCTGCTTTGATGAGTGTAACAGGCCTTTTCTAGACCTTTCGTTGTTACTGTTTTTTCTGGTTTTTTGCTACTCTGAAAAGAAGAAGCAATAAAAAATGGAGATAACTGCTACTGTATTCCTGTGCCAGGATAAGTGTAGGGCAGTGACAACTTGATTTAATCTTTTTTTTAAGTTCAGCAAAGAGGAATTTTTAAAGTTTCTGAGAAACACTGGTAGTTCAATAAAACAGAGAAGCACTGAAATGAGGGCTTGTAAAATTTACAGTTTAAGGTGTGATTGCATGCCCTAGGAAGCATGATAACCTCATTCTGTTATTTTTCTATGTTAAGAATGCTGCAGCTCTGCAGGGCCATGCCACGGTACAAATTAAGACCTCCACATGAAAAAATACTTTATGCATCTTGATTTACATAGCTTATTGCTGACCATTGTTCAAGTATGGGCTCCAAGATGTCTAAATAATATATAAAGCTTAGAAATTGTTTGATGGAATTGTTTGCAGTACCTCAAAAAGTCCGTTTGTCCTTAGGACCTTTTGTAAGGTGGCAGTTACAGAAGTGTCTCTATATAGTTGCCTGAAGGAATGGTTGAAATATAAGCAAATGCTTTAATTAGTAATTTCCATATCCTAAGTATGGTGTTGTATTTCTGTTTCTTCTTGCAAAGATTTAGAGCTAAGCTGTATGAAGACCTCACAAAAAATTCTTTTCTTTTGACAGTTCTGTTAGAAGAAGAAATTGTCAAGACATCTGGACCAGTATGAACGAGGATTTTGTAATTAGCTTTAAAAACTAGGCTAAGCATCTAGCTTCCTGCAAATGAGAGGGGTTTTTGGTTTTTCTTTTCTTTTTGTTTCGAAGCAGCATACATGCCTCAAGTTAGCCTTTGTTTTGACACAACCATCATTTCCTTAAATGCCTTCCTATAGCTGGTAGTCAGTAGGGCCAGGTTGCTCAATTGTATGGTGAATTTTAAAATATTTTTTCATTTTTTATAAGTAAGTTGACATTAAACTTTTACCAGTTAAACATTTTGGTAATTGTCTTGGTTTTTTCTAACTATGTGAATCATGTACTGTGTTTTTTGTGGTCTGAAATATACACGCTTCTCCTGTGTGTATTTTGCCTCTCCACATTTGCTCGGTTGTAAGAATGAAATTTGTTTCTCTCTGCTCTGTTCACGTTGCTTTGCAAGCAGAAAAGGTATATAAGTTCCTCATAACATTAAACTCAGTTGTTAACTAAAACACAATTTAATTAACTGTCTAGTTTGTATGTGCTCTTTCTGGACTAGGACTAAATTTGCAGTCATGGGGTTTGAATATTTATTAGTGGATATGATGACCTCTTCTGCAATAGTTGGTTAAGCTTGTTTATGTAACCAGCTTTGATCAATGCAATATATTTTATTGCCCAAAGCATGTATTTTACGTTCCATCAGCAGGCATTATTTCTAATAATGTCTTAAAATAGTGGTTAAATCTGGTTTGAGTGTTTAGTCTTGCTTGATGTGCTTGACAACCAGCTTGGGTTTAGTCTTTGTAAATAAGCAAAGGCATTGTGTTGTAGGCTGTCCTAATAACACCAGCTAACCAATTCATTACATTAAACTGGCTGGGGAGGTAATACTATACTCCCTTCATTTAAATGGTATTGATTTTGTTCATGAAATGATTTTTGAGATGTAGGGTATCCGGTGTCAATCGTAGACCTGCAAGTGGGAATAAATTATTAAAGTTATGATCTTTTCCATATGAGAAATGAAATAAATGCTGCTTTTTTAAAGTTTGCTTTTTAACAGTGCATGTTTAGAAATATTTGCAAATGTGTTTTCAAGGAAAAACATGTCAAGATCCTTAGAAGAGATTAAATTCTTTCATTATATCTAATTTTATATTACTTAATTTGTTGGAGTTTGGGGCTGAGGAGGTCTATTTTGTCACTGTATAAATTATTCATGAGGGGATGGGGAGAGTATGCACAGCTCCTGGAGAATAAATTCCTTGAATGTAAAGGAAAACCAAGTTTTTCTATGTTGAATGTTTTTTGTGTGATAGTGGTAACCATAACAAATGAGATGGAAATAGTATGATGACACTTGAACTTTGAGAGACAAGAAATGTTTGGTTAATACTTGATACAGCAAGCTTTTCCAGTCAGCTTATGCAAGGAAGCATGGCTTTTCTGCTGAAGGGAAAAAATGATTAAAATAGAAGAAATTTTGTTACAGACTATTTTTTAGGCAGAAAGTTGCTTAGCATTTAAAGTTTTTTGCATAACTTTTTATATATAAACATTTTAACTCAACTTATACTAATGCCCTTTAGAAAGCATTTTTTTCTACTAGCAGGATGGGTTAATTTTTAGCCTGTGTGTAGGTCCGTTGGTAGGATTGCCTCCTAAGAGTTACTAAAAGATGTAAAATTTGTTTGTTGTTGAGGACAACAAACCAATTACAGATGTTTACTATCAAATAGAGTGTTTTGTTTGGGGACCTTTCTAAAAGAACAAGTCCAAAGAATTGTGTTAAAAATGACAGCAAATTGGATGCCAAGTAGACCTAAATTTCCACAGCATATATATACAGGGCAGGCACTGGTTGGTTTGTATAACCTTCCTCACACTGTATGTCCTTTAATCTTTGTGTCTGATTGTGACACTTAGAAGAAATATCTTGAGAAAATGTAGTAGTTGTCTTTCTGTAGTCACCAGATTATATCTGGACTTTATTAAAAGAACCAGAACTGTGGTAGCACTTTCTGTGATGCAGGTGTATCCAAGTAGGAGTTGAAATAAAATGTGATTTCACCTGATGATACCTGATGGCTGAGTAGCAGCCTTCATCCTTCTCTCTTCTGCCCCCATGGTAAAAAGAACCATTTCTTTTGCCCAGTGAAAGATGGAGTACAACAACTAGATCCAAAAATGCATCTGTTCTATTCATGCTTTATTTTGGTTACTCAAATCCAAAAATAAAACTTTCCAGTACTGATCTTTGGGTGGACCTCTGTTCAACAGTTGCTGCAGTTTCTACAGCTGTCTGAAATTGTCCTCCTGTATCAGAGAGGGTGCTAAGGTGGGGCTGGGACTGTCTCATTTCTCCAGCTGGCTGGCTTGTCTACTGGGCTGCAGTTGTGCTATGACTGACCCAGTACACTGGGATATTTCATGCACTGACACATGCCAGCAGAACTGGTGATGAATCTCTCCCATCTAAGACTAGCAGGTTTGGTTATTACCTTTATGGACACTTGAATGCTCTCAGATGGAACAGAGTTGTCCTACACTTTAAGGTAGTTTGTACACAATTCTAATAGAGAGAAAGAGGAGGCCACATTCCTTCNAGTTGTCCTACACTTTAAGGTAGTTTGTACACAATTCTAATAGAAAGAGGAGGCCACTTTAGTGTGTGTGTGTGTGTGTGTGTGTGTGTGTGTGTGTGTTCTTAAGGATCTAATCTTCTGTAAGCAAGCCTAGAGGATCCTGCTGCTCAGAAAACACAACTTCTGGATCCTTCAGTAGAAGACATTTTCTCATATATAATACATTTGCTCATATGTTCTGTTATCCCGTTCAGGAGAAAGTATGAGTTTTAAACCATCTTGTACTGAATGGTTCTTTCTGACTATCACTAAGCAGAAGGGAAATACCTGCCCAGTGATCCTGGCTTTTGTGAATCCAGGGAAGGGCCTAGTTTTTATCCAGAATTCAGGATTGCACTTGTGATCACATACATGAATTTTAAATTGAAACTCACAACGCTTACCAGCCTAGACAGGACTTAATTCATCAACATGAAGTCTTCATTTCTGTAAAACGTGGTTGTATTACCTTTCAAACACATGCCTCTGGGAAAAGGATCTTGAAATATTAGTCATTCATATAAACAAACCAGAGGAGTTTCACTTCTTTTAAGCACAATTTTATACAACTGTATGTTAGCTTCTGTTTCACTAGATCATCATTACTCTTGAATTCTTTTACCATTTCAAAGATTTTGGGATTAATTTAGTTACAATATTAGTATAAAAAATCTTTCATAATGTCATTGATACTCATACCTTTTATGGCAGAAGACACATGTTCTTAAAAACTGCTTACAGCAAAGTTGTTTAAAAATTACTTAATGTTGTGATATGATAGCCTTTCTCATCACTTTATCTTTTTTCTGATATACTTTGTAGTCAGAAACTGCATAAGTACATGATGCTTATGTGATGAATTTTAATCTAACTTTATATGGTAGAGCCCTTCAGAATATATATATATTTTTTTTTTCCTCCATTTGTACTGTGCTAATGACTTTGGAATTTAAAGGTCACTGTAAAATACAATATGTTGGCTGAAGGAGCCCATGCAATTTTAATAGTGCTTAGCAGGCTGGTGAAAAGAGCAGTCTTTAACAGTATGCATGTTCTGTAGGAGTTACTGCTTTATGATGTGCAGACATTGAAGGAAGAATGCCAGTGGACTGGAAAGTTGTTACAGCTTAATGATATCCTGCAGTTAGATAAATGCCAAGGCAAACCAACCGTGCTCATTTTCAACCTAGGATAAATGGATTTTCTGGTAATTTCTTACATGATTAAATAATATGTTATGTCAATATGATTACTTTCTCCTGCTATTCATGTAACAGCTTGTCTATGGAAACTTTTCCTTTTCAGTGCACTTTTCTTTTGCCCTGAGAAGTTTATGCACCATGAGCAGGTATATAGCAATGAAATGTAATTAAAAATTTGTTTTCTGTGTGGGTGGGTTTTTGTTTTCATCTTCCCCCTCCCCTACTCTTTGCCTCCGTGCCATCAATTAAATTGACATCCAGCATTAACCAGCCTTAAAATAACAAGATATTTAAGGGAGTGGGTTGTTTGGGTTTTTTAGGAGACATTCTCAGGATATCTAGGCATCAGCATTCTGCCACTGGTGGTGGGTATAAGCTTAAGCCTAAAGCACAGCATTAAGATTTGTTAAGATATTTCAGGAAAGAATGCACATTGCGAATGTCAACATATTGTACTGCAGAAGCAAAATGAAAATTGCTTAGAGAATGTTAATTGCTTAGAAGTTGTGACACATGGAAAACAAGCTTAGAAATTATTACTTTATTTTTTAATAATTTAATGTTAACCAGAAAACTGCCCAAACCAATAGTTTTCTCCCCTCTAACTTCATTGCATCTTTTTTCTTTCTTTTTCTTGCAGAATAATAGAATATATTGTTTGATATGGACTATGAGTGTTCAGTCTGTCTTACAGCTTTTAATGAAATATCTTTGCAGGGTATAGAGGTAACTTAAAATAAATTAAATCCTCCATTTTGTGAGGTGACATGCTTCAAAGTTGTTTTTGATGTGTGCATATGATCTTTCCAACAAGCTGAATTTGACCTAGTTAAACTTAATTTGTCAACTTAGAGGTTTAGAGCACTCCTACCCATCCTGATTAAAACAAGTACAGCAACGTCTGTTTGACTGCAAGCTCCCCATGAGTGCTGCCTTTTGAAGATACCTAGTTTGTTTTGTTGAAGTTACTAGTTACACTGTAATATTTCACATAAACTGAAACTGTATTGGTAGTGCTTTGGTTGTGTTAAACAGAAATTCAGCTGAGGTAATCCAGCATTGCAGGCTAAGCAGTGGCAAACACTTACTGAACTGTCTTTAGTGGTATATGGAAGGGTTTCCTCTTAATTTAAGTCATCCAGCACTGTGCTACAGCAGGCAAAAGCACTTTGCTTTGCTCTCTCTAGTTTTTTTGGCTTACTTTTTTGTGCTGACATGTTGAATAGTGTTTTGTTGTTGGAAGGAGATGATGAAAACTGGTCATAGAATCATAAATGATTTGGGTTGGAAGGTACCCTGATCTAGTACCCACCCCACTGGCAGGAACACTTTCCACTAGACCAGGTTGCTCAGTGCCCCATGCAGCCTGGCTTGAGCCAGCCCATAGCACTGATAAGTTACCATGTCCCAGCTCTTCTCCTGTGGAGCTATGTACTGAAAAAATCAAATCATTATGTGCTTCAAAATGCAGATGCACTATGGGCACAACATGTTTCCTGCCAAGTGCATTGAGGAAACAATTAAATTGATCTCTTAAATTCTGTTTTGTTCTTCCCATTTCCTTTTTTTAGAGGAAGTTCCCATTTTGTATTTTCCATAGTGCAGGAATTAGGCAAAGAGTAGATTTTGGAAAGGCTACGGCGCACGTCACTGAACTATGCCTGTCTGGTTCGCCCTTCTAGGGGTATTGTTTTTTTCTTTCCTTTTCCCATACGTCTTTTTCCAACCTATATGTGTCATTTGGCTCATTTAAATAAATACACAGGAAAAAAATACAATTCAGTGGAAATCCACTATGAACTCCAGAGTTTAATATAGTGGAATTGTAGTGAATCTTGTAATTTAAAAGAAAGAAGATATTAGAGTAACAGATCTACAGATAGTTTATATGGATTCAACTTACTTTCTTACTGATTTTGAGATATGACCAGGAGTTCAGTGTAATCCTTTGGGTATACTGTAAATGAACATGCTTTATATGGATAGAACTGGTGCTGTTGGACAGTCTGAAATAGTGCTGTATCAGAACACAAGTTCCATCTTCCTGCTTTTATTACGTAAATTGTGTGTATACCTGTAATGGAAACCTTACAAGATCTGTCAGGGAATGGGAGAATTTTGTATTTACAAACCCAAGCTGGTTGAAACTGCCGACCTCTTGGGAGCAAATAGTGAAGGGTTTTACAAACACCTACTGAGGGAAGAGAAAAATATGTGAGAATTCTTGTGCTTTAGTTTGGCATTTGAATGCCCAGACTTGTCTTCCTCTGAAATAAATAATTTAACTTTATGAACATCAACAAAGGGAACTTAATGCTTTCAGCAGATTCTAGTAATAAAATAACAATTCTTCAGCAAAAGATTTTTTTTTATAAGCAGCATTATTTCAACCAGTAACTTCCATAAACTTGAGATTGCCATGCCAGTTTCCATTAGCGCACCATGTACGCATTAAATATACCAAAACAAGTGGAGTGTACCTATGCCAGGTGTGATGGCACTGCCCAGAGTAACACAGTATTGACAGTAATATTTTTACTTTGGTCACAGTGTGAATGGGGCAACTGGTTTTGGTTTTCAAGAAAATTCTAACGCTCCACTTAAAAGTCAGTTTTAGTTTCGTGCTCAGTATTTGTACCTCAGACATAAGTTGTAATAGCTTTGTGTCTGAATCGTCTGCTGTGTTTGAAAAAATACTGCATTTTTTGAACCATGTTTCTTCTTCATTCTCTTCATTTCCTTTTGCAAAGTAATACTGAATTTAATCAGAAACTGTACTTAGCTGATTGTGTCAGAGCTTTGTGCGGATTTAAATTATTCAGTCTGTAGTAAAACTTGCCTGAGTTATTTTCAGGTAAATATCTGATTAATTCTAAATTCCCTGTGGATTTCTGTAGCCCAGAGTCCCATCTGTTTTAAAATAAATACATTTAAGAAAAAATTCTATGCTTCAATGGATTTTTCAGACAAGGACTGAAGCAAGTCCTTATAAATAGCAGAGTTCATAAACCGTGGGTAAGAGTCTCTGTGCATTAAGGTATAAATTTGAAGCTGTGCATCATCAAAGGTGTGTTGTGAGGGTTCCAGCATATTTCGGTTAATAACTTCTCTTACTCTGGAGTCCAGACTGACCTGTGTATTAAAATAGAAAGTCATGTAAATAATAGTGGTGAATAGTACAGGTGGGGTCTTAGTTTTATTTCATTGGTTGAAAAAGCCATCTTTTTTAAGCATTTCAGCTGGTGTCCTCCAAGACTGTAAAAATTGCTAAATATACTTACGCAAAAAAATGATTCTGTTAAAATCTGAATGGAGTAATATCTTGAGTATGGGTAGAGAAATGTCCTTACTGAGGTAGCTTATTTGAGCAAGGCTGTCTGCAATCCCATTATTACTGAGACCGATGGGTCATTTCCAGCCCAACTTCCTGCTCTGTAGTAGAGAGCATTTATAATTTTTTGTGACAGTTCATTTCCTGGAGAGTTAGTGCTGTTGCAAAGAGACTGAATTTGGAGTAAGAGTATGACGCAGGCGGACAATGTAACCTGGGAAGCTGTTGCTTAATCAAATTGCTGTTAAAAAGCAGAGTGAATTCATGTGAACCACAGGTAGGGCTATATAATGATTCCAGACAACATACAGTAATGTCATTTTTTTTTTCTGCAGGTCTCTAGTGTCTGTAGAGAGATATTAGTACTGCAGACTGGAACAGACTGGGTAGATTTAAACAGCATTTTTATAAGTACATAAGTACAGCTGGCACTAAAAAAAATTAAATTGAAATTTTGCAAGGATATTGGAAGGTTTAAAATTCCAGCTTACTTGGCAGGATTATATTCAAACTGTACTAAGGTGTCTTTGAAACTTGACATATTTGCTAACAGCAAAGTGACAAGTAGTTTTGAAAATTTTGGGGAAGTCATTGTGTTTGTTCTATGCCATATTTTGTCAGCTGCTCTTTGAGAAATTTGTGCTTTGAAAATAACAGTTTATTTGTGGTTACTGTGCTTTTGGAGAGACACATACACCCCATTCCGAGTGTAATGAAAAGTGGAACTGATATGTCCAACAAATAAAATTTGAGTTGAGCAAGGACAATGTGATCAGCCATGTATTTGTGCCTCAGACTAAAAATTCCACATCAGCATGCCAAAGAACCATAGGAAGAGCTTCCTTACAACCAGTGGAAGTAGCTTTGACCATCTCACCTCAATGATGGGTGCCTTCTTCCCCTAAATATCTACTTGATAGTAGTGGAATGTGGGGGGGAGGGAGGGAAGTTCTCCCTGAGTGTTGCTGTAGCTTTAAACACATTGGAACTAACTGTGCAAAGAAACATCAAAGAATATATTAGGGAAAGCAATATACCTCTTTCGGAGAAAGGATAGAAATATAATCTTCATAAATTAGTCTTGCTTTTTCTTCAATGACACTTTTGTTGGATTCTTGTTTCAGTTCCTCACAGGCCATCCAGAAAAGCATGTTTTCCTCACTGAATTCTGTTCGTAGAAATTCACGGAAAGCATTTCTGCCAGCTGGAGTAAGCATCAACTTGTCAAATGATTGAGCCCAGGCATTTACTTCTTCAAGAGTGGGAGCAGGGCTTAAGGAGGAAGAAGAGCAAAAGAAGAGAGAAATGAATGATTGTTACTCAAGCTGTTTGCAGCTGGCAGGAGGCATCTGCCATCACAATGGAACAAAATTGTAAGCTTCATGGGGTTCTGATTCCTCACTGGAACTACCCAAGTGCACACTCTTGTAAACACATTTATAAGATGTTTTTTGAAAGTGTGCTTATCAAAAGCTCTGATGCAGGTGATTGCCTCTGCTTTGATGCAGAAATTGCAGTTTACTGCTCAGAGTAATTGCAATGAAGAAGTACCTGTGCAACAGCTAGACATTTTTTCTATCCCTAATATTCCTTGTTAAATTATGGTTAAAAATGGAATGAAAATGCATATGAAGAAGCAATGATTCAAACACTCTGAAAGGTACCCACCTGTATGTTACCATTTTGCAGGTGCTTTTACCTGTTTGAGCATTTCTGAAGAACACTGTTACCTAAATTTTGGGAGGATCTAAGCTCCACTTCATTATTTTTGTAAGGCTGAGCAGTGCCAGTTAAGCTCATTGCAAACTTGCTGGGTGGGAACAGGATGTATTTTTAAATTTTTTCAGGAAAAAGGGACACAGTTTACAATGCTGGTTCTAATTTGCCATGAGAGTAGGGATGTGCTGCATATAAATGAAGTAAAATATTATAGATCAGACCTTTGGGTTATTAGAAGGTAAAAAACAGGTGACTTGCAAATTGTGTCTAAATGATAAGAAGATAATAGTTATTTTCATATTTCAACAAAATCATTGCAATTACTTAGTATGGTTTGTTGGGTTTGATTCATTTTAGCTTGACAGAACACTTAATAAAGACCATACCTTTCCTCACAGTTTGGAATACCCTCTGCTTGGAGTTCATGAGATGTTCTCCTTGCTCTTTCTTCTTCTTGATTTCTAACAGTAAGACTGCAAAGTAGCAAACAAAGTTTTAGTCAACTTTATAGAGAAAAAGGCTGAACATACACCAGATACTTTTCCTTCTATACTAAAAAAAAAAAATATTCTAAAAGGACAGAAGCTAATGATAGGCACATATACCCATAGTTACATTTTGACCTTAGTTTTACAATTGCATAAACCTTGAGTGTAGCTGAATGCTGTTTAATATTCTATAATAAAGACTTTCTACAGAAGGAGCATAGTTCCATAAAATATCTCAAGTTGAAGGGACCCATATGGATTGCCAGGTCCAATTATATATATATATATACATATATATATACACATACACACAAGTGTAGATACATATGTATATGGGATGTATATGTATACATGCATACCCTTTGTCACATATCAAATTTATTCTCCATTGATTTTTGTACTGTGTATGCTCAGTGCAATGCTTTAACTTAAGCTGGACCTGATGCACTGGTTTTGTGTGAGTTAGATTTCAAGGTAGGTGGGTTTAGATTTGTTTGCATTTTTTTTCTCCTCGGCTGTGATGAGGGCCAAGACTGTTTTGGAGTGGTGATACCATGTCACAGGAAAGCCAGAGTTCAGAAGCAGGACACAAGATTTAAGTGAGCTGAAGACTTCTGTGTGATGTTGGAAGGGTAAGCATCTTTCAGAGTTCAGATGTAGATATGGCCAGATTATGTGGTGATTGATTGCATCTTAGAAAATTGCTAATATATGCATCAAAATGTGAGGTCTGGAGTACAAAGAGCAGATCTGTCATTGCTGAATATAATTTTGAGTATGTCTGAATGGAAACACTTGTTTGTAGCATTACAAAAACAAAGTTTGCTGCAGTCACTAGTGATCACTGACAGTTTTTGATGTCCTGTGGAAAGGTAGCAGTAAACTCCTGCTTTTATCAAATGTTAGTTAGGACAGCTCTAGTTTTTAAAAATTTCTTTTGTAGTTGTCGATGATTCATTTTCATTTGAAACTGGATTTGAAAATATAAATGTTATTTTAGGGAGTGGGACTACATTCCAGTTCATCCAGGCTATGGTAGCTTAGTGAGAAGTGCATGTGCATACACACATGCAGTCATATAATCTGTAAAGCTGCTTAAAATATGTCAAGAAGAAAAGGTCCCAGTGAATAACCTGTTGTTTATATGAAACAGGCCCTCCACCTGAAACAAAGCAATGCAGTTGCTATAACTTCTAGGGAAATACCAAACTTAATTTCTTCATTTTTATCTTACCTTTCTTTCATGCTAATGTTTGAGTTTTGCTGCCTTAATCCCTAAGAATCTCATTTACCTCTAGGAAGGTTTTTTGTTAAACCAGTGGATTTTTCTGCCTGTTTTGCATTCTAAACTCTTGGCCAAGTCTTATTTGTAGCCTTATTATTTACTGGGCATCTCCTTCTCCGTCTTGGTCTACTGTTAGTCCATAATCTGCAGAGAGCTGCTTTTCTCTTTGCCACAGCAGTCCATGCGTTGAAGACATAGGAAAGCTTTTGTATTGCTGAGATGGAGAGCAGATACTGCAAACACTTTTTTTCAGCAACATCTGAACCATATGTTCAAACCAATGAACTATCTCACCTTTTCAGAAAAAAAAAGAAAGTAGTAATGCTAGTTCTTTATTCTGTTGGGTTATATGGGTCTCAGGCCTTTATTACCCTTTTTAACAGTGGTTCTGGCCTTTTTTGAATATGTAAAGTGATATGTATTCCTCACACAGGAAGTGATACTCTTGTCAGAGCTATTTTTGGATTGAGGGGAACCAACAGATCCAATAGAAAGGAATACAGTCTTCATAGGATAATGCATAGAAAAGGAAAAAGACCAAAGAAATAACAAAAGCTTCCCTAAGAGAACATGCCATGCTTCAGAAAATTACAGGCAGGCTCTTTCCCTAGAAATGTAAAAGTAAACAATAAAGAGACCATTGCAATACTGTATCTCGGGATCTGGAAGAGTAACAGGCTGGAGGCTTGGGTTTGACTGTAGGAATGAACACATGCTCTGAGCATCCAGCTGAGAGACTCATTTCAGTTCATTCTAAATCTACTATTAAGAATATGCTGAATATTGGATGTTCAGCAGCTCAGCTGCATGACTCACGGAGACTGTTATTTTTATTCCTATTCATAATTTTTCTGTTCCAAGAGCTTGGGCTATTTTGAGGAAATGGTCTATGAATGGGGAATATAAATAGCTTAATTACAGTTTGTTTTGCATTTCTTGCTACTAGAAAACAATTGTTTAAAAAAAATCAGGAATTATTTTAAAGCTGAAACAATCTGCTCTGTTTCTGAGCCTGTATTGGTTTCCCAGATGATTCCGAAATGCAAATAGGAATTTTAAGCATCATGAAATTTAGGTACTTTCACAAACCCTATTGAGTAAATTGCTTTCTTTGAATTGTTTGAATAGTGAGATGCACAGGAAATGAGCATCATGGAAAATATCAGATAAAATCACAAAAAAAAGCACTTTATCAACAATTTAAAAGGTAAAATGCAAATTTTATATACCATGACTTAGTAGATAAATGTGTCTTATCTTTTCCTTTAATGTAAAACCATTTTTGTGTAATGCAGCTCTGGACTGAGCCACTTGCAATTGCACTGGACAGCTTTTGAAATGGCATTGGAATTTGTATGGGATGCTTTAACGTAGATTCAATAGGTAGCAAACTGATCCTGTACAGGCAGAGTGTTATTGTCTCTCTAAATTCTACCTTAGTTTACCTCTAGGCACTTGCTGAAAAGCTTTGTAAGGATCAGAGCCAGAGTTCTTGGCATCTCACAAAAAAACCCAAACCTCCAAGCAGTGTTTTGTCCTTGCAAAATATTCACTATTTGCATTAGGGAGGGCAGAATTTTGTATGTCTTGGCTTTCTGATGATCTGAGTACCAATAGCAAGGAAATGATCAGTCTTCTATTCCCTTGCCTGGGAATGGTGTTCTCCAAAGCATTTGCCACAAGGTGCTATTGGAAAACAACATTAGTGGAATAGATTCCTATCCCAGGCTTTAAGGTTATTTATGACCACTTCACATCACCTCAGTGCCAGGTTTGCCTGCTCTGAAGTGTTTATGTGGTGGATAGTGAATTTCTAAGAAGCATTCCACTTGCTGTCAGTGTTTTGGCTGAACTCTATGGCTGTTTAAGACTTTTGTTTATTTGAATGCAAGTTCTGCTATCCCCTGTAAAGTAACATTTTGCCCTAAATAGATACAGGGCTTTTGCGTATGGGAAGATTTACTTCAGTTTAGAATGAAATCACTTGGATCTGGAGGAGCTAGTAAGAAAGTGAAGGTGAACACACTGTTAATTTAAGGAATCAAGTGATTCCTTCTCTTTTGCTTTGATTGATAAATTTTCTTCCTTAACAAGAATGAGACTTTTGTAGTGGGAGTTTTTCTGATTTTTTTCTGCTTAGCTCCTCAACTTCAGCAAATACCCACAATGTTTAAAGTTTCTGGTCCCAATGATTATCTTCATAGGAGTTGCAGGTGCCATGAGTTGGCAGTACTAATTAATGACAACAGATCCAGTTACCTTCAGGGGAAGAGTGCTGGGCACCTGGTTATTCATTTTCTGACCTACAAATACTTCCACCTGCTCCTAACTCCATTTAACACCTTCGGTGCTGCTTGTATAGGCCCAAATCTAAATCTAAATCTAAAGCTGTGACATATTCTGGTATTGCTTTCAGTTTTTAGTGGGAGCCTTGGTGAAGCTCAGTGCCAAGGAGGCCCTGTCCAGCACAAAACAGAAATCAACACAGTATTGACGAAAAAAAGAGCTATAGAGATACTCTACAGATATTTCTTTTAAAATCTGTTATTTCAATGGCAGAGGAAAGAAAGAGTACACTGGAGTAGAGGATTGTCTAGTAGTAGAGCACAGCTATCTCTTTGTGTCCCAGATCTGCGGAATTATACAAGTATTTTCCTTGGCTTATGTTGTTCTATGCAGGAGCTATGTGTTCCTTCCCTGCTATTCTGTTCCCTGGAGGCTTGAATGAGAAGGGTTACCATGAGCAGCTGCAGCAACAGCACCAACAAAAGCAGCAGGCATTGGACCCTCGATTTCCTGTGCTGAGCTGAGCCTGTGCAGCACCTGGGGTCTCCGGGGTCGTAGCCATCTGCCGTTTGCGTATCTCCGTCCTCTCTGATCCCATGGGCTGCAAGCAACAAAGGAGGGGGGAAGTAAGAAACATCTCTCTCTTTTTTGTTTGCTTTAAAAGTCTTACCCAGAAGTGCTGAAGGCCACAGCCTCAAAGGAACTGAAAAGCTAAACCACTGATTTTCCCCCATGGAAGTTCTTAGGTGTTGAATCCTTTGGAAGATTCACTCATTTAAGTGCTATGATGGAAGGCAAAGGGCTAATGAATTCCTTCAGGTGTGTGGGAATACAATGAGAAGGCAGTGGTGATGCAGAGAGCAAAAGGTACAAGTGAGGGGTCTTGGAGAGCTAGAGCTCTTGGCACAGAGGTATATAAGCTTAGGAGTTGAAAAGGGTTTCCTGAGGTTTTGACTTCAAGGCCATCCCAAAGAAAATGGTACAAAATAGAAGTAGTTAGGGCCTCTTTTTTTTCCTTTTTTTTTCCCTTCTTTCTTTCACCTGATTAGCCAATGCACAGGCTTCACGATGCTTGAGTGAGACACTGGAGCTCTCCTAAAAATCTGGCCTTTGGTGAGTATTGAGGATGTCTCAAACCTGCTGGTTCCCTTTGAGCAAAGGGAGAAGGGCCAATTCTCATTTCTCCATTGAAGGTCTGACTGCAGCAGTTTTAAAAAACTTATTTCTCTGTGCTTCTGTGAAGATGAGGAGGAAACACAAAACTAGATAATAATTACATGGTTTTCACTGAGTTCCCGAACTGACGACAGCATGAAACAATTTTTGGTGGATGCACTGGTTGGTTTTTTTGCACAGTTGTAGGAAGCCTTTTTGGAGACTGCATTTTACACATTGTGCAGATAAGTGGTGTTGATGAAATGACAAGTCCCCTTGAAGTCCTTGTTCATTTCTGACCTATCTCTGAGCTTCACATTTGCTCTACAGCACTTAATAGTGCTTTCCCTGTTATGCTGAAAGTTGTGCCATATGTACGTGACAGATGTCTTTGAGAGATTAAATGCTAGCTTGTACAAAGATGAGTACGGCTTTCTTAATTTTCTTTGTATTTGATTTTTGGATATGTAGCTAGTCATCCTCCTGTGTCACGAGATCCCTTTGTGTGTAGGTTTGTTTCAGGTTGCTAAACCTTCTTTTGAGGCCATGACAATTGTAGGGGAATTAAAATTAGCTGCTACCAATTTTGAGTTCTTTTTTTCAATATATAATATCAGACTTGAATCTAATGAGATAAATACTTGGGGGTTAAAAGTTGCTTTCCTTTCTAAAATGTTCATCCAGGTTTAGGAAATGCTGTTGTTTTAACTTGAGGGGGAATGTACAGATGGCGTCATGGACTTGACAGAAGTGTCAGGAGAAGAAAGAATATTATTTTAGCAGAGTGCAGCATTACATTTTGCTGCACTTTGGCTACTATGTTTTTTTTAATGTTGAATTTATTTCTGTCTTGTAGAGCTTAATAGTTTTTGTATTTGTGAGAACCGCCCACTCTCGCAAGAGACAAATGCATGACGTGGTAGCAGAAGATGCACCTGTGTAGCAGGAGGAATAAAACACAAGAACAACAATATAGATAGAAACTATCTATATCTATTTTGAAACTCTGAAGACCCAATCTGATGTGCAGTGCCTAAATGACCAGAAATAGAAAATCAGAAAAAGAACATAACTTCCAACTGTCCCTCCCCAAACTTTCTTGTTTCAAAATGTGGAAGGATAACTGAAAAACAGAATGCATTTGTAGATTCAGATTTCTTTCTGTCAGCTTCAGATTCACATGAATTGAATGAATAAATATTAATTTCCTTCCAGATACCTATACTTTTTTAAATGCAGCATTTTTGTATTTCAATTAGAGAGTGATAGCATATAAAACATTTTTGGAAGGATCATATATCTAACAATATTTCAGGCTGCTTTGGACAGTAAACTATTATTATTGATTAGAAAAACGCAACTTGAATTCAGACATGTGCTGTTTATATAGCCTAATACATCCACTCTTACTTCTGAGATAATTTATGTTCACACATTCATATCTCTAATTCATATTAATAATGAGTTAGCCTGGGCTAAATACAATCCAGGGTCCATGTTATAGGATGGCAATGTAGAGAGCTGAGCAGAGGTGCAGGTTATTACAGAGTTGTAGAAACTCCTTTGGTGCACATAGTATTAAGTCCATGGGACAAAACCATGTCAGGCTGGTCAGGTTCACAGAACAATAAGTGATCTATCTCAGCACCGTTTACTTAACTTCAGAAGAGCCTTATTTTATGTATGTAGACATTTTTCTGCTGCTTCTAATATATCCAGAATTTCATTGTAGGTCATAGAAGTTTTCCATCACACTTTTCTGCTTCTTGCTGCAACCACCAGAGCAGTGCAATGAGCCTTGCCAGGCACTTGCTGGTTTGAGCTGTGCTGTGTGCAGGAATGGGGAGTAGATTTATCAATTACTCCAGTGAATATTTGTAGGAATTAACAAAATTCCTTGCTCCTTTACAGTACAGCCCACGTTAGCAACAATTTAAGCAATTGCTTGATTGATTTGTGGACCTGTTGGAATTGAGGTGGTTATTATTTTGCCTTCAGTAAACTTCAGGCTGCTTCAAGGCAAAAAGGAGAGGGTGTTTTTAGACCTCATAGTGAAATGGTTTCCTATTCATGTAATTTTACAGTTGTTACTTTGGGACATCAGATTTCCAGACCTCTCTGTAGGTGCTATGGGAATGAAAAAGTTGTATGACAGCCCTCTGTACTGGATGTTCTCTGCACTTCAAGAACTGGAGTCTGCCTTCTCTGTCCCCACCATCTGGAGCAGCAATGTGCCTTGTTTGAAAATGGGCTAGAGAAGAAAACACAGAGGATTAGAAAACTGGAGATGGACTGCTATCCTGTACGTGTTTTCTGAGGAATCCAAAAATACTTCTAGGCTACTGGTGGAATGATGTAAGATACCTTTAACCAAAGGACCTCAACCCCTACCATCTCATGCTCTCTTTATACTCAGACTGGGTACAGTTTTAGCCAGTTGCTGAGTGTAACAGGAATAGTCAGTAGGGTCTAATTTTGCTAATATTGAGTCACTGTGAGGAATCAAACCCTTGAATGGGACAGTCAGTGTCAGTGTCTAGATGGCAAGAGGGAGTTCTGTTGCACAGGTCCTCATAGTGGTGGTGTTGGCTGGGCCACATGAGGCTCTGGGACCTGCATTCCTGCTCAGATCCTACATGTAGCTGTCTCATGTGCCTTGGGACTGCTCCAGTGCACTCATGATCCATCCCTCGTGATTGTCTGGAGCTACAAAACATCTTCTGCCTCCCTAAATTGTGTACATGAGTCTATCCTGCATGATCATTTTTGCATCTGCAGGAAGTTTCTTCTGACTACAGACAAGTGACTGGCCACTTACAAGTCTCCTCTGACTACCTGCAGTCTGTGCAGAATTGGGTTTTGTAGCCTTGGAGTTTCTGGATATCCTCCACCCTGCATATTAATCAGCACACTGGAATATGAAGAAACTTGTGTAGGCACAGTGGGTCCTGCCTGGAGGAGTCCACAGAACCATCCAAATTCCACATGGAGAATGCCAATTACTCAAATACTTAAATGAGAACGAGGAGTAGGAGCTGAGGTGATCAGCTTGTCTCTAGTTAGTTCATTGTTTCAAGTCAATCTAATGTAGCCTCTCTGCAGATGCCTAGGTGCAGAGTTTCTGGACCTCCCAAGGAAAGGGATGTCCTTCTCTATGTAGCAATAACAACAAATTTAGTCCATTATAAAATTGTCCCTAAAGAACAAAGAAACAAAAATAGAGGAAAATTAATGGCACATGTTCTTGCTTCTTATCCTGCTAGATAGCATCTATGAATCATATAAAAAGGATGTGCTCATATTATTGAATGCTAATAAGTAATTAAAAAAAAAAAAGTCCAAGGATTGAAGCAAGCATCAGAGATGCTACTTTTGACAATAGTGGCAAAACCACTGTATGCCTTAAGAGTAATGTTGAAGTGGTGAAATAAGAATGTCTGCCATACCTTTTCCACTCCAAAGCATACCTATCTGACATTCAGATTTTGAAACACTTCTCCATGTAACCTTATAAGCATGAAGGAGTATAAAGGTCAGGAGTGAAAATTATTTCCCTGGTTAGAAAACCTCAGGTGATATTTGGCTTAGTTGTAACATTTGCTAGTTTCTCAGCAGAAAGGTGGTCTACCAAGAAAATAGCATTCCCAAAGGAGGAATATTTAAAATCCAAGCCATAAATGTCAATTTAAAAAACAAAACAAAACCTCAACCAAATTAAAAAAAGCCCCTGACCCAGGAATACGCAGAAGATTGTAGACAAATCTTTATACTTTTATCCCCACTTCATGCTAAAACACGATGACATTTTTTCAGCTCAGAGTGCAAAGATTCTATTATTTAAACTTAATTACTGAGACATAATGTTTCCTCCTTGTATACATTACAATCAGGCAGGTGTGCAAGCCTTTAGCTTGTTCTCGGGGCTGATTTGCATGGCCACAACATGAAGCTTTCCCAGTAACTCCACAGCCTGGGAAGCCCTGTGCTGGAACACTAGCTCACAGCCACTTGGAGTGAGGGCACAGATGTGGATCATATAGTCCAGTTATTTCTTCAGTAAATACTTCAGGCCCAATCCAAACTCCACTAAGGCAATGAAAGCCACCTCTTTGTCAGCAAACTTTAGGTGAGGTTATGTAGCTCTCACAGTTGCTGCTTTGACTTTGGATGCTCCTAGTAATGGTAACCAGTGAGTTGGAAGAGATTCTGTTCTTATCTACTAATGTCATAAGAGGCTTGCAACTGGGGTCAAGTTCCAAATAAATCTCTAAATCTATTTTTTAACAATTCAGATATATTTGGGGCTGCAACAAACTCCCACTGAAGCCTGTGGCAGTTCACTGTCAACTGAAATATGAACAGGAAACTTGATGCTCGTGCTTCTTCCTTTTTCATTGACAAATGTGACAAGCAGGCTTTCTGCATCAAGCAGTGTGCTATTTTAGACAGAGAAGAATTCTAATATATGTTAATGAACTCGCCCACACATGTGCACATGCTTTAGGCATAGTTATCAGGTTGCCCACTTAGTAGGTTAAGAGCAAGAGCTCCTCAGAAGTTATCTTGTATTATTGGAGATTTGGCATATTGTAGTGGGGTGGCTGAAATGGTTGGGAGTTTGTGACTGCAAGACAGAGGTGAGCAGAAAGGAGAGTGGCAGCACATGGAATAAACCAGCTTTTTATGTGCCCAAGCCTGTTAAAGGCTTCAGTGGATAAAGTTGCAAGTGAAAGTGTTATCCTGTAACTAACAGCTCTGGGACACTTTCATGTCAAATGTCCAGAAACTGAGTGCCTTTGCTTGTGTTGCTTAATTTATTTTTCCAGAGGAGCAGCAGCTCAGAGGAGCTGAGTTCATCTATCCACTTAAAGCATTGCTTTACATTTCAAAAGGAATGGCTGAAAGGGTATCTCACCCACACAGTAAGAGGTAAATGGTGCCTTGATCATGTCACCTCTAACAGGTATTTTTCTACCAATGCCTTAGATGTCTTCTGCTCCTTTTTCTTTGGTATTCAGTTCTACCCAGTTGGGCACCATGAGGCCACTCTCTGCAAAAATTTCCTGCACTAAAGTCTTTCTCTGAGTAAAATCTGACTTTCCTGTTAGAAACCTAGTTACTTGGGGCTTCAATAGGATTTTTGTGGGGTTTTGTTTTTTTAGAGAGATGTCCTATATCTCCTCTGGATAAAGAATTTCTTTAGTTTGGATTTTATCACAAGAGACTTCATTGAAAATGTTAGTCTAACATGTAATTAGCAGGGTCACTGTCATTATTTCTCCTGTAATAAGGGAAAGACATAAAAGAATTCTTTAAGTTGTATAGAAAAAGCAACAAAAGCAACCTGTTGTTTCTGTCCAGCTGATTAAGTGGATGCTATGACAGTGGAGCAGTATGAATGTAAGTATGGATATAACTTCATCCCATGCTGAGTCCTTCACAAACTAGGTCACTGCAAACTGCAATTAAGTTAAATCAGTGTCAGGATCTTCTCCTCTGCACAGCACAAGCTGTCAGCATCCCTTGCATTGTCTTCAGTGGCAGCTGGGGTCGGTCTCAGTGGATGTATGTCAGTAACACTGACTGATCAGCTCTCTTGGAAGAAAAACCAACATAAAACCCCACAGGCTTCTGCAGTACTGGGATTTTTACCACTGCTTCAACCCTGCTTTTGCTGGCTCTGATGTCAGAGAAAGTACCTGCTTCTAGTTATTTTTATGCAGCTTGTTTTAAGAAACAGTAACATTTAAAAAATCATTCCTCCTAATATTTTACAAACTTCTCTACTATGCAGTGAAACTGGTGCCTGTAGCAGTTTACTCTGCTCACTCCCATTATTTCCTCCTGAACGCTTGGTTGCATTGTGCTTAATTATGAATGGCCTCCAAAAAGCCCGTTTTACTGTACTATGAAGTGACTCATATCACACAGAAGCTCTGACAACTCGCACCGGGTGCTGGAGGCACATGGCGCTGTGTTAGTCAGTGACTCATTTCACATTGTACTCGGTGCTGAGATCTGACTCACATTGAACTGTGTGAGAAGCTGACTGACATTGTACTGGCCCAAAAGCTGGTTTGAATCGGGATGACTCACCCTGGAGTGCATTAAGCGGTGATTCACACACAGTTTCCTATTGATTCGATTGTCGCGATTCACTTCGGGTTGTACTACGGCGGCATCTGGCTGCTCTGCAGGGCAGGCACTGTGATAGCAACCCTCTGCCTGGTGAGTTCGGCTGTAGTGCCAGCCTGCAGTGTCAGCCAGGAGGAGCAGTACCAAAGTCGATTTAATGCTGAAGGAAGGTCAGAATCTGGCTTAGCACACATTCACTTTGGCCATGACACTTTCTGGGCTTCTTTGCTTCACCTGGCTTTGACAAGTTTTGAAAGCAGCAAGTGAGGGGTAATGAACCTCTGGCTAAGAATCTTCTTACTTCTGAATGCCAGGAGATCTCCAGAGTATTTCCAAGGCTTGCTGTCTCCTTTGTCATTTTTCTTAGTGACAAAAAGTTGGGATGAATTTCTGTGAGTGACTGGGTACTGATAGTTGCTTAAATGCTTCAAGTTCAGCAACATTTGACCTGAGCTCCAAGAGACACAGGCACCCTACAGCCTGAAAACTCCTTCCCGGTACTTTAAGCTCAGTCCTCAGACATCACTACTCACTCTGAAATATTTTCACTGTTCTAAGCAAGGGGTAGAGAGGTGTATAACAGCTTAGGTGATGCTTCCATGATTAAGTATTTGGGACCCAGAGTAAAGATATCAAAGTAAGTATTGATGTGAGGAGTAGATAAAAAAATAAAGGGGAAATAAAGTAACTGTTCTCTCAGCTTTGAGCATTTTATAAAACAGTGCTAGTTTTACATTTAGTTGGTTCTGAGTTTAGAGAGACACTCCTAATTTTAATACGATGTTCCTAATTCTAGGAACCACAACTGGAATCTCCTAGCAGATGATGATTCTGGTGTTCTGTTTAGTCGAACTGGTATTTACTGCTTTTGGTCCTGTAATACAGCAGTGATGTAGCTACCTCCACAGCCCATAGCTCTGCAGAGCACGGGATTCAATGCTGACATTCTGTTTGTGCAACAGAGGTACAAGGAGACTCCTTGCCATTATGTCATAGCGACAAGTGCCATATGAAAAGTTTTCATTTTACATTTTTCAACAGCAAAAATGAAATAATGGAACAGTTGCATCACGTAAATTACACTGCTATTAAATTACTGTAGGTTCTTACTGGAGTGTACAAGGATAATCTTGTTTCACTTTCTGTATTTGTGCCCAATTTTCGTTACCTGCTTTTTCTTACCCACTGACATTACCTAATGACAGAGCTCAGGAAGAGCTCTTTCTCTTCTCTAAGGATGCTTGATGAGGCAGGCTGGTACTGGAAGACTCGCTACGGAAGCACTCGCCTGTTGCTGCTTGTCTCTCTAACTTGGCAGGGGAGCTCCGGGCTCCGAGAACAGACGCACCGCGGGACCCCCTTCGCGGTGGGGCGGGGGCACTGATGCTGCCTCATCTTCGGCCGCACTCGTGAGACGAGGCAGAAGGACCCCTGAGCGCGGGGCGTGGGTCGAGCCGAGGTGTTACCTGCCCTGGGGCCAGGGAGGTGGCGCGGCCCGGGGTGCGATCCCGCCCCAGGGAGGGATCCTGACCCCACTCCCGGAGCCGAGGTCAGCCGGGTGCTACCCGGGCTCTGCGCTAGGAGGGATGGACGTGGCGGTGAGAGCCCGAGCGCCGGGCGCTCCCGGCTTGCAGCTGCCGACCCCCCGGGAGACCGGGGGAAACGCCTTTTGCGCCGAGTCCCTGCCATTCCTCCCGGGGAGGGCGGCCACAGCCGCTGTCCCGCCCCGGCCGCGGGGGCCACCGCCGGCAGCACCGCCCGTCCCGTCCCGTCCCGTCCCGTCCCG
>VZSE01000991.1:3006183-3030527 GCA_013398275.1 Promerops cafer | reverse complement strand
CATGCGCCCGGCCCCCGCGGGCCCGTCTCACGGTGCGGCCGCGGGTGGGTTCGCTCGCCGTGGCTGGAGCCTGAGGGAGCGAGGCCAGCAGCCAGGGCTGCCCGCCCCGGCACGGCCCGACGGGGTGGGCTGGCGCCGGGTCGCCCCTGGCGAGGCGAATAGCGGGGTCTGCTACAGCTCAGGGCCGGTTTGCAACGGGATTAAGCGCAGCAGCCCCCGCACCGCGGCGACGGACTGGGGAGGGCGCGGGGGGAGCCATGGGACAGGCGCCGCAGGCAGAAATGCCGGAGAGACCAGCGTGAGAGCGTGTGAGTGGAGAGTGTGTGTGTGCGTGTGTGTGTCTGTGTCTCTGTGTGTGTGTGCACTGATGGGAGGGAGTGGGAAGGGCTTGGAGAGGCGGCGGTGCCGCCGTGGGGCTCGGTGCTGGTGCTTTAGTGTTCACAGATGCCTTAGGGGAGAGCCGGGCTTGTCAACCCGGCGCTGGAACATGCTCTCATTTTAAGGAACTGCGTGTTAGGATACACGTCTTCCCTTCCCCTAGCCGCCTCCTGCCTTCCAGCGGCGCAGGGCTCGCCGCCGCCGGGCTCTCGGGCTCGCTCTCCCGTTCAGCGGGGCAGGTGTGACACGGCTGCGGCAGCCGCGCAGCGCGGCTCCGTGCAAGGCGTGCGCCGGGCTGGGCGCTCACCCCGCTCCTCAGAGGCGCCCTTAGGAACATCGCCACGTTTAGGGGATTCTCTCACCGATAATGATCCGCCGCCTCCACCCCCCGGGCAGCCGTCTGCCGGGACAAGCGTTAACGGGACGACTGCGGCTTGCTAGTACCTCCGCCGTTCCCGGGCAGACCGACACTGTCCTCCCGTGAAACCAAGACTGATCCGGTGCGCGAACGCTCTGCGCGTTCCCGGTTCCCGGAGCTGGGCACCCGGTTGGCGTCGAGGCTGTTCCCTTCCCGCCCGCGCACCGGGTGCGGAGCAGGGCGGCGGCAGGAGCCGCCTTGCTGGAGCCAGCGGACCCGGGGGCGCTGGCGATGGCAGATGGGACCAGCGGGCTTCGCTGTGGCGCCCGGGGGCTTTGCCGCGGGAGCTCGCCCTGCGCCCCCGAGACTCCCACGCCGGTGCCGGCTGAGGGCACGTGGGCGGACAGCGGCTTCCCTGGTGCGGNCCGCAGCAGGGCGGCGAGCGGGCAGCGGGCGGGCGCCCCGCTCCCGGCCAGCAGCGCCGCCAAGCCCGCGGGACAGAAGCGGGGCTCCGGGGCGTCTCGATGGGGCGCCGAGACGAAGCGCGGGCAAGGCTGGCGGGCAGGGAGCTGCGGCCGCAGGAAGGGGCTGGAGAGCAGAGCTGACAGCGAGGCGAGGGGCCTGGCAGGCCTTGGAGTCTGCGGCGAGCGGGGGAGGTGTGGGAGCGGAGGGACGGGACGGGAAGAGAGAGAGAGAGAAAGAGAGAAACACNGCAGGAGCCGCCTTGCTGGAGCCAGCGGACCCGGGGGCGCTGGCGATGGCAGATGGGACCAGCGGGCTTCGCTGTGGCGCCCGGGGGCTTTGCCGCGGGAGCTCGCCCTGCGCCCCCGAGACTCCCACGCCGGTGCCGGCTGAGGGCACGTGGGCGGACAGCGGCTTCCCTGGTGCGGGGAGCAGGAGGAGGAGGAGAAGGAAGGGGTGGACGCGGCCCCAGGAGCGGTACTCACGGCGCCGGCAGGCTCGGGGGCAGCGCGGGGCTGCGGCGGCGCGGCTCCGTGGCACGCCGGGCATCTCCGNAGCGGGGGAGGTGTGGGAGCGGAGGGACGGGACGGGAAGAGAGAGAGAGAGAAAGAGAGAAACACAAAGTGAGCATCACCGAGGGGGCAGGCGGGGGCCCAGCACACCCAGCAGAGCCCACAGTGCTAAGATGAGGGTCGGAGTGGTGGCAGCCGTGAACCGACACCCTGCTGCTCTCGCATTCCCCCTCCCCACCCTTGCCCCCATGGGCACTCTGTCTTTTTAACTTTTCCGAAGCCGGTCCCTCAGGTGAGGGCTGGAGGACAGCTCTCGTACCCAGCCAATGCCCATTTAGGTTCGGGGCTGGCCACAGTGACAGAGGAGCACGCGGACGAATTTGGCCACTTACAACCTACACCCAAAGAGCACCCCACAAAAAATCCCCACCCGAAAAGCCAACCGCAGACGACGGACGGAGCTGCGGCGGCGGCGGGGAGCGGAATAAAGGCATTGCCGTCAGGACCTGTCCAGGGTCCTGAGCCGGCCCCGCCGCCTCCCGCCGTGGCCGGGTAGCTCGGCGGGCCCGCCCTGATCTGCGGGCGTCAGGGCAGCGTGACCTCGCCCTTCTTGCCATTGTCCTGCAGAGAAGGAGCCACCTTGATGGGACATGGGACCTGAGCAGGAACGGACAAAAATCACCGCTCTGCTTCCCTTTTCTCTACCAATGATTTCTACCTGTTTTTGTTCCGGGTTTCATTATTTCATCGAGGTTTAGCCTGTCCCACAACATTGTCACTATTTCTGCCTACAACCAGATATCGAAGGGACCGAGAGGAACTGAACTTTCTTCACAGTGTGAAGAAAGCCCTTCCTACAGTGCCGGTGCCTTGAAGGCCAAAGGCACTGCTACAGCAATGGGAGAGCACGGCTGTGGTGCCATTGATGCCAGGGAAGGTGCTCGTTAGAGCTCAGACCAGCGGGAAAGCTGCCATTCCTACGCAGAAGGAGAGCTTGCTGTTGCTTAGCAGCAGAGAGTTCCCCTAGGTCTGTTTGGAGAGGTGAACTACGGCAGACACTGGACAATGTTCCCAGGAGCAAAAAAAATAGAAAGGTTGATTCCCACCCCACAACCCCACTCAGTGTTCCTCCTGCCCAGTGGCAAGGAGCCCTTCTGCAAATCTCTGCCCTTTTGGTTGTGGCAGAAAGCATAGAACTGATGTTGAACAGATTTCTGTGCCAGACTACAATCGCCAAAGCCCAGACAGGACCTATGGAGATATTACAGGTTTGACAAGTAGGATTAAATGACACTGCCTCACTCCTTGGCAGAGAAAAGGGAACAAAGTCTCAGTAAGTGTACTGAGGTGGTTGTTTATGTGGCTTAAGACCAAGCTCAAAACACCTGTTAACACCACTGGCCTTTGAATTCAGCTCTTGGTCACTCTACCAGGACAGGCAGTAATTTCTCAGACTGGTGAGTAAATGTGACTCCCCTAAGACCTCTCTAGGTTACGGTCTCAGGCGGCATCCTAAATCTTAGCAGGAATGCTTGATCAAGTTCAGGTTTAAAATGCTGGCAGAGTGTAACCCCTTTGGAAGGTATGTTCTTGCTCCATCATCCTTTCCATTTGTCTCGGGAGAGTTGTGATTTGTTGCTCCTGCCCATGGCAGGAGGTTAGGAATGAGATGATCTTTAAGGTCCCTTCCAACCCAAACCATTCTATGGCTCTAGCTAACATCTTATTAAAGAAGGCTATATTTTATTTTCAAAATTCATGATGCATAGCGATGGTGGGTAGAACTATATAAAAATATGGTATTTATGCTCCCTTGCATAAATGGTGTTAGATAAACAAAGCCAGCTAAGCTAACTATCTTCCAGTGATTGGGGTTTGTAGGCAACTCTGTCTCGCTCTGTAGGCAGGTACCTCTGCACCACCGCATGTGTACACAACCACATCCTGAAACAGCTGAGTGGTGTGGAGGCATAAAGTCCTCACAAAATTGTTAACATATTCATCTTCTCCTCCTTTCTCCCTGAATGATGGATGCAGGCTGATGTCCAGCTGTATGAGACAGAACTGCATAAACAAGGGCTTGGACTTTGATGAAATGGGATTTAGAGTTGAGAGAGCTGAGAAACACAGACTGTAACCCTTTCTCTCTCTAAAGGAATGTGAGCATGCATTTCTCATGCATCAAAGAAAATTCCCTCAGTCATCAGAGTAGCTTGCTCTGCATGTGTCTCTGTGACCTTACTCTTGGTCCCCTCTACTGCTCTACTTTGTTCAGGTTAATTCAACTTCATTGGGACAGAGAGAAAGCAAAATGTCAATCTAGCAAGGCATCGGAGTATTTGGCCTTGCACTTATTTCTGTTTCAAAAAATAAGTTATGGAAAATTGAGAGCTTACATGTGAGCTGTGTATTTAATATAATTATCCCATATAGTGGCACCTTTTTTCCTTTTTTCAAGGTAAATAATAAATCAGGAGATCTGGTTTCAATACTGATAATATCTACCAGTATATTAGAAAACCCACCTCCACCCTTTACTTGACTTTCCTGAATATTTCACGTTAGACTCATAAGCTCTTGATAAACATTTAGGAGGAAATTCTATCCAGCATGTAGTAGTTTTCTTCTATTCTAAATCAGAAAGGGATGACTTTATATGAGGGTACCTTTGCTATTTAATATTGTCCCTTTGGATGTTTCTTAGACTCCACCCTCCCTCTTTCTGCAAACTTGTCCAGTTAACACATTTTCCTAACTTTGCCTTTGTGGAAATGAAGAAATCTGTTATTGTTTTTATTTATTTTATTTGTTAGTGAAAACTTGTATGGCACCTTTTTTCTTTTTAATTTGTTCCCACTGTTCAGAACAGGTGATAAGAAAGATAATACAGAACATGTATCTGTATTTTAATAACTTTGTATTCCAACATTCTTGCAGTCACAGGTCAGGGGGTGACATAATGCATGCATCAGCTCTTTTGGGGCCTGTTTGCCTTTAAGGTGTGAGGGCTGATTGCTGGTCTCATACCTGGACGTCTGCTCCCTGCCCAAGGACAGGTCATACACATTTGTATGGCAGCTTTTGTGTTCTAGTCTATTTCAGTGTTTCCTGCTCCCTTAAATTGTTAAGAAGAGAGTTTCTAGACCATTGAATGGAGCTGATTCATAGTGAATTAGGGAGCAATTCAAACAGAGAGTAAAAAGCCATTTTTTACCTTTTTCATTGACATTAAAGTGCACTTGTTACAAATAATTTTGAAGACTGAGAGGCTTTTCTGGGAAAGGAGATATTTTGAGAAGAGAATGAGTTTCCAGGGACTTCAGCTGAACTTCAATTTTCTTTATGCATCAGCAGTACTTGCTTTCCCTTACCCCTTAATAAAAAATAAAAATGTAAAAAGAAAATAAAATAAAAGATGCATTTAAATAACCATATTTTAAAGTGAATATAATACCAGTGATATTATGGGAAGCAGCTTTGCCAAACTTTTAAATATTTGTATTTTTTCAACATCAGTTTCTTACAGATGTAAGACACTTTTCTTTATCAGTAGTTGGTTTCAAGCAGCAAATATAGGTTCAATGTTGATGGGAGGAAGAATAAACTGGCATCTTCAAACATGCAAGACCAACCACAGGGTAGCATGGTCCCACAGAGCATTAACTAAGTTGTCCTACGTGCAGGGATGCCTGTTAGTATTTAATTTTTCATCAACATTGATAGCGGTGTGTTAATTAATCAGTAGCATTTATTTTGTCTAAGCCAAAGTGTGAAAGCCCCATTGTCATGTCATTCAGGCAGTCACAGGGTGTCTCTTAGCTTTTTGCTGGAGGATTAGACTTCCTCAAGATCTGATGCTAAAACCTGTGATTGCATTACACTAGGGCTTGAAATGTTATCAGAATGGTTAGACTTGATTTAGATGTCAGTGCAGGCAGAATTTTTTGCAGTTGGTGGCTCTGCTTAGTGCTTTGATAATTATTTCATCACTGTAAGGTCATTTTCTAGGGTGATGTATTTTCTCAGGGTTGTCCAGTCCCATATGTATGTTCTGACAAAACTCTTAGCTTCAGTATTTATATCAGTCAGTGTCTGCTCCAAAGCTGCAGGAAGCCTCTGCTGTCTTCACTCACAACTCTCTTTCTTTTCCACTCCTACATATCACATCTTTATTACTTCTAAGGCAGAGGAAACTTAAAGAGAAATAACATTTGAGATGGAATTCAATATTGGAGAAGATACGTTCTCCAGTAATAGCACTGAATGCTGGGTTTCAGACCATCAGTCAGCTCAGTGATGGTTCTACTCCCCAGTCTGGCCCAGTACAGCTGATGGCTGAGGGCTCTGTGGGGTCTGTGAGCCCTTGGACAGTGCTCTGTGGCCCAACTCATGTGCTTGAAATTCTTGGTGATGCAGAGTTTCTGGCAGATTTATAGACTGCACAGGAAGGTGGTGGCTTGGGCAGAGAAGGTCTAATTAGAAACTGCAATGTGACACACACAGAAATGAAATCTTTGCTGAAGTGCAAATGCACTAAGAAACTCTGTCATTCATTTAATTTTGGCAAATTGAATCTTCACAATATTTTCTGATCCTCTCACTTGATGTATGACATTAAATAATTAAAATTACAATGCCAACTACATTTTGTTTTAAACCATGAGGTTAGCATACATCTCTAATTCTATCCTCTATTTTTTTCCCCCACAAACCTTTGAATTATTTGGAATAATTGAAAATCCTTACAGGTCAGGCTTGATTTAAAAAGAAAAATCTCTTCCATCATGTTCTGTTAGTGTATGTGCCAGTGACATCATAGACCCTGCAGTAAGTCTCTGGTCAAAATGTTGATTAGAAAAAGATTCACTTCTGCATACAAAAATTGTGAGTTTCCAGACCATGGAGGAAGTGGCTCAGGGACGCTCATTACAAGCTTCCAGAAGGTGTCACTGTGCACCTACAATTCGAATAGGGAACCTCCACATTTAAGGGTTCGTGCCAAAGCACTATTCTGCTTTGTGGTATTAGGGCTCCTCTTCTCTGCCCATATGGAAATTAAATGATCGATTGGAGAAGAATATTTCTCATTTTTCATGATAGGAAAAGTAAAAATATCTTCCTAGTATCACTGTCACTCAAGAGGTACCTATCCAACCATGACCTGCAGAAGTATCTCAGATATTCTGGGTCACACATAACCTAATTATTACACAGGATCCTTATCACACGTGCTTGCAAGGTAATAAATATAGTTTAATTAAAGAAGAAATCAAAACTGCCAAGAATGCAATTTTTAGGTCTTATAGAGCAGTTTGTAGTTACGTTCTAGAGCTGATTCAGACAGGAAGATTAACGGGCCAATTTGCAACCAGTGTTCCTGAACAGATCAAGGTTTCAGAGCCTTTGAGTAGTTCAAAGTGAGTCTGAAAGCCTGGTTGCACAATGTGGCTGCACAGTAACATTCCAGCTTGACAAGATTCCTGAAGAAGACACTGTGATTTCTGCCATTAATTTTCATCAGGTTTTGGACCTTATAAAATATGGATCAATTGGAAAATTATGCAGCTGTGCTAAAGCCTGATGGGAGAAAATATAATTCACTTGTAGGACTGGTGGTGGAGAACATGAAAGGAGAAATACACTATAATGCCTTTGAAAAAGAAGAACAAAAGAATAAAGAGCAGGCAATGAGAGACTGCTGAAGAGTATGAGGTTAAAGGGCAGTTTCAATGAAAATGTTGCAGGCTGGTGCTGCATAAAGAGAAAACTCTGTATTTGTCTCATTGCAAAGTAGATAGAGCTGGTAACCAGGAGTGTTTATCCAACATCTTAAAAAGACATATGAATGATGATGAGAGGAAAAGGAGCTGATTTGATGAGAACGACAGTGAGGAGAAGGTGTGAACGTATTTTGAAAAAGGGAAAACTTCAGGTGTTATCTATCCCAGTGTACAGATTTATCAGTGGTACCAAACAAATACTCTTTTAAAGAGGTCAGGTTATCCCTGTTACGTAGAAGTGAGAATGCCTGTGGAAGTGAATAGGAGGCCCTGGAGTTTCCTTGTACAATCTCTTACATTTATTTCAGAGATGCCTTATGTGATTTTGCCCCTATCTGCCTAGATTAGAGAGACTGTAACTACAGACAGCCCAAGTCACTGGCTGAATGTCGTGCTTGCTTTAGGCTTGAAGCAGCATAACAAATGGTGTCAGTTCCCAGGTCTCCCTTGACACCGCAGATACTGAGTTACAAGTTAAAGACAGAGGATCTCAAGTAGACAAAGAAATAAAGAAACAAAAAACTCCAAACAAACAAAACCCCAACAAACAAGCCAATAAAAACAACAAAAAACCCCAACAAAAAAACAACTCAGAGTTATTGAGCTTTTGGGGGAGGCACTTGATGTGTTCCTGTGAAACCACATTTCTCCTGTGTGATGTACAGAGAGACTGACCTCCATTCTGCAGGCTGGGCTTTTCCTCTGGCCACTCCAGGGCTGTCTATCATGTTTCCCTGCACTGCACTTTGCTCTGGATTCTAGAATTGTCCTGAGAGAGGGAGAACAGCACTCCAGATAGATAGAATTTTGGACATTCCTATTTTTGTATCCCATCTTTGTGCATCACTGTTCAAATCAACTCACTGACAAGGCCACGCTTGAGGCTTGTTTCCCTTCGTTACACTACTGCTTTGAAAGACCATGTTCTCCTCCTGGGCAGACAAAATGTCTCTTCCAACCTCCTTCCTGCAGTTCATTTCAAACCTATCTCCTGACCAAACACAGAAAAGACAAAGTGGGACTGAAATTGCCCTGTCTGCAATAGCCTAACCTCTTCCTCTCTTCTGTAACACCTCTAACTTATTTCTCCTAATGGTTTGGAAAAGTTGGTAAGAACCTGTTTAAGGTGTGCCTGTTTAGAACCTAGAGGGATAAATGAGAGAGCATAGTTTTTTTTATGAGCCTGAAACAATTTTTATAACCAGACCACGCCACTGTTTTCCAGGTAAACCATTCAGTAAGACGCTATTCTTGTACTGAAGTGCATGCATTCACCTGCACAGAGTCTGTATGAACAGAATAAATGCAGCTCAGTGAGAAAGACTAGTCTGTCATCAAAATAGCAGCCATCTTTCAGAATCAAACATTTCAGTGAACATTCCATTATGCTAGTTGGAAGAAATGTCCTTGGAATTTAAGGGCTGTGACTCACTTTGTCAGTCTTTTGACTGGAAAACTATTCCACGCCAAACCATTCAGAAGATCTGGATGTAAACTGAGGAACACCATTTAACCCTCTTATTTAGAGCCCATATTCAAATATAAATGTTATAGGTGCTCTGTGCATTACCATGCAGAATTCTGGGTAATGTAAATCAGTAAATGGAGCAAGAATTTGCAGATAAATAAACAGGACAAGAGGTCAGAGAGGAGCAACTCAGCAGCTTCTCCAGCATACTCTGAGCACCTCTGCAAATCTGAGCAAGAGTTCCAAGTAGGAAAAGGCACAAAGGGTGTGAGTGCCAAAGCTCATCTGGGACACTAAACTATAGCATTAGCAAGGAATCCCTAAAAGGAGATTTTCTTCCCCAAAGACAACTATCTCATAAGCATCTGTGTGTTTGAACAAACTGGTTTGTAATAAAAAGAAAAGAGCATAGATTTTACAAAATGAAGCACTGCAATGCAAGAAAATTAACACTTTAAGATATTTTAATCTGCCTGTCTCTCATAATAAATTGTTATACAGTTCAACAAATAATTTATCCTATTTTGGTCTGTGCCTGACCCACTGTTTTTGCTCTTAACTTGATTATTCTCAAAGGAAAGAGTGAAGTCAACAGAACAGTGAGAACTTTTTTCTTCTTTATTTAGTCCTAAAGTAAATCATAAAAAATGTCACAGGAAAAATCATAGCTACTTCCTGAAATTAAGCTGTGTTCACAACTGGAACTGAATAAATAACAAAACAAACTTGAGCCTTTCCCCTTTTTCTGTATGAGTTCTGCAGCATAGACCTGTCATCTCTAGGCTCCTGAAAATAATTTCATCCTTCTTGTGAGAGTAATTAAGTGCTTGCTACAGTGATCCAGAAAAAATGATGTGACATTTTGTGAGACAATCAGCTGCTGCTTGGCAGGCATCACTGGGCAGCTCCTGATTTATTTTAGCCTGTTCTTACCTTTAATGGTTGATACAGTATGTTAGATTAGATTTATTTTGAGAATGACACTAAAAGTATAATATTGAAGGCAATTAGCCTCCTGAGCTGTTTCCAACCACGTAAGGTGGTAGAATAAATATCTGTTAGGTTAAATATCTCAATATCTAATTTCCTGAAAGTTTTGGAATCAGCATTAGGACAGGGAGGGGCTTTGGGAAAGGCCAAGCCTTCTGAGACTTCCAGAACTGTCAGTAAGCTGGCAGAGGCTGCTGCAAGCCAGGCTTCACCAGTCCACCTGCTCAGAGATTCTTGCCATTTCCCAAGTGTTACCCCTCAGCCCATGTTTTGGGTGAGGCTGATGGAAATATAATGTTCTGCCTGTCTCACTTTTAAATGTTAATGCTTGTGAAGAAATATACAATTACTTACATTGTACATAAACAAGGTGTTTTCATCCCCTATATGGTCTCTGGGAGAAGAGTGATGGTCTCTCCCTTGCATTTCCTGGCTTGGCATGGCTTTGGCCTTGACCTTCTCAGAAGGATGCACCTAGCTGTCAGCTAGCAACGTGGAGCTGGGCTTTGAAAGTAAGGTATTTGTGATAGAATTCTGATCTCTTTTTGCATCTTTTTCTTGACTGGTTGAATATGCCTTATGGAAAGATACAAATAAATGGAAGTAAAAAACTGTCCTGTTATTGCACAGAAGGGGCCAGCAAATGTAGGACTAAGTATTAAAAGGCTTGAAATAAACATCTATTTTCCTGTGGAGCCTTTGACATTTTTGTGGAAAGAAATTACTGTGAAAAAGCATATGTGGAAATAACGATTTTTGTTTCTTTGCACCGCTCATGAGAAATGCATCTCGGGTAGCATGCATTATGTAAAAACAGGCAAGGAGAAGGAGTAAGTTACTCTTCATGCTCATGGTACATATAGCAAGGAGTAACGAATTTAAACAGCAGGCAGGATATTTAGGCTGATCCTAGCAGAAAATGTCAGACAACACTTTCAAACTCCCACTTAGAACCACCCTTGATAATCTTAGATCATAGAATGAGTTGGGTTGGAAGAGACCTTAAAAAGCATCACTTTCCAACTACCCACACCCTATGAACAGTGACACCTTCCACTAGACCAAGTTTCTTAGAGCTCCATCCAGTCTGGCCTGGAATACTTACAGGGATGGGGCACCCACAGCTTCTCTGGGCAACCTGTTTCAGTGCCTCACCACTCTCACACTAAAGAATTGCTGTTTCATACCTAATCTAAACCTACTCTCAGTTTCGGGCCATTTCCCCTTGTCCTGTCATTCCATGCCCTTGTAAAAAGTCTCTCTCCAGCTTTCTTGTGGGCCCCTTTTAGGTACTGTAAGTCTGCACTAAGATCTCCCTGGAACCCTCTTTTCTCCAGGCAGAACAACCCCAACTCTCTTAGCCTGTCTTTATAGGAGAGCTGTTCCAGCTCTCTGATTACCATGATACTGCACCCCACACCATTCTCCTGGTTACTGCAAGGATTTGCTTATCTGGGATTTCAGGATTCCTCTGGCACTCAGAAATCCCTGAGAAATATGAGCTGAAAAAACCCCATTCACCAATTTGTCTTTCAATTAGAAATAAGGTGTATTGGAAATAAATCAGAGTACAATGTGATTGCTATGCTTGGGTGATCTCTAGCACATCATGGCACCGAGGCTGTAATGCCAGTCAGAGCAACACCAATTGCATTATGCTGGGCTGATGATGCAGAAAAGTATGTAATTTTAATTTTGTATTTTACTGAAAGTCATTTACTTTCACCAAGTTTGAGTGTGAGAGGTATATCACGGAGTAAAGGTAAATTCCTTCTGACTCCCAGACACCCAAACTAGATGCCTCTTTAAGAAGGTCTCTGTGGTCTTCCAGAGGAATGTTGCTTTTTGCCAGTGTCCTTTATCTATATTATTAATTCTTGCTGGTGAAAGGATATAGTAAATTAATGTATTTGTAAACCTGAAGTTACCCATATCTCAAATTAGCTGATTTAGATTTAGGCTGAGTAGGTTATTTATTAATCAGCATGACATTTTGTTCCACTTAAAGAAGGTCATTGTAAATTAATAAAAACAATCTCTGTAATTCAGGTCAGTCTAGGATTGTTTTGCTGAAAAATTTCCAGAACAAGCGTAAAAGCACTTTGCCTTTTGGTTTTCATATTCATTAAATTCTTTCTGACAGTAGTATCTTAATCAGCCCAGGAATCTGCACTTCGCCCATTTCAAAGGTGCATGTGTGAAAAGGAAGCTTTAGGACTATTTCAATAGTAAAATATGTAAATCACTAAATTAGAAAAACACATTATTGCAAATTAGTACAAATTATCTATGAGGACTAGAAAATTTGCACACCATTAATATGCAAGTAATCCACCCATTAATGTCTAGTGCATTATTATTTTGACAACTTTTACAAAAGAATGCCCTCTGATTGCTGTCTATGCAGCTATTATTGGCTCATAGGCAATGCTGAGCAATACAGCCAGACATTCTCTGAAAAGTGTTACTGGACCCAAAAAAAAAAAAAAAAGAAGAATTTATGAATTAAAAATATGATTATGCCATGTAATTACAGAACAGTTTAAAAAGAAAGACTCTTTGAAGAGCTCTTTGTTTCACAGAATAGTTGAGATTGGAAGGGGGCTCCTGCATATTGTCTAGCTCTGCCTCCCGTTCCTCAGGCTTCCTAGATCTGTGCTGAGCACGGTTTGGAGTCCTCTGAGGGTGGAGATTTCAAAACCTCTCTAGGCAACCTGTCCCACCACCCCCACAGTAAAAGACCACAACTTTTTCCATCTGATAGAACAATTCTTGCTTAACCCACATTCATCTGTTCTTACTTTCATGCTAAAGATTAAAAGATAATGTTTTTAAAGGAATTATATTTAATGGTTTGAGCTGCCTGGAGCAGACTAGTATTTTATGGACACCTAGAGGAAAGGTGGGAGGAAACCCCAAATCCAACATGTAAGATCTCTGCAAGGCTGCGCAGGGGTAGCCAGCAAGTGGTGAAAATGAGTCCCATGCACTGACAAAGCTAAGCCAGTGGCTCACTGCATGTCTTTCAAGGCTAGGTCTGCTGAAGGGTGCCCCATTCACAGCACACTGTGCTCCTCCACTGCTCCCAGCAGGATCCAGAGAGCTGAATCGGCCTCTCCTGGCCAACTGTTCCCAGTTTATATACTGGACATGACACCCTATGGTATGGAATGTCCCTTTGGCCAGTTTGGGTCAGTTCTCCTGGCCCTGCTCCCTCCCAGTTTTTGTGCACCCACTCACCGACAGAACACGGCAAACGGAAAAGTCCTTGACTTAGGGCAAAGAGTGCTTAGCAACATCTAAAACTTCACTTTGTTAGAAATGTCAGTCTCACACTGAATCCAAAACACGGCTCTGCACCAGCTACTTGGAAGAAAATTAAGTTTATCCCAGCTGAAACCAAGACAACACTGAAGGTCTCTTAAGGGTTGATAGTCCGTAAAAATGTGCAGGAGTTTCACTTTCTTAACTAGTGAAAGCACTTCAGGGACAGGATATACTATTGTTATAAAGGATACATGGCCAGAAAACAAAATTAACCACCAGAGAACAGAGAGATAATGCTCTCCAGCTTGTCCTAGAAATAACTTTGCTTACCTTTAAAACTAAGTGCATATGATTTTACTTTATTATCTTAATCTATAAGTATTTGCAAAATACACACTCTTTTCCCTATCAAACAGTATACAGTATCATCAAAGAAGTTGTCAGTATGACTAGTTGCCCATAACTCGGTGGTCCTAAACGCCCCATAATACTTCTATATATCTCCCAGAGTTCTGTCTCCCTTTGAAACCTTGCTCCTGAATAAAACAGAGCAGCAAATATGTCTCAAATTTTACATCTGCTGTGTAAGAATAACTATTTTGGCACAGACACAGAATGCTGGCTGCATCTGAAAGTGGTTCAATCTCCAGCCATACAGTTTGCATCCCCATCTCAACCATAAGAGATAATATGTGACTGTTACATTATGTTTCAGCCTGTTTAACTATGTACAAGACCTGTCCAAAAGAACAGAAGAAGTGTGTTCTTGGTATAAGCTACTGCTTGGTTTGTTCTCAACACCCTCTGACAATCACAAGCTTTCAGACACACAAATGCTACCATGACTAAGTATGAAAAACATACTGCAAACATACTTGGTGGGGATTATATTGACTGAAAAGGGTGAGTATATTTACTAATACCAGGACTTTTCCTACTCTTATAAAAGATAAAGACAACATCTGACTTCAGAGGAACTGTTAAGAGTAATAGCAATTAATGACTGAGAGCACTCATCAGCTGAAGACACTGGAGTTCTTGGATAAAAGCAGTGCAATTATTCAACTGGCATGTCTTCCTTTGAAAATAACAACTTTTATAATTTTTGACCTTTCTGGAATTGTTTGCGAATGGATTCCTATTTTATCAAAGAAATTATGATTCACAGCAGTTGCCAAATAACTTAGGTGAGCTATGCACGATCATGAGTGACTTTTACATTACAAGCAGTTCATAGAATAATGCTGGGACATCTCCAGGCCCAAAGGATTCCTGCAGAGCTGCAATCAGCTAGATGGAGGATAAAGAATGCCATACTTCCCTGGGGCTGCTCCTTCAGACAGCATGCTCGAGGCTGTTTCCATTTCTGCCTGGTCCCCCACAGACTTTAAATGGACAGGCCTTGGCAAGCAGAGAAGCCATGCTGGTATAACCAGGTACCACGGTGCCTCAGCCTACAGGGTATTGTTTAAGGAGGATTAATACTTGCTCTCTGTGTCTCCTTGGCACCTTCTCACTTAACACTATGCTTTTCTTCACCTCTCTGCTCCATGCCCTGTGGAGAAAAGAAAGCCCTTGCAGGTGAGGCAAATGCCAGCAGAAGCTGGAAAGGATTCTGCTTCAATCCCTAGCAAGAACAGGGCTGCTCCCTCACAGAAGGTGAGCTGGAAGCAAAGGGATCCCACATCCCACCCCCACTACTTGAGCAAGGCAAACTGAACACAGAGAAAAATTCAAGCAAGATCCAGATCATAAAACAGAAACACAGCAAGGTGGAAGTCAATTCCTCAGATCAGATTTACCATCAGGTCCCACAACCACCAGGCAAGCCCACTCTGACAGGTGACAGCCCAGGGTGGGAGGCTCTACTACATGGCTGTCACTCGACTGGAGACCATCACTCCTTGAGGCTCAGCTCAAGGGAACGGGCCCCGTGGGCTAAAGTTAAACAGAGCTGCTGGGTCCATGGGTGAGGGTGGAGGCCTCAGCTGAAGCTGGTCAGGGCCATGAACACTTACGAATGCCCTCAGAGCCCTGACACTGCTTTCCTACCTGCATTTGCCCAGTCCCTTGCTGTCTATAGGTGTATTACTCATGGAAACCCAACCAAATCTGGAGACTGTATGCTTAGAAACCACAATTATGTTATAGAAGTGAAACAGGTTCTATCCAGATGTAATCTGGACATGAACTAAAATATGACACCTCTCTCACCCTCTTCTGAGAGGTTCCACAATGAGCTCTGTGGAACAGGACTTCGGCTAAATTTTGTCCATAGGGAAAAAAAAACCTGTGATATATTTGAAACCTTGCACTATCTCCCTATGTGTAATGTTTCTGGGATGTTTTATTTTGTTTACTTGCAAAAAGCTCCTTGGGAGCACACAGAAATGTGTCTATGTTAGCTCTGGGTTAAGAAAGTCCTTGTATCTTTGTGTCAGTAGTGGTAAAAAGCAGTTTATTCACTTTTGCTTTTTATCACTTTTATAAATCAACATGCAAACATGCCAGAGAGAAAGGCTTTTTAAGCAATGCAAATGGAGATAGAAACAAACAACTCGTTGAGTTAATTTAAATGTCATGAAGAGAATTTAAAAGGCCTTTAAGCTCTGTCTACTACTTTTCAAAAACATTTCTCTTGTAACTCAGTTTCTCTTTGAAAGCACATTCAAGAATAAATAAACCTAATTCAAGTGTTCCACTAAAATATTTAGGTTTGTTGTTTTGTTTTTTGTTTTTGGTTGTTTTTTTATTGAAACATTTATTTGATAGTTTGGCTTTTTTACTCTTTGGCATGTTGAATTAGATGCCGACTTGCTCTCAGAAGTAGCCACCAGTCACACTGAGACGTATCAAATCTGAAATCTCATCTAAAGTGGAAGGGAACATGGGAATTAATGAGGACTGTGGAATCAGCCTGATCAAGGACTCTGTCAGTCACACAAATTACAGGTCTAAGAACATAATCTCTCTCTAGCAACCAGTGTCACATACAGAAATGTTTTATCAAAAGAACCTGAACTTTCTGTACACTTCAATGTGACCAGGAGTTATTTAAAAAAAAAGTTTCAATGTGAGCTCCTCGATTCTGGAAGTGTAAGTGACAAACTGGTCTTGAACCTTACGAACTTCAAGTTATTTTCCTAAATACTACAAGGAAATAATGTAAATCCTCTGTGCCATGGCTCTCTATCAGTAAAAGAGAAAGGCATTTCCCTCCCATGTAAAGCAAAGCCTCCAGTTTATTTTAGTTCCACAGCCTTAGGGCTGTACACACTTGTAGATGGGTAAGTTTTCTAACATCCTATCACTAACACAATCCTTGTAGACTCATTAGCTACCAGTAACCCTGCTTACATTACATATGTGAAAGGAACATTCGCTGATATGGTTTATGAAGTTTTGGAGATGTTCCTCCAGAGAATGTAGCCTCATACCTGAGCTTCCTCATCACAGCAATTTCAACATGGCTGAGTTCAGGAAGTGGTTATGGAGCATCTCCTGGGCAGTCCCTGCAGGCTGTCTCTGCTACCAGGGATGACAGCCACACCAGTAGAGCTGCAGCATTTAGAAACAAAAGCACTAAACAAAGTAAATGGGACAGATAGCAAGCAGGAGAAGGGAAGCTGACAGCAGTGCTGTTAAAGAAACAGTGCACAGTAGCTGGCTCTGAACCTTCCAGTGGCATTTACATCCATCTATAGATAAATCCTTTGCAGAATAGAGAAATAATAAGTTATCCTCTGTGAGGTTGCTGACTCAGTCCTGTGCACTGTGTTCTCAGACTCAGCAACAAACTACAAATTCAGGTGATACCAGCAAAAGCAATCAGCAAGCTGAAGGGAACAATTTACCTGGAATGAATTAAAGGATGGCTAAATGAGAAATGACTGGGGACATGAGTTATGAAGAATTCAGTATCTGGGTTTCAGAAACTATGACTGTCAATGGTTAACTTCAGGAGCTATTGGACCTATGACAAAACCCCTTTTGCCTTCAAGAGGGCCAAGAAGTCTCCAGGCTCATGTGCCAAATGGACAGAAAACAGGATAGAATGACATGAAATTCTGAACAGAGTGTACTTTGTTCATTATCAGAAACAGTTTTCTGCTATCAGCAAACCAGGCTGAGCATTTCCTCTCAGCAAAAGCAATGAAAGTCATTTAGGATTTCTGATGAGCACATTCCTAGAATTCAAATGAAATGGCTTCTTAGAAATGGTTATACTTTGGCTAAGGAAATGGGATGGAGAGATCAAACCTAGCTTTAACTTGAATATTTATAAGGCAGATGTGGAATTGGCAATGGCTTCTTCTCCTGTCTTATCTTTCACCAACCCTGCCAACAAACTCAACTGGATGCCTAACCCCCTCTCTATGCTGGTTTTAAGTCTGAAAAAAGACAACCTTTGTGGTTCCAGGAGTGCAGGACTTTGCTATCACATTTTTTCTCCTGTCATGCACAATGCTGCACTACTTTTGCCCCAAAGCTTTAATAAGATACAGTTTCTTGCATTTGTCTCTCTTGCTGTGCTGCATAGGCGTATGCATAAATAAAAAAATAATATCAGTTCACCCCTCGGGCAGCTTTCAGACTTTTGACAAAATCTAGAAGATACATGACTGTTGTTTTTAATTAAGGAATACTATACAGGTTCACTAAAGAGGAGTTACTGTAACTCCCTAGTAGACTTCAGTATTAGGCAGTTAGATTTCTTTGGCATATCATCTTTTGTCAACTATCAATAAAAATAATCTGACATAGTAAATCTGCAGAACTCTTCAGTGTCTAAACACCATGAAGCAACATATTTTCCCTCACCCTTTTAGCAACAGATTATCTTCACAAAATATGAATAATTTTTGTTAGATGGATGTGTTTATCATGTTCTTTGAAAGCAGACACTTAGTGGGAAGGCAGATCACCACCTCCTTTGTCACTGTGGTTGCAACATGCTGAGGAACAGAGGGCAGGGGATGAGGCTCAGGAAAAAGGAAAACTACATGAATAGTGATGGTTTGGTGATAAACAGCCTATGGCTGTTATTCATGACATTAACATTTTCTTTCTCCTCTTTTCCAGATATACCATTTCACCCCCTCCTACAGGACATTTGGATAACTAATCCTGCATTTTTTTCTTACCTTGAAAATCCACTGTGCAGCTTTAATATCTGCTTCATCTTCATTTTGGAGGTTCTCCTTTGCCTGACAGTTGTCTGCATGGTAGCTGTGAGTCCTGAAGTAGAGCGCAACTTGCCTCCACATCAAGAAATAAAAAGGCTGTTCCTGAATCAAATTTTACAATGATCTTTCTTGGAAAAGCACCACTTATATTTAATGATGAAATTAAACCAAATCCCAGACATTGGGCTGAATGACAACAACATAAAGATTGCTTGTCCTTACACTGATGGACAAATGTCCAGGCCTCTTGCAGCTTGCCAGTTCTTCCTGCAGCCTCTGCAGTTCTGGAGACAAACAGGATTATCTGCCCTCAGATATCTGCAGTGTCTCATCCCTTCAGCATGTGCCAGTTTAGAGATTAGACTTACAACTTTGTAGGTTTTAGTAAACTGCAAAGGAGAATGATAGGCACAGAGTGGTTGAACACGCCAGAGAAACAAACTGTAACAACCATGAGACACTTTTTATTACCTCAGAGTGAATGTATTTAACTTACAGCTTGAAAGAAGAAGGAACTTAGCACACAGTTATACTCTGCAGGCAGCACCAAATGGAGATGTCTGTTTTAGGTCAGTGGTACCTGCCAATCACATGTTTTTCCTCATTGCTGAACAGATGGCCTGTTGGTAATCCTTGCAGCGCCAGTGAAAACAGCACATGAGCTGCAGCCGTGTCTCAACACACTAAAGGATAGAGACACACTAAATATAAGGACTAAGGCTCCAGATAGATTATTAATAATTTCTCCCATCTGTACAGAGGGCTGCCAGTTTTTTACCAACATTCTCTTGCTATTGTTTACATCTTTTTTGCAAGCTGAAAAATATGTCTAACCCAACAATTTTTTTCCTACCAAGAGTCCGAAGTTTTGACAATTCAGCATTGTAGATACAAGGTAGATATAACACATCTGCCCACACGGCACCTCTTGTGAGAAGAGCTGCCTTGGTCACACTTCTGTCCTCTTTTTGGAGAAATCCAGTAAATGCTGAGGAGAAAAACTAAGAACAATGAAGCTTGACAAGGTAAATTGCACTAGAAGTCATTGTACAGTAAACTCTGTTACAGAAAGCTGTAGCATAAGCTCCAGTAATAAGTTGACTTTGTCAGAGTTGCTGCTGAGGCTTAGGAAAACAACTTTTTTTTTTTTTTTCCTGTCCTCTAGCCAGGCTTACCATCAGCAGCACTGGGTAGCTCAGCATTTCCCTTTTTTCTCCAAAAAGCTACTGTTCTGACTTTACCTTTTCTGAGAAGATGAAGGAGAAAGAGCACTCCTTCTACACTCCCAGGTGTGGACCCCCTTGTACAGACAAAAGCTGTTGGCACAAAGCAACAGAGACTGATGGTGAAAGGAGGAGATGCTGCAGGCTCAAAGAGGGGCTGGAGACTCTTCAGTTTTCAATAGAGAAGGGAATGTACATGAGACAGAGACATGTGTCCCTACTCCCTAAAGTAATACTATTTTAACCCCAGATGCATTATTTCTCAAGGCTACAAACAGTACTGCACTGGCCTTTCTGTTCCTGTTTTTGCATAGCACTTCACTTCCAATTTTCTGGGGAAAAAATAGCAGATGTGTTTATTACAATAACATGTTAGCTTATATTTCTTTCAAAAAGACCACTCCTATTGCAGATAAGTTGTGTGTGGTTCCTTCACTGAGCTTGTAAAACCTAATTTCAAAGAGGCTGTGGAGCAATCAGAAGGTTGCCTGTTATAACATACACACAACTGTGGCATGTTAGCTTTGCCAGATCCTTTGGGCCAGAATCTGATTATTTTAGAAGAAAAATGATCCAAGTGATCTATGATCTATCAAATGATCTATGACCTAGAAGTAGGGTAAGTCTATATCAGCTGCAGGAAGCAGGCTTTACTTGTTAAAAAGGATACTCACAAAATTATGTTTTCCCGCCATGACACACACAATAAAATGAAGATAAAATAAGAGGAGAAAACAAAGACAGATGAAGCAGTAAAAACCAGTCCACAGTGGACCAATCTTGCTCTAATTCCACAGGACAAACATCTAATGAAGCACTCCACATCTTCTCATATTAAAAAATCACTTCTGTTTCCATGCAAGGAGGCCTCTTCAACCCCCCACAATTAGACAGGAGAGAAAAAAATTTACTTAAATGTTTTGTGAATTAGAGAAGTGTGCTCACTTTCCTAACCTTCTAAGCATGTTTTGCTGGAATAAACTTTCAAAGCCTTTTCTTCTATACATGTTAAATACTTGTGCAGACACGCAGGGGCAGGTGATGTACAGAATATTGAAAGGTTAAATGGCAGGTGTGCAAAACACTTCTGTATATTGGAGAATATGTGATAGACAATGATACATTGTTCTTATTACAAGAAAGAAAGGAGAACAGAAAAACACTCTCACGATCCAGCTGTCTGTAGTTTTAGTATGAGGATGACTCATCTGCATTAATTTTCTAGTATTAAACTATTGAGCATTCTTATTCTTTGTGATCCAGGAAATTGATGACTTTTATTCCTGCATGCTGATGTGCTTTTCACTTTCCACTCTGTTTCGCATATCAATAAAGTCATCTAAACATAGCAACTTCAGATGAAGCTGCATTGCCAGAAGTTAATGGACAAGCACTGATGTGACCAAAAATAGCTAAATGAGAATTGTTTTGCACACCTGACTCCTAAAGGGTAGATGCTTGCCAAAAAATAGGAACACAGCACTTTTACAGTCATTACCTTCAGCAAGATCCAGAGAATCAACCAGAACAAATAAGGCAACATGGCATGCTCCAAGCTGATGACACAGGATGGGTTTGTACTGGTTGCTGAGAATTGCCTTTTGCTGCCATAGTGGTGACAGGCACACAAGACAGGCTCCTGTAATAACTGTACAATTCTTTCCTTTCTCAAAGCTTTCCCTGGGAATGCAATGAAGTTCCTTCACCCAGAGAGTGCCTCATGGGACTCACACTGGTGCAAATTTTCAGATGTGCCCAAGTGTTTGAAGATGGGGGATAAGAGCACATGTGACTCTTGGTAGCTCACCCACCACCCTCTGACAAGTTTGCCCACAGTTCCACTGTGTATTTGTCAAAGGAGTAACACTGTCAGCAGCAAAGTTTCCACTACACTATTGTGTAGTATATGTATAATTGCGTCATATACATTGTATATGTCCTTTCTCAAACATTTCTGAGTGTGTTGAACAGAACAGACTCCAACCAGATGCTTTTTGCACTCTGTTGAAGACCCTTTTGTACTGTGAAAGCTGCTAATTTCTTCCTACCCTCTGCTGTATATCTCATTCAAGAGTTATGAATCAATGCCCAGGCTTTCCATCCTAACCCAGGAGAGTTGTTGGATGGAGTACCACACCTTACACACTTTGTCTGTACACATGAAGAACCCTGCAGAGGTGTGAGACATGACTGTCCCTTACAGAGCTATGGCAACTTTGTGTTAATGTTTTGCCTTTATTCCATTGCATAGCATAGAAGAATATGTAAATTAAATATATCTGTATACAGGTATATTCAGGAACAATATATTGTTTGCAATCTTTAGCATGGCACATAGGGTTCACTACTTTGATTCCTCTGCTAGAGATTCTGCTACCTTGCCTGGCACAGATGTCATGCTTATTCTCATAGTTCCTTAAATACCCCCTGGAATCTGTGTTTAAAAAAAAAAAAAAAAGTAATCACTATTACAATTATTTCTCCCCTCTTTGCATTTCTGCTAATTCAATAGATGCATACTTTCAACCAGTATGCCTCACTCCAAGGTTACAGAAAAGTTACAGGGAAATATTTTTTACTGTAGCCTCTCAACAGCCTGGGAAATGAATAGTAAAGCCAGAGTCCGAAATTTTTGATGAAGTCAACACACCAAATCACACCTTTTAAAACTTCTTTTCTATAGACAAATGACTATGTTGCTGTAGTATCAAAATTTTGACTGCAAATAGCAATCCATCTTATTTTAGACAGACTCCAGGCTGAATAGATGGTGATAAACTCTTGCAGGTGGTAGAATTAGGCAAAAAATAGTCTGCTATAAAAAAAAAAAAAGGCCATTGATGACCTGATGCATATTCTGAAACAGAGATCCCATTGGGCACCAAACTGAAACCATGGATTATTATTTTCTGCTTACAGTAGTGTACTGAAACAATACTGGAAGCAGGAACTAGAAGTGAGAGAACCACGATCCTGTGCATACCTCTACTCAGGCTCAGACAGAGTACTGTGGAACTCTTGGGATAAGCCAGAAGTGTGCTGAAGTGCTGGGAGAAATATGCTGGGCAAAGAAGATAACAGCATTTTGGATGGTTTCCTTGAAATAGGTGGTCCCTGGCAGAAGAAATGGCTTTGCATGTCTAAGCAAGAATTCAGGACATTACCCCGCTAGACATAGGGGCAGATGGTGAGGAGCAACTCTGTGTCTTAAAACTGGCAGCTGGAAATGCACATTAAGAGGTGCTGATCCAGTTTCCAAGGGTTTACTGAAACTATTGGACTGAGCTTGGAAGGGTGAAGATGGAAGAATACCATACTTGGCCTAGGTAAGAGATTGCACAAAGTCATCAGTGTTTTCAGTGCTGGGACAGTTTGGGGTTTGGGCAGAAGTATCATTGTGGACAGCTGAGGCAGTTTCATGGCAGCAAAGCCTGATGTGCTGACTGGTAGCTTGTAGGATCACTGTACAGGCCTTTGAAGCCTTGTTGTGGTTTAACCCCAGCTGGCAGCTAAGCACCACGCTGCTGCTCGCTCACCTTTCCCCGTGGAATGGAGAGAAATGGAAGAGTAAAAGTGAGAAAACTCATAGTTTGAGGTAAAGACAGTTTAATAGGGAAAGCAAAAGCTGGTCATGCAAGCAAAGAAAAACACAAAGGAATTAATTCACCATTTCCCTTTGGCATGCAGGTGTTCAGACATCCCCAGGAAAGTCAGGCTCCATCATGCATAACACGTACTTGGGAAGACCAACACCATCACTCTGAGTATTCCCCTTATTTCATCTTCTTCCCCCAGCTCTATATGCTGAGCATGATGCCATATGGTGTGGGATATCCTCTTGGTCAGTTGGGGTCACCTGTCCTGGTTATGTCTTGTCCAAACTCCTTCTGCACCCCCAGACTTCTCACTGGTGGGGAGGAGGGAGGGGCAGAAGAGGCCTTGGTGCTGTGCAAGCCCTGCTCAGTAGTAATGAAAACATCCCTGTTTTCAGCACAAATCAAAACATAGCCTCATACTGGTCACTATAGAGAAAACTAATTCAATCCCAGCCAAAACCAGCATATGCCCTCATTATGCAAATTGCATTTAAAAAGCTTCAAGCCTTGTTCTGTTTATCTTGCAAGACCTTTGGCTTTGGTTTCTTTATAAAATGGGTAGAGCCACATGTATCATCATCGGTAACGTGATTTGAAATGACTGTGGAAAAGGTGAATATGTTTATTCCAGAGGCCCGATGCTGGACACAAAAGGAGTGTGAGACACGCCACAAACAGGCAGAGCAGAGGCAGGAAATACTGAATGCCACAGGACAGAAGTCACAAACACTCTTTTAAAAGAGGAACTGGTTAAAATAAGGCCAAATTCTAACTCTCAGCTATGAAGCAAAAATCAGATTCAAATAAACTTTCAAAGTAACAAATTTTTCAAAATTGTGTGGAGATTTCTATGCTAGAGATCAGGAGCTGTGCCAGCATTTCTTATTACTGTAAGCAATGTGCAAGAAAACAAATTTGTTAGATTAAACCTCCAAGTCCCACATGTTTGGTAATCCACAGAATCACATTAATGGATGCATTTATTACAGACTAGATGACACAGAGTGTGCACAGGGCTTAGGGAGCTTTCTTCTGATGAAGCATAAAGACATGCAAATGCTGTTACTTGGAGTGTACCTGGGATTTACACTTATGTTATGAAGAAACTAACAGGTTTTTTTTTT